>CM039474.1:14420667-14649432 GCA_022433065.1 Begonia loranthoides
AGAGAGAGAGAGAGAGAGAGAGAGAGAGAGAGAGAGAGAGAGAGAGACAGACAGACCCATGCTGGAAGTCAGAGTTTAAAGGGACAATCACCCAATTTAAAGGAGGTTGGTCCAATGGCCAATCACAACATGGATGATTTGATCGCTCCAGGATAGCCGATGTAATATCCTCAGGACATTTAGATTGGATATTGATTTGTGCACATACAATTGTGGTTGGGTGATGGTAAATGTTCTCGATTTCGGTTAAGGGCATTTCAAATGGAATGTGGGTTGTAATGGGAGGTTAATGTTCTGTTGGAGTGGTGTCTGGATTATGAAATGTTATGAAGTGATGAATAAAGATTAAGGTTATAAATAATAATGAAGTTGTTAATGATAAATGTCTAATTGATAAGGTATCAGAAAGAGAAAGAGGATAAAGGTTTAGTGCTAACGCATGATAACGATTTGAGGTAAGGACTTGGATGTGTCTTGGCCAGTGGTGACCCTACCCACAAGTAGTGTGCGTGAGTTTTATGTTAGTTTCCTATTTCTATACTATGATTCCTAGTTAGTGGTGTTGATAATAGTGATGCCTGTTATTAGTGGATAGTTGATAGAGTTCAAAACTCTAGTTGTACAATACTTCAAATCGGTAACTGGCTAGATGAACAATCCAAGCTCTAGTTTTAAATAAGGAATAACTTCACTTGCATAAAGACTTAAGCACTCAAATTCATAGGGTTAATAAATCACAATCCAGAGAATATTGTATAAAAAATCCAGCTTCAAACTTGCTTCAAACTCGGAGTTACGTTACTGTAAAAATCACCCTCGGATTAGGGTTTTGTGGTCAAGAATAACACAACGAGATCTGCACTTGCATATACTTAATCAGTCCCAATTTTGGAGGATTAGTGCTTGACAATCCTAAAAATATCTCAGTCAAATATCGGTTGCAAAGGTCATGCATACACAAGCTATGCATGACACAAAACAGAAACCAAATATGGAAATAGCAAAAACAGATTCTCGGTAACAACTACTTTCTTTTTATATCAACGATTATCAATTCCAAATCACAATAAAATCTCCACCAAATCCACACCAATGAAGATACAGCCAAGAAATTCAAGAAAATAGAATCACTTCTCTAGAGGATGAACGAATAAGAGGTGACAAACTGATAAGTCCGCTGACCCTCCAACTCCAAGGGGCCGACTAGTTCGGCCACTTCAAGAATGGCTCTCTCCACCGAGTTTTACTAGTTCTTCTACCTCCACACCACAAGCACCACAACAAAGAGGAAGAGGGCTGGAAGATGCAGCAAAGATTGGTTTACTTGAAACCTAGCAAGAACAAGCAAACCGATTTGATAGAATGAAGGAAATCTGAGAGAGAAGCTCTGCGGTTCTTCAAGCACAATGCCAAGAAAATCTTCTTGAGGTCTTTTCCAATTAAGAGTTGATTAGGGTTCATCAGAGAGGATAAAATACTACTCTAATGGAAAATTACAATTTACAAAAGTACCCTAAACAACAAATGACAAAAATGACATCAAAATTAAAACACACAAAATAATTCTGTGGTTGGATTTTTGCCTCTGTAAATTGGCCGTTTGACATAGCAAAAAAACCCTAAATGTAATGTCAAATACCACTTTGGAAAGCTCTAGATGTCTGCTACAAATTTTATGAAGGATAAAATTTGAAATGAAGTCTTCCCATTTGCTAAAAGTGCCCTTGAACACCCGAAGGTCAGATTCTAGGTGGAAAGGAAAGCCCGCCATTTCTTCTATGATTAGCATTACATCCACTTAGTCCAAATGCAACGACTCTTCTTTGTGAAATTGATCAAAACTCTCTTCCAAGTTAGCTAGAGAAGAAACACCTATAAAATAAATAAAAATGTTAGAAAATAAAAGAGCCCTTAGCTCGGGCTCAGGTGACAGTCCTCGGGGCACATCAAAAGTTCCTTGGTTGATATATACTGCTATTATTCCGTTATTGATATTCCTTGTTCATTCGGTCTGTCTTTCTTTCCTACAATACGTGCTTTAATTTGATAGTTCCTTGGTGAATGATTTCTACTTGGATGACTGAGTTAAGAATGTAGGAGAGCTAGAATTATGAGTTGAAGCGTGAACAATTTATTGTTTAATGTTGTCTATTGTTTAGATATCTCTGCATATATTGTTCTTATCGTTCCTACTATTCAATGCATATATTGTTCTGCTGTTTGTTCCGTTCTTTATTGTTTAGTTAAATCTCTCTGTGTTATTCTGAATATGTTAGTAATGATGTTAGATTAATTAGTTGAGCCTGTTAATTAATTAGGATTTTATTAGAATAATAATCGTAATCTTAAGTATATTTAACCAATTAATCAATCTACCGTAGCTTAACTAATTAACTAGTTAATATAAGTATGTGACCAAATAAATCGGTGTAGATTTACCAGTTATGATTACTGATTTTTAATTACTTCCTTTTTGTTGAGCATAATTAATTAGCTAGACATCTTTCTTGAGTATGTTAAGTAACGTGAGCATGTTAATTAGTATGTTTAATTAACTAGCTAAGCATGTTTAATCCATTAAACTATTAATTGTAATTACCCATTGCATAGGTTTAATTAACTAGAATAAAAACATGTTTAATCTTCTCGGAAAATAATGATTGTAATTATCTATCGAGCATGTTAATTAATTAGGATGAGCATGTTTAACTAATTAATCAACCTATCGTAGTTTTGTAACACCCTCGACATTTCTAAGTAGGACAGTTATAGGGGTATTACCAAGGACATTCTAGAGCGTTAAGTTTAGGGGTAATTCTGCTAACGTTTCCCTCGTATACGTGATGTAATCAAGTGTTGGGTGTAATACCCAGACCTTTTAAGTGGGTTGACTATCAGAGTATTACCAAGAACGTACTCGTTAGATTATATATTATGGAAATTAACATAATCAAAATAAAATGAATATTAATTTAATGAATTAAATTATAAAGTATTTGGGCTTGGGGTGGGAAACTTCAAAAAAGTGAATTCAAAGCTGACAAAGCTAGCAAAGCAAATCCAGTCAAAATCCAACGAATCCAAGCACAGGCAAAGCTTGGTATGGAGCTCGCAGGGGGGTCCGCTGGCAAGGCTAAGCACAGCATATGGGAATAATCCTTGGAATCAATCAAAAAAGATGGAAATATTCTCATTATGAACTGACGGGGAAGCACAAGAAATAATGAGTTTGAATAGGAAAGGAAGTCAGCTGGTAACTAGCCTCTATATATATATAGTTTACTTCCTTTACTTGCTTCAAGCATTCCTTCTATAGGTTTCTCTGCTAGAGGAAATGGAACTCAACATTCTTTAGTAGGAGTTCCATCTTTATTAGTAGCTGTATCGGAAACTCCCGGAAAGCTTGAATAGTTAATCGATGATGTTAAGGGACCGGTTCAACACTTCTCATTTCATCTGGCCTTCGGCCATTTGACGAAGTGAGGAAGGTGATGTGCCCCAGATCTCACCTCATTTTTATTTATTTCGGTTTAATTTAAGTAATTTAATTTGGGCATTGTGAGGTTATTTTGGTTGTTTTATTGGCGTCCGTGCTATTTTGGGGACGCTCGTTTTTATTGTGATTTTTGTATCAATTATTTGTGTTTGTTTAGGGGCAAGTTAGTAATTTGTTAATTAGGCTTAACATAATTAGAAAATTATTTAAGGGTCTTTTGGAGTCTGTAATCATTAGTTGAATTGAATTACAGAATACAAACCGTTTGGTTTCTTTAGAGCATTTGTCGCCGTTGGAGCTTGCTCCAGTGCACGAGCCTTCCCAGTGAGTAACATACGGCGAGGAGGAGTGCATTCAAATTGAAGCCACCATCTTGCAGTCTCTGGTGTCTTCTCTTAGACTTCTCTCTCCTCTCCTTCGTGCCGTCGTTGGAGAATCTTCTGGTGAGGGAGAAGAGAAACTGCCGGATCCGAGTTGGAGTGCTGTCTTCTTGCAAGCAGCCGTAGAAGTCAAAGACACTGCCATTGAGTGTTGTTAGGACCAACTTGTTACATTTCTGCATCTTCATTTTATCCATTTCATCTTTCTCCGTCGGGAGCAAACTACCGCTAAATTACAGAGGACTTTCACCTTCCATCTTCGTCACTCTTCCATTTTTTCCAGCCATTGTCGAATTCAACTCATCCATTCCCACGAGCCAACCAAGTCCCACACCCTCCAATCCCTTCCTCTCCATCAACAAATTCACCTCTGCTTCATAGAGATCTTCGCTTCAGGCTTTCCCCTTCCTTCCATTTTCTTCCCTCTATCAACTAGACGACCTTCCACACCAAGAACTTGACTTTCGGTCTCAGACCAATCCGAAGTCTTCTCCCCATTACTTTCGGAGTGCAAGGGCTCACCCTGCACTACCTTTTTCTCATCTCGTCCTTCCGGCCACTTCGTTTCTCTGGGTTCCTCTGCCTTCACTAGAAGTGTTTGAGCTTCCAGTTTCTAGGAGCCTTGTTTATTTGTTTTTTTATTTTTTTTAAATTTTTGCCAAGTCAACAACCTCCTCCACTCAACTTCTGCCACTTGTCTTACCTTTTTGCCCATCTCCCCTGTTAATTAAATTTACCCAAATTCCCCTTTACCCAGACTTTCAACCCATTTCCTTCCTGACCTCAACCTAGCCGAGGCAATCGTTTGCTTCCACCAACGATCGCCCTCGTCTCCGAGCCCAGTGGCGTGCCGGCCGGATTCAGGGTATCCCGGGTCACATCAGTTGGTATCAGAGCTAGGTTCATCCATTCCACCAATGTCCGATAGTGCCAAGATGAACCGAAATTGCCGCAATGTGAAGTATCACCGCAATGAAGGAGAAAAGGAGTTTGCGCAAGTTCTCCCAAACTTCAGTGGCTTGGGCGTTGCTGACGATTACACGGAATGGGAAGGAAAGATGGAAAGTTTCTCCCTTCGCCACGGAATTACGAGTAGAGACAAGGTGGAGATCGCCTCGGCGAAGCTCACAGAAAAAGCCTTCCGTTGGTGGCGTCGGGTAAATGTTAACCGACGAGATTACAGTGAAGAAATCGTTAATTCATGGAGTGAGATGAAGCAGGTCATGAGGAGGAAGTATGCTCTGAGAATTGTCAAGACCGTCGCACCGCCATCCATTCCAAAGTCTGAGTTAGATTACTACGGGCGCCCACGATCCAAGCGCCAGGAGTGGAAGGCCATTCTCAGTAAGTTCAGTCAAATTCTGGAACACATGATTGAACATCCGGCGATGAAGCAAGGGCCAAAGTCTATTTCTTCAATGAAAACCATGGCTGAAGAAATTGTTATACTCCCTGAAGAAGGGGCCCTACTGCCATTGGAACTCCAAATTGAAGCAGAGATCTCTCCGCCGAACATGCCAGAGCCTCAAATTATGGAAGCAGGGGCGTCGGAAGGAAAACTCCCTGACACGACCAAATTGGAAGAACCAGTGGGCAAGGAAACTGCCTCGAAAATTAGTCCGATGAAACAAGGAACACACGCAGAGGAAAGTGGCTTTCAAGAAGCACCTGCCGTCTTCACTCTTCCTCTCCACTCCCCTGTCCCAATTTATATTGGCCAATTGCCGCGAGAGCTAGGTGGCATGCCAGAAGAGGCCGCCAGCTTGAACATTCTTATTCCCTCAGCGGTCCAAATTCACAATGGCAAAATGCAGGAGCTCAGCTCCCAAAATCCAAAAATAAGGTATGCTCCCTTAATTCCCTTATGGAATTGGAAATCCAAATCTGGATGGAATGACATTGTTGGGATTTGCCTGCTCCTCAAACTGGGATTGTTTCTACTGCTATTTATATTGGACGTTTTATTTCTCCTGTGATTGGAAGTAATTTTGTTGCTGCCTCTGTTGTTTGCTTTACATCTACGGGCTTTTCAATTTTGGGGAGAACCTTAAGCCTATGTAGTGAAGAAAGTGAATATTGTCCTGCTGCTAATTGGTTGATAAATTTTCTGGACAATTTGGTTGCTGGCAAATCTTTTTCACAACTGCTCTGTAAATTTATGTCTCCTATTTATTGTAATCTTGCTCCTGGCCTCTCCCATTTGGTTGGTATTCGTAGCAGGCTTAATGTGAAATTTGTAAGCTGTTTTGTTGTTTGTTTTGCTGTTGACTTATTGAAAGGTAGTCTGGACAAATTGGTCAGGATTTTAGTGGATTCTGTTTTATGGCTGCTGCAACTTATTTTGTCTAAGCATGGTGATATTTTTGGACTTCTTCTACTCTATTGGACAGGACATATTATTAATGCTGACTCCGTTGGTTATTTCATATCTTTTGGCATTTCAAATATGATGAGAATCTTAAGCATGCCTAAAGACAGCTTAGAGCACTGTTTTGTTGTTGTTTTGAGAAATTTGGATATGCTGACTGGGATTGATGGTAGAACTGTTTATGTGTGGGATGAATCTGAATATTGCTCTGTTGTGGATATGTCGGTGAATTTTCTAGATGTTCTGGTTGGGGTTAATGGTGACTTTGTTTTATTGCCGCCCTATGAATATATGTCTATGCATTGTAAATTCACATATGGTATTTCCAATTTGGTAGAGGCTTGCAGCATGCTCACTAGAGATTGTGAATACTTTTTAGTTGTGGCTTTATCTATGATTAATCTCTATATTATGGTTGATCAATGTCGTGCTTCTGTCACGTTGCTAACCAAAGAAGAGCATGACTCTGAGATTACTAGAATGACTAATGATGGTGGAACTGTTCGGTTTGGGGTATTTTTCAGAGTTGCATTGCAATGAGTATTCATCTGAATTATTTGAAGACCAATTGGGGTGTCACGGCTGAGCCTTATGGGGTTTTTGAATTATTCCTATCAAATGATCTTGTGTTTGTGTAGTGTGATTCCGTCCTTCCTGAGCAGCAAACTATAATCAGGAGCACTCCTAGTATTATGCCAAATCTTTTATTTGACCCTGGTGGAAATGTGAGGCTGAGTGGCCAAGCCGTGGGTTTGAAGATTAAAGTCTGCCTTCAAAGCACTAGCTCTTGTCTTGCTGTCTATTTTGAGCAGTTGAAGACTGAGTGTGACATATGTTTAGATTTTACACTGGACTCTGAAGCTGTATATGTTAGAGTGGAAATTGAAGACTTTCAGGGGAGTAATCAAACTGTGAATTTTCTGATTGGAGAACATGGGTTTGCTGTTTATGCTGGACGGCCTAAGTTGAACATCTTCAAGCTTGAGAACATCTCAAATTTTCCATTTGATCCAGGAGGTGGTGGATATGGCCAGAGAAGGAGGTGGGCGACTCATGGATTTGTGGACAAATCCTTTTCAACCCCGGGAGGATGATGTGCCCGGATCCCACCTCAGTTTTATTTATTTTGGTTTAATTTAAGTAATTTAATTTGTATTTTAATCTGGGGATTGTACGGTTATTTTGGTTGTTTTATTGGCGTCCGTGCTATTTTGGGGACGCTCGTTTTTATTGTTGTTCTTGTATAAATTATTTGTCTTTGTTTAGGGGCAAGTTAGTAATTTGCTAATTAGGCTTAACCTAATTAGAAAATTATTTAAGGGTCTTTTGGAGTCTGTAATCAGCAGTTGAATTGAATTACAGAATACAAACCGTTTGGTTTCTTCAGAGCGTTTGTCGCCGTTGGAGCTTGCTCCAGTGCACGAGCCTTCCCGGTGAGTAACATCCGGCAAGGAGGAGTTCGTTCAAATTGAAGCCACCATCTTGCAGTCTCTGGTGTCTTCTCTTAGACTTCTATCTCCTCTCCTTCGTGCCGTCGTTGGAGAATCTTCTGGTGAGGGAGAAGAGAAACTGCCGGATCCGAGTTGGAGTGCTGTCTTCTTGCAAGCAGCCGTAGAAGTTAGAGACACTGCCGTTGAGTGTTGTTCGGACCAACTTGTTACATTTCTGCATCTTCATTTTATCCATTTCATCTTTCTCCGTCGAGAGCAAACTACCGCTAAATTACAGAGGACTTTCACCTTCCATCTTTGTCACTCTTCCATTTTTTCTAGCCACTGTCGAATTCAACTCATCCATTCCCACGAGCCAACCAATTCCCACACCCTCCAATCCCTTCCTCTCCATCAACAAATTCACCTCTGCTTCATAGAGATCTTCGCTTCAGGCTTTCCCCTTCTTTCCATTTTCTTCCTTCTATCAACTAGACCACCTTCCGCACCAAGAACTTGACTTTCGGTCTCAGACCAATCCGAAGTCTTCTCCCCATTACTTTCGGAGTGCAATGGCTCACCCTGCACTACCTTTTGCTCATCTCGTCCTTCCGGCCACTTCGTTTCTCTGGGTTCCTCTGCCTTCACTAGAAGTGTTTGAGCTTCCAGTTTCTAGGAGCCTTGTTTATTTGGTTTTTTATTTTTTTTAAATTTTTGCCAAGTCAACAACCTCCACTCAACTTCTGCCACTTGTCCTACCTTTTTGCCCATCTCTCCTGTTAATTAAATTTACCCAAATTCCCCTTTACCCAGACTTTCAACCCATTTCCTTCCTGACCTCAACCTAGCCGAGGCAATCGTTCGCTTCCACCAACGATCGCCCTCGTCTCCGAGTCCAGTGGCATGCCAGCCGGATTAAGGGCATCCCAGGTCACATCAGAAGTGGAGTAACTAATTAAAGATAAAATGAAAATTTGTGTAATTAACATAAATGTTAATTTAATTAATTAAATTGTAATGTTGGGGTTAATCATAATTGTTAGGATTAATTGAATAATTAATGTGGGTAATTTTAAAATGGGTGGAAAGAAGAAGCAAACCAAACCGGTTCACTAAGTGAACCAGTTGGCTCAAATTAAAGGAATGGCTTTGGCCATTCCTTCACAAACGAACCAAGAGATGCGAAAGAGAGAGAGAGAGGGAGAGACGAGAGAGAGAGAGCACACCCGAGGGGAGAAGAGGAGACCAAAGCCGAGAGGGGGAGCGATCGATCGCGAACTGGCTTGAGGTGAGGGTGCAACCGATGGGAGGCGCGGTGTGAGCAATGGGCAGCTGCAGGTTGCGAGGAGAACTAGGGCTCAGGATTGGGACCTTTATGGGTGTGGTTTCCAGCCAGGATTGAGGTATGGTCGATCGGGTTTTTCCTCCTCCTTTGCATTTCTTCTGATTTGGTAGATGATTGGAGGTGTTGTGGTGCTGATTCGCGGTTGGCAGTGGTAATTCCGGCGTCTGGTCGGGATGCAGGTGGGCTGCGACCGGGGTGCTCTGACTCGGTCCGACTAGATCGGTTTCTCTAGTTCAAGCAAACTGTTGTCTGCTATACAGACAACCCCAGCCTAGAATCGTACCCGTGTGATAGACAGCCTCTGAAAAGCTTATTGGAGCTGGGATCCAGTCAGAGAACATTTGTCGCAGGAGAGGGATATGCTGGATGGATTTGTGGGATGCTGTCGACTGAGTGGTGAGGCGATGCTCTCTGTTAATTGGAACGCAGAGACATGAGGAGATTGGCTTGGACTGGAGAGCTCTCGGATGGTGAAATGGAGATGGGTTGAGCCGAGAGTATCCTGCATGTTGGTAACGATTTCATCTCGTATGTTTTGGTTGTTGGGTTCTGTTTGCTGGTTGTTCAATTAAGGGTTCCTAAATAAGTTAATTGATGGATTAATCTGTTGGGTTTCTGCTTTTGATTATGTGAATGGGTTTGTTTATCTGTCGTTGGTTCTGTGAGGATAGTTTATGTGCTCTGTTGTGATGGACAATATAGGTTATCTGTTGTTAGAGCTACTGTCTTTATTATTTTCCATGTGAAGCATGTGTATGTATTGGATTTAGCAGTTGCTTAATGGGTGCTAAGGACCGTCTTTGATGATGACTAAGGATGAGCAAATGGAGTTCATGTTCTGCTAATAATTTCTTTTGCTGATTTATGACGAGTCTATGTATAATGGTAATTAATAAGATTGAAGGGTGTAGAATTATGACAAAGTCGTTAAGTTGAGCATGTTAGAATCACTAAGCATTATGTTCCATTTAGGTGTAAAATGAGTACTTAGAATTTGTACAAGTTAGAAAACGATTCATTGATGGTTGTAATGTTTTAATTGTGAAGGTATCAAGAAGTGAAGAAGAATGAATATTAAGTGCGGGCACGCAATAAAGAATTAAGGTAAGGAACTTGCGTGTGTCTTGGCCACTTGGAGGCCCTACACCACAAGTACTGTGCGTGAGTTTTACTTTTAGTACACTGTGGATTCCCTGATGTTATGTTGTGATTGATAGTTAGATAAATTGATTATGGAAGTGGCTGTGTTAGTAGATAGGTGTTGTTGATATCACTGCCGTTAATTCCTTGATTGATTTCTTGGCTGTTGTTATTTTCCTTGTTAAAAGTATAGATCTCCTTGCCGTTAAGTGTTTCCTTTTCACTTGCGTGGATTTCCTTTGTTGATAGTGTAGATTTCCTATATTAATAACTGTTTTCCTTATTGCACTTGTTTCTTTTGGTGATGAATGGTTAATGTCTAAATGTGATGAGAATAGAGAAGAGAATGATGGATGTGTGAACGATAAGGAGCATGAATGTGTTAAGAGTTCTCTTAAACGTTCTGTCATGTGTTATCTACTTGCTATCTAGATTACATCTCTTATGATAATTCAACCGTCATTTCTTTCATTCAATATATATATATATATCGATCAGTTATTTCCTTTTGATATCCATGTTAAATTAACTAGCATGTTAACTATTTGAACATGAGAATTAACTAGCTGTAATTAATAACCAATCAGTTGAGCATGTTAGATGACTAAACTAGCATTTATTAATTGTACTCAAGCATGTTAACTTACTTAGACAATGATAGTCGATGACTTAATTATACCTTACTGGAGCATGTAAATCGACTAGAATAATCAATTATAAACTTGAGCATGTAATTAACTAAAACGATATTAACATGTAAATTACTTAACCTGTATTTTATATTCTTCCGAGCATGTAAATCGGCTAAGCATGTAAATCGTAATCTTCCTTCAAGCATGATAATTATTATTTAAGCAAATCAATTAGTTAAGTATGCAAATTAACTAGCATGTTTAAATATTAATTAGTAATGTACGAGCATGTTAATTAGTTTAACTAAATTAGTTAATTTGGGCATGATAACGAATTAGTCGAGTATGTAATTAAATTATGTTAATATTTGCATGACAACTAATTAAGATATACAATGTAATAAGCTTTTGATTAATATGTTCAATTAGTATGCTTAACCAACGAACTAGAACAAGAGCATATTTAAATCACTTAGAATAATAAATATAGGAAGCATGTAAATGGACTAAGATAATTTACATGTTAATCGATAGTATGTTTTTGGTTCTTTCCAAATGATACTGTTATATTAATTCAAGCATGTTTTCCTTGTTTCAATCCATCGTACTTGTTCTCTATGATGTGCAGTTATTTCCTTCTATTATATGCTTTGCTTTCCTTATATGCGCGAGTTCAATTTTTGTACTTTTACTTTAATGCACATTTCAATTTCCGTTAATGCACGTTATAATGTATTATGCATCATGTTAATAGAAACCAAGTAGGGGGTACCCCCTCGGGGTGGTACCCACATGCATGAGTGAGGGAAAGCACTAAGAACAAGAAAGTTTCAAGATGGGCGGGATACGCCCATCACTGAAAGAAACCCTCCGGCGGGATACGCTGGAAGGGCAGAAAACCTGAAGGCGGGATACGCCAGAAGGGGAGGAACCTTGAGGGCAGGACACGCCGGAAAGGGGACGACCAGGGAGTTGGGGTAGATGGGTAGTCTAGATCTAGCCTAGCAGCTATGATACACCATCACCTAGTCGGGAAAAGGACTAGTATGCACATACGAGGTTAGAAGCCGATCAACTAGGTCATCTCAAAGGACGACCTCCAATCTCCAGCTCGAAGTACGAGTAAAGAACCAAGAACCAATGAACGTAAGAAAAGATTTGGTTTGGGTGGCCCCAATTCCAAGAGTAATTAAAGAGAGAAATGCATAATTGTTTTCATCCATTTCCTTACTAAGCCTTTAGGCTTACAGTTACTTGTGATGTAGGTACAACGACGAACAGATAAGAAGCAGATGATAAACACATAATGAAGCAGGGATGGATGATTTCGCACGCATGAGACTCAGGATGACCAGGCAAAGAAAAAGATGAGTAAACAGTTGTAAATCAACGATGTTTAATTGTCAAGTTTTATTTGTCAGACGTAGTGTTTAAATTGTTTAGTATTTCCTTCTTGAACGATTTCTTTACGTTTCTGCCATGATTTACAAGGGTTTATTTTATAACGCTTCCGCATATTTAATAAGTTGGTTTTCACAACGAGTTTAAAGAAACAGTCAGTAGCGGTTCGATTTTAGTATCGCACTCTGATTTGTTTTAAAAAGAAAGTTTTCAAAATTTCACGCATTTTACGATATACGAAAAATCGGGTCGTTACATTGGGAGCATGGGGGTATTGCATCACATATTTATACGTGTCATTTTGTGATGGATATTCATGGGGGAATGGTTATGGGATAAGAGTTAGCGAGAAAAACGTGAGAAGAGCTATCTAGGGTGTTTTTGGACGCCACAAATGTGTGGAGTGTCGTCCCGAGAGCTTGGGATGACTTGGGGATGAGATGTATCATCTTGACTTCTCCGTATTGTGAAGTTGTGGATGACATGCGTATGACACCGCAGATGATACGTATCGTCCGCAAATATGGTGCACATGTGGGGAAGAGTTGGGATGAGACTCAGGACGTGAATTGGCATCCTGAGTACACTGTGTCGCGGACGAGGGTCCGGACGATGCGGATGAGAGGATTTGCGTCTGCATCGAATCTGTTCTATCCTGGATAGTTTCAGACGAGTTGGGATGGCTGCGGATGAGTCGATGTATCGTCCGATTTGCCTCAGTTCGATTTTAGGACACTTTTTGGACGATAGTGCGAACACAATTTGGCATCCAAAACCCATTTGCAGACGGTACAGACAGGACGAGGACGCCATTCCTCGTCCTCGAGCGCGATTTAGCCTGTGAAGATTTAGCCTTGTGGACGAATGCGGAAAAAACTATTGCATCCACACTCGTTTCAAATAGCCCAGTTCTGTGTAATTTTAGGGTTAATAATTAGAAATCCTTATCATTTAGCACATTAATGCATCCGTGGGAGACAAGGAAATTGCCCCTCACCTTTCCTTGGGACGACAAAGTCGCCTCCTATGCCTGGAGCCTCCCTTCCCCCTTCATGAGGCCACCTCCCTCTCAACCCCTTAGCCATCATTGTGTCTCCCTTTCCTCTCTAGGTAATAGCCTCTCCTACCTTCCTCTTCATTTCATTCTTCTTCTTGGGTTAGGAGTCCATAGAGAGCGAGAGAGAAAGAGAGAGTGACTGAGAGAGAGAGAGAGAGGTCGTGAAGAGGGTTCCAATGGGTGAGTGATATTGTGTTGGTTGAGGAAGAGTGTGATAAGTGAGTGAGGTGCGTGCTTTGTGAGTGTGAGGAGTGAGCTACGTGAGTGAAGTAAAGTGGAGTGAAGTGGTGAAGCCCTGTGAGCTGCTAGAACGGTGAAGGTTGGAGTGCAGCTGTCCCTGGTTTTTAGAGTCTTCAAAATTGGTAAGGAAATAGGGGTGTCTTGGCTAGTGGAGGCCCTACACCACAAGTGAGGGTGCATGAGTTGTATTTCCTTGATGTGATAGTCTTGCTAATGCTCTGTAGAATTGTAGTGCTCTGTGATTTTCCTTAAATGTTATTCCATGATAGAGTAGTGTTGGTTTTCCTTGGGTGAACTTCTGTTGTGAATTCCTTCGTTGATTTCATTGCTGTTAGATAATCGCTTGGTTGATAGTGTAGATTGGTTGATAGTATAGATTTCCCTTAAAGTTAGCTTATTTCTTTACTGTAAGTGTGATTCGTAAGAATGCTTAGAGAGTAAATGGTGAATGAGGGATGATGAACAATGTGATAAGTACGAACGAGCTATTAATTTCATTGATGATGACTTTGCCCTGTTATTTCATTTTCTTACTAGCTGTAGTGATTTCTCGCTGATAATTAATTGTGCTATGTTCCCTTCGTTATTGTTCTGCCATCATTTGTTCGTCTTACTTCCTTAATCTAGTATGCTTACTTGTTAACTAATTTAGATAAATGTTAATCAATAAATGCTAATCCAATGAGTATGCTAATCGCTTTAGTTGAATGATAATTAATTGAGCATGTTAACCAATTTAGTTAATCTAAGCATATAGTCTAATCATGTGGGCTAATTCTTGATGCATGAAAATCAATTAGGAGGACCAATTAGAATGATAATTTATTGGCATGTTAATTAACCAAGATTAGCATGTTTAATTAATTAACTATAATAATTGTAATTTATCCTGAGCATGTAAATGAACTAGGATAACTAGCATGTTTAAATCCATTTATCCTAGTTTAACTAATCAACTAATGAACCTAAAACATGTGAACTAATTAGTTAACACTAAACATGTAAACTAATTAGCAAGTCTATGCATGGGTATTAATTAGTTAAGCTAAATCTAAGCATGGAGTATGTTAACTAATTTGTTATAATGAGCATGATTAATTAGTTAGTATGTTTAATTTAACTTGTAGGTTTAATTAATTAACGAACCCAATAATAGCATATTAATTAACCTAGTCATGCCATGCTAAATCAACCATTGAGCATGTAAATTATTTAGAATAACTAATCAGCTTAATAGTTGTAATCTGTTTCGAGCATGTAACTCACCTAGGTTAACTAATCAAAGTAATCACCTAGAATAATAAATGTAGCAAGCATGTAAATGGACTAGGAAATTAAATAAGATATCTAATTAGGATAATAATGGTATCCTCAGAGTATGCTAAGACATTAGGATAACTAAATAGGAAAATAAATATAATTCACTCTTGGGCATGTAAATTAATTAGGATAACCAACTACATTAATAATGGTAATTCGACTTAAGCACGTCAGTTTAAATAAATTACTTGCATGCTTACCGTACTATCCCTTTATTAGTATGCATTCGCTGTTTCAATTACATATGGTACTTGTTTCTGTCGTGCGCAATTATTTCCTTTCATTATATGATTTACTTCCTTTGTATGCGCTTTCAATTATAGTTACTGCTTAGTTTTGTTTATATGCGCATTCATTACAATTACCTTCTTTATATGCACACTTCAATTTTATAAGTGTAATGCCATGTCATCATGCATCACCATAGGTTGAGAATGTATGAGCATGCATCATGTTAATAGAGACTAATACGGAGTGCCACAGGGTGGTACGCAAGCATGCATGAGTGAGGATAAAATGATGAAAAAGGGTAAAAAATAATAAGAAAATAAAGGTTCCTATGGCATCCGAAGCTTAGCCCGGCACAGGAACTGGGATAAGAGATAATAAGATAATAAAGGTTTCTGTGGTACTGTTAGCTTAGTCTGGGACAGAAACTGGATAAGAACAAGTAAAGAAGAAAAGGGGATTGGAAGTGGATGGGTAGTGGATGTAGTCTGGAATCTAGGCGGAGCCCCTTCCTCATAGGGTACGAGAGTTCTAGATTGCAAGAAAAAGGTTAGATCCGAGTACTATGCCATTGCACGAGAAAAACCTCCCAATTCCAGCTCGAAGTATGAGTAATGGCTTAAAGTAAAGTAATAAAATGGTAAATGGCTAATGAAAAAATTGGGTTGGGTGGCCCCCATTCCAAAAGGACTAAAGAGAGACATTTCATGCATTTTCTCTTTTTCTACTAAGCCTTCGGGCTTATAGTTTACTTGTGGTGTAGGTGTAGGTATTGAAGTCAATGCACAGTCTAGGAGTAGTGAAAAGAAAAGACGAACGGATAACAAGCAGGGATGATGCATTTGCACGCGCGAGGAAGTTCATGGCTGGCCGGGCATAAAGAGGGTAAAAGAGAACTAATGTAATTAAATTAAGTTTTTCAAAATGTATTTAATTGTCAGCTTTACTTATTAAACGTAGTATTTCACTTGTCTAGCATTTCTTCCTTAAATTGTTAACTACACTTCCGCAAAGCTTTTAAATAAAAGGTTTTCATAATGTTTCTGCACAGTTTATTAAATGGGATTTTATAACGGGTTTTATGAATGGTTGGTAGCGGTCCGGATTTAGGCGCTCTCTGATTTGGTTTTAAAAAGAAATTTTAAATTTTCACGCATTTTAATGGATTTAAAAAAATTCAGGTGGTTACAAGTTTAGCTAATTAACTAGTTAATCTAAGTATGAACTAATTAATCGGTGCATGTTAATTAACTCGAATAACAATTGTAGATAGTAATTGAGCATGTTGATTACATAGAGTAATTATCTAGACTTGAACACATTAATTAACTAAAGTAATTAACTAGAATCACAATTATAATCTTACTAAGCATGTGTAATCCGAGTTGTAATTATTCCTTGAGCATGCAAATTGACTAATAATTAATAACAATCATAATCTTTCGTTGAGTATGGTTAATTAATTATTCAAGCATGTTTAATGGCTATTATTTAATTGGGTATGTTATTTAATTGAGCATGTAAATTAATTAAGATTCTACTAGAATAATAACGTAACCTTGAGCATGTTTAACCAATCAATTTATTGTAGCTTAACTAATTAACTAGGTAAGCATGTGAACCAATTTAATAAGTTATAATTACTTCCTTCAGGATGTTAACCATTTCATTAGTTGTTTAAATCGTTGAGCTAAAAGCATGATATCACAAGCACGTCGTTTTATATTCTAATATTAAAAGTATGCTTAACTAACTAGAATAAAGATTTCGAATTTATAAGCATGTTTCCTGTTTCCAGTTATTGTCTAAAGCATGTTTCCATATTTAGTTTAGTTTAGTTTAACAAGCATGTTTAGTTAATTGTAATTCATTGCATGTTTACTTTATTGTCTCTTATTGTTCCGTCCTTTATTTCCTTTTAAATGTGCTTTCAATTCCTGTTATTCAATTACTTTCTCTTGTATGCGCACTTCAATTATTGTTAATGTTATGTTATAAAGCATCATGCATCATGTCAGGTTGAGAATGTATGGTCATGCATCATGTTAATAGAAACAAATAGAGAGTGCCACCGGAGTGGTACTTACACAGGCATTATGTGAGGTAAAACGTTAAGAAAATGAAGGAAATGGGGAGTTGGGGGGCTGATGGGTAGCGGGTCTAGTCTGCAGCTAGCCGAAGCCTCCTATCTTATCGGTAGAGGGGACCTAGTTGCAAGTTAAATGTTAGATCTGACCACTATTCCATCACAAAGGAAATCCTCCAATCTCCCGCTTGATGTACAAGTAAAGAACGAATGAACTAATGGAAAGGAGATAACGAAATGAATGACGTAATGAAAGGATCGGTTTGGGTGGCCCCATTCCAAAAGGACTAAAGAGAGGCATATCGTATTGCATAAACCCTTTTCCTTATTGGGCCATTAGGCTCACGTTTTACTTGTGGTGTAGGTGTAGGTATGTGTATGCGAAAACAAATGCAAAGAATTAGGAGTCAAGATGAAAGCAATGCACAAATCAAACGCAGGGATGAAAGATTTGCATGCGCGGGAACTTGTGGCTAGCCAGGCTGAACAGAACCAAAGAGAGCACGGTTGTAATAAAAATGTATTTAATTATTCAGTTTTTATTTCTCAAACGCAGTATTTAATTATTTAGTTTTCATTACTCAATTGTTTATTATGCTTCCTCAAAGTTTTGATAAACCCACTATGGTTCTTGATGTGACTTCTGCTGTATTTTGGTAAAAGATTTTATAATATTTGTCATAGCGGGTAGGACGAAAAGAGTTTTTAATGGTTTGGTTTCGAAAGGCACTCTGATTTTATCTTAATAAAGGTTTTAAATTTAATGTTTTTAAAATAAATGAAAAAACTGGGTCGTTACAAGAAAGGTTGCATCCTCGGGGTCTAGGCAGGGTGTAAGAATCCGGGCTTGTCCAGGACATGTTGTCCATGGCCGAGCATGCTGCAAAGTTAGATTGCTTTCCATTTATGTCAATTTCTTTGTATTTTTTTTCTTTCTATTTTGGGCAAGTGACTCCTCACCACCATAGCATGTTTATTCCTGCCATGGTGAGAATGGTCTAGATTGCTCTTTAGGGGGAGAAGCATGACTGCATGTAGACCCCCCTACCCAATGTAATTTGCTGACAATCAATGATAAGACTTTTTACATTCAAACTATACTCATTGTGCTTAATGACGCTCTTTTCGATTAATCTCGCTTGCTTACTGCTCGCTCGTTTGACATAAAGCTCATTTTAACGTCGTGGGCAATTGGTGCTATTAGCACACTTCGTAAGTTGACGTGTTGTTCCACCTAACAATAGGTGCCACACGGTCCATCTTAAGTCTCTCGAAAGTAAGACGATGACAGTTGGTATCAAAGCCCAGTTGGCTCAAATCGTAAGAAACCATGCCGAAAAAGAATTCGTTGGAAAAAGAGAGCTCGTCAATGGACCAACTCAAACGGTTAATCGAGTTGGAAGAGGAGATGAAGTACGTCCAAGAGATACCTGTAGCGTTCGTTTGCTGGAGGAACGAATGAAGGAAATGGCTGAATTTCCTAATGAGATAGCTGCTACCCACAACAAGATTGACTCCATCCCGATCCAAGAGCTACTTGATCAAGTGGAGAACCTCGAGTCCCGAAGAGAAAAGGGAAAAAGGGTTGATAGTGGAGAAAGTTGCACGAGTGCTATGGTTGGGGTCCTGGAGAGCGTCGAAGAGATCGACCATGCTCATACTCAACTGTCTAGCACCTTGGCTGTCTTAACGAAAGACTTCAAAGTGATGTTCGAATCCCTCAAAGCTGAGATTGCCAAAATGAACATCAAATTGAATGTCACTATGAGAGCTATTGGAAACCAAGAACAAGCTTTAAGCTCGATTAAACGTAGTCAGGTGAAAATCCCCGAGCCAAAACGCTTTAGGGGAGCCTGTGATGCCAAGGAAATTGAAAATTTTTTCTTTGACATGGAACAATATTTCAAAGCAGCTAAAACTCATGAAGAGGCAAAGGTAACCTTGGCCACGATGCATCTTACTGAAGATGCAAAACTCTGGTGGAGGTCAAAATATAATGACATTTGTAATGGTGATTATGTCATCGATACTTGGGAAAAGCTCAAAAAGTAGTTGAAGGATCAGTTCTTTCCCGAAAATGTTGAGTTCAATGCACGCCGATCATTACGAGAACTAAAATAGACGAGCAGCATTCGCAAATATGTTAAGACGTTTTCAGGCCTCATGCTGAATATGCGAGACATGTCAGAAGAAGACAAGATCTTCACCTTCATTGAAGGACTGAAACCTTGGGCCAAAACAAAGTTATATGGATAGAGAGTACAGACCCTCTCGAGTGCTCTCGCTGCAGCTAAAAGACTGTTTGATTATACCAAGGAAAATTCTGGCCACAAGAAGAACACTCCAAGCACTTCAAGCAATACAAGAGGCCCAAAGCTGACTACGAGCACTACTGAAAGAAAGCCATTTGTCCCAAGAGAAAGCCAAGAGACATGGAAAGGGGCTAGTAATCAACGACCACCAAATAGACCTATGTCCTACTTCTTATACAAGGGACATCACCGAGTTGCAGAATCCCCTCATAGGTCAGCATTAACAGCATTACAAGCCTCGCTCCATAACGACAACCCTGCTGAAGGGGTTGCCGAAGAAGAGTCTGTGGAAGTGGCTGAAGTAGGGACAATGACCTTCTTATCAGTAGTTCAACAATAGATGACAGAGTTGAAAAGGACCCCAGATAAAGGCCTCATGCATGTGGAAAGCCTTGCCAATAATAGGGCTGCCAAAAGCACTATGATTGACTCGGGAGCCACACATAACTTTATCACAGAAAAGGAAGCTCACCACTTAGGCCTAAAGCTGGAAAAGAATGCTGGCAAGATGAAAACGGTGAATGCAAAAGCAATGCCAGTAGTTGGGGTGGTAACAAAATGAATGACGTAATGAAAGGATTGGTTTGGGTGACGTAATGAAAGAATTGGTTTGGGTGGCCCCCCATTAGGCTCACGTTTTACTTGTTTTATAGGTGTAGGTACGTGTATGCGAAAACAAATGCAAAGAATTAGGAGTCAAGATGAAAGCAATGCACAAATCAAACGCAGGGATGAAGGATTTGCACGCGCGGGAACTTGCGGCTAGCCTGGATGAAGAGAACCAAAGAGAGCACGGTTGTAATAAAAATGTATTTAATTATTCGATTTTCATTTCTCAAACGCAGTATTTAATTGTTTAGTTTTCATTACTCAATTCTTTATTACGCTTCCTCAAAGTTTTGATAAAGCCGCTATGGTTCTTGATTTGACTTCCACTGTATTCTGGTAAAAGATTTTATAATGTTTTTTATAGCGAGTATGACAAAAAGAGTTTTTAATGGTTCGGTTTCGAAAGGCACTATGATTTTATCTTAATAAAGGTTTTAAATAAAAGTTTTAAATTTAACGTATTTTTAAGATAAACGAAAAAACTGGGTCGTTACAAGAAAGGTTGCATCCTCGGGGTCTAGGCTGGGCAAAACAAGTCACCTAATCCCTACATGGGAAGGGATACATCATCATGCAATTCTCCTAGGCATCACCGTCATCAAACTCCCCAACCTCCAGTTCCCATTTACATTCATTTAATCCAGTCTCTCCAGGGCAATGCAAGTCCCTAATGGTTTCTACTCATGATGCATGTCAATGCAAGAAATGCTTTAATTTCAACAATATATCAATGCTATAACAGGCAAGGAACACATACAATTTAGCCAATTCACAATATGATGCATGTACATGTCTGGTTATGTCAGAAAAGAATCCGCCCTTCCCATGTTTTAAATTATAGTCTCATATAATTATCTAGGACATTGGAGATATTTCCCACAGGGAGAATAGATATATCCTTAGGGTCTAACTTGAGTAGAACAAATCACCCAATCCCTACATGGGAAGAGATCCATCATCATGCAGAACCTCAGAGAAACGGTGATGCACCTCCAAGTGCAAGGATGCAAAATCACTCTAAGTGCTCAATATGCTAGTCCCAAAACAAAACATTCACGTTTAGACAGATAGAACTTCTAGTGCAGGTATCCAAATATCTTCAAATTTGCAAGGTACCAAGAATCGTTAAAGAAAAAGCTCTAGGTCAAAATTCATAATAAAAAATGCTATGGAACGAAAATTATGCACGAAATAAGACTCTGTCCAAAAACAGCTTCCACAAAGACAGTTCTGGCGACTTCCAAAGAACAATGTATAAAGTTGTGAGTTTTAATCTAAACGTCGTTAAGTTTACATCAATTTCATCACATTCCAAAAGGTAACAAACCCTAAAAAATCTAGAATCAAATCCCAAATGAAACAAACAAAACAGAGAAAAACTCACGAGTGGTCCGCGGAATCCCTATACCCGAAAATCGTTACTTCAGTGGACTCCCATGAAAGAAGCCTTTCCAACTCATTTTCTTTTCCCTGTTTTGGCTCTCCTCTCTTGGTGAGCAACTAGGGCAAGTTACTGGGAGAAATGTAGTATAAAATCCAACCTCCAAGAATGAACGAACTTGAGGAAGGAAGTTTTTGGATGACTAGCCGTCGGTGAAGACGTTGGCAAGACTCCAGTTGGCGTTTGGGAGAGAGTTCCGAAACAAGCTGAAGCAAATGCTGTTAATCCTTCAAAATTATCTGATTATGGCTGCATTAGGAAGGCTAAATAGCCCTCCAAAGAAGCCCTAATGCAGATTGCAAAAAATTTTCTAAAAACCAAATTACAAAAATAACCTCAAAATAATAAAACACACAAAAGGGTCCATGGCTAGTTTTTATCTCTCTGTTAAAGTAGTGTTTGACATAGCAAACAAGATCTAAATTTACCACAAAGGCACATTCTGGAAAGCTTCAAATGTTGGCTACAATATTTATGAAGAACATATTTTGATATAAAATCTTCTAGAATGCCAGAATTGCCCATGAATGTTTGGAGGTCAGATTCTAGGTAGAATTTGGAAGCTCCATTATACTTGATCTTCCACCTATGTTTTATCTCACATAACACCATCATATTTTTGGATGCTTGTTTAGTGTAGTTCATACTGTTTCCTCTTTGGAACAACTACAAAATAAACACTAGAAATGTTGTTAGAAAATCTCCATGTTTTAATGCGAGTGGATGGATCCCATGGTGCAAAACGGCAATTCACAACATCCATTTAATCTTTTATCTTCTATATTTATTTCCACAAAATCCATAAAATCATGAAGGCAGCAAGGCGTTACTTGAAGACAGAAGTTCACCCGAGAAGACCCTACTCCACCTTCTTCTTCTTCTTCTCTGTCTCTTCTTTCTGTTTCTCATTCTTTCTTCTTGTCTGTTTCTATTTCTCCAAGGAGCATCACCCTTTTCTCTCTTTTTGTAGCACAGAGCTTCCTCCTGAGAGCTCTCCACTCTCATTTTCTCTATCTCTATTTCTTCATAGAAGCAAACATCCCATATAAGCTCCATGAACATCCCCATAACCTCACTTAACTCATCCTATAATTCTCCATCTGTAAAGGGAAGTATACGTGGAGAATTTACAGATAAGAATTTTTGGAATATGGATTTTCTTCTTTGGGCTACAAGACCAAATGGAACCAGTTTAGTCGAACATGGAATGCATGCTCGACCTTTCCCAAGTCCAATTCTTACAATTTTTGCCTCATCACCGTGAAGAAGCTTCAGCCAAAGGAAATCTCCGAAGAGACGAATCTCCTTCCCTCTTCAAAATGGTCACGAGCCATTTTCATTCTCCCACCTTCTCCTTTAATTCAAAATCATTATTATTCTTATTTCCAACTTAGTTATGGGTATTATAAGATGGTCGATCACGTGAAGTAGATGAACGACCGAAGGCTGCAAATATATGACTGAGCGGTCGATCAGCCAAAGCAGTTAACAACCAATGAAGATAGATTCGATCATTCGCAAAATTGAAGGAGAAGAGCGATGGTCGGCTGAAGGGTGGAGATCGATCAGAAATGCAGACTTTCTATACTTTGCCCCAAATCTACTTTATCGAAACTCCGACTTTGGAAATCAATATCTCCTTGATTTTGGAAGCTTTCTTCATGAAATTTTGACAGCAACCATGTTGATGAGTGAAGAATAACTCCTCCAAACTAATGGTAAGATTCACAATGGATTTAGAAATATGCATGGAAGAAGTATATTATCCAAAAACAGCAAGAAGTCACAATATGCACATTTGTATGGATGACTCCACCAATGTAACTCCTCTTGGAAGTTGAACACCACTTCACTTACTCGTCCTCCAAGAAGTATGAGCATGGATGCCAATAAGAGAGACTACTTAACTTATAAAGTAACCTCAATTGGTGATATTACACATAGAATTTTTTATAGAACACACCAATGGTTGAAAAATGAATCACTCCAATTTTTAAACAAAGCAAAGACTTTTACTATTCAAATTCAACTGCCTAAAATACTTACAATAGGTGGCTATATATAGCTAATTCCAAACCATAGAATAGGAAATACATAGTAGGAAATAAACTAGATACTCAACCATCATATGACATAACTTTGCCGATTACTATACTAGGGTTTAGGTAAATTTTTTAAGTAATTATTTAACTATTCTTTGCTTTCTTTTCCTCCAAGTTTTGATGACATTTGGCAGTTACTTTCTCTCCAAGTTTTGCCACTTGGATTATAATACCCCGACTTTTCATAACGGGATTTAATAAGGATAATTGAAAATTAATTGGGGGTCATCGGATTAATTAGATAATTATTAGGGTATTATCAATGACGTAATAGATAGATCATAATTTAACAGAATTTATTGGATTATAATTAGGGTAAGTTACTAGGGTATTATATTGAGTTATTAAATTAAAGGAGAAAAGAAAGTGAGATTATTGGAATTAAAATGTAAGGATAATGAAAGTAGGGATTTAATTGAAAGATAGAAATAAAAAGAAATTAAAATGGAGATTTGAGAAGGAGAATCGGTTTACGATGTCATTTGGTTTGAGTTCATGCCTACTGGTTCAGTTATTGGAGAACAAATGAAGAAGGGGAGAGAAATGAGATTGGGTTTGTGTTTTCGGTGGAGAGAGTCGAAGAGAGAGAAGAGAATCAAGGAGAGGAGATGGAGACCGAGAGCAGTCAGGTTCGAGAGAGGGACGACAGGAGAAGACTCAGGCTCGAGTTTAGGTGGTGATGTCCAGGCAAACGGTTGCGGGTGGAAGGGAATAGTGAGTCATGGCTAGGGCATGGGTTCATGCAATTGGGCAAACCGCAAGCTGCGGTGTTCGCCGTGCCAAACTGAGGTGAGTATTCGGTTGATTTTGGGGTCTGTATGAATTTCTATGAATAGATACGGATACAGATACAGATACGGATACAGACACGGATACAGATACGAACACAAAAACAGAAACAGATACAGATACATAAACATGAATGGTTACAGATACAAAAAAGAAGCAAGACGAAAAACATCTAACTTAGCCAGGGAGCAGTGTAATTCATAACTTGGGAAAGCTTGAATGGACGGATTTGATTGTGGAGAGTACATTTTAATATGCCAAAGTCGTAAGGTGAGAGTGAAAAGTATGAGTGATAGGTCCTATGTCGTGTAGTGCACGGGATCTGAAGGATAGAATCGTGTGAGGAAAGTGAGTTCAACATCAAGTAGGTGTTGAATTCATATGGAGCTGGTAAAAAATTTTGATATGGAACATCAAATTTGGGAAAAGAATGCTGCAGAGTCAAGAGTTGAATGGCAACAGTGGAATAATTATTGGAATAAAGTGATATTTGGAGAAAAGAGAGTTGTCATTTTGCTCTTGATGTTGAAGATGACCATGATTAAGACATTTCCTTCCTTGGAATTGATGTAATCAGAGTTGTGTAGCGAAAGTGTATAGAGTGAGTATGAAAGTTTGGTTGACTTTTGGTACAAAGAGACGCTTTTGGATGTAGTCAAGACGATCCAACAACAGTAGTTGGACAAGCTGTCAGAAAGAGGAGATAACCAGATAAGAGAATTGAAGCGTAGTTTAGTGTTGGTTAAGTTATGAAGGTATTACGCTAGACAAATTTCGAGGACGAAATTTATATAAGGAAGGACGAATGTAACACCCCGACTTTTTATGGAAATTTAATAAATATAATTGGAGTGTAGCTTGAGAATAATCAAATTTATTGAATAATTAACGGGGTGTTACTAAGAACGTAACCGATAGATTATTAAATTACGAAAATTTATCATATGATAATTAATATTTAATTGATAGAATTTAGAAATTTAAATTGAATTTATAATAATTGTTAATCGACATTGGGATAAGTCGTGAGTTGGGGTTTTGGGTCGACTAATATGCTATATGTATATTTACATATAAAAATACATATGCAATATTAATTTATAAAAGAAATATTTAATCATTATAATTAATTAAATTATAAAGGTTATAATACATAAAAGAATGAATTATGTTAATTAATTAAATTATAATGGTTATAATTAATTAAAATCATTATACATTAATTAAAGTATATGACATAAAAGAATTTAAAATTTAGAAGAAAGAATAGGGGGAATGAGAGATCACGAGAGGGACGGCGAATCGGGAAGAAATTTCATGTGGCCTCTGGCCATTTCGCGATTTCTGAGCTGGAATAGAGAGAGAAGGGAGCGATTTGTGAATGGAAATAGAAAGAGAGGGAGAAGGCATTCAAGATGAGGGACGGCCATTTTAGATCTGAACAAAATATTGAGAGGGAGGGAGATGAAAAGAGAGAGTGAGAGGGGGAAAGAGCTGAGAGCTCCTTCGGCTGAGAGAGAGATCGGCAGGGAGAGGCAATCGACGCGGGTGACTTCTTCGCGATGGGAGACGCGGTTTGACGTGCAGCGTGCGACAATCTCTAGCGTCGGAATGACTTCCTCCTACGCCGACGTCGGTGTCGATGGTTGGGGCTCGAGATCGGAGCCTCTGCGGTGACGATTCCGACAACGAAATGGAGGCATGTTGGTTGGGTCTTCTTCTCCTCTGTGATCTGATAGTCGAACCCTGGCAAGTTTGGATTGGTGTACAGTGCAATGAACGACTTGGGCTCGAACATCGCTGGTGACATTTTCCGGCGATGGGTTTGCAGGGATTCAGGTCGATTTCCGACCCAGATATGACCACCTTGTTTGACAGCTTGGGTTCTCAAATTCCTCAGGTATCCGAAAGAAAAGGAGGACAACATTATGTACGAATGCACGACAAGAATTGAGGTAAGGATTAAGGGGTGTTTTGGCCATTGACGCCCTACACCACAAATATGGGCGTGTGAGTTAGTGTTAATGTTAGTTTAATGTTGTTAGTTAAATGCTTAATGTTAGTAAAGTTTATTGCCCATTGTATGTTTTGTTAGTATGCTTTGCTAGTATGTTGAGATGTAGCTTGACTTAAAATAAAGAATGTTAGTGTTTAAGCATGTTTAATCGCTTTGTTTACTGCTAGTTGTTAGTATATTGTTACCATGATAGTGCCGATAGTGTTGAATACGTAATGCTTTCTTCTTATTGTTATGCTTTGTTTTACTGCCTATTATGTGATATAAATGTTTAGTTTCATGATAAAGGTTAGAGCTTAAGGGTGATGGGTGTTAACTAGTGAATGAGAAATGCTTAGCGTTTTGGTAAGTGTTAATGTCAAGTAGGTTGATTGCCTTGAAATGTCTACTGCTAGCTGTTAAGATTGACTTAGAATGTTTAATGTTAGTTGTTAAGCATGTCAATTGTTCTGTGTTTGTAACAAACTAGTATGATTAAATCAACTTGAACCCTAAGCATATTAATCAACTAGTGAGCATGTAATTGGCTAAGATAACAAGAATTTTTATGAGTATGAAACTTACTAGAATCATCGAGAAATCAACTCTCGAGCATGTAAATAGTAATAATTGTAATTAACCTGAGTATGCTTAATTAACTATCTAGTTAAGCATGTAAGTAATTAACTAATCTAAGCATGTAATTGGTTGATAATTAATAAGCTTGTTGATTAACTAGGTTAAGTAATTAGATGTTAACGGACTAGCATAATTAATTAACATAATTGATTAGAGCATGTTAATTAACTAGCATGTTAACTTAGCTAGGTTTAGCATGATCAAATGGTAATTAATATTGTAAGAGCATGATAATTAACTAGAGGAACTACTGTATTGTGTTCAAGCATGCTTCCCCTGTTTTTATTTCGTGTACCCTGCCTGCTCTACATAGTGCGTTATTAAATTGTTGGTTGTTATCCTTCATGTTCAATGTGCTTTAATTTCTATTATTCTTTATATGCATTTTCATTTTCAGTCACTTTCTCTATGCGCACTTTTATTACGTAACTAATGCTTTATCTTTCTAAAGAGGATGAAAAGAGGATGAAGTAAATGCGAATGAATTAAGAGTTTCATTGACTAAATGAATGAACGTCTTACAAATGCTTTTGTTATTGTTTTCTTGTATTGCTTACGATAGCAAAGTAGAATAAAGACATGAAATCAACGTAGGAGTATGTTAATAACTAATTAGAATAATCACTTAGAATTATGAACCTAGGGCACATGTAAATGAACTAGGAGATCAATCACGCTAAACAACTAAAGAACTAGAATAATCATCTTGTCTTCCTGAGTATGTTTAGCTTATTGTTCATTTGCTGTCATAACCCAATGTTATACTTGTTCTGTTGTGCGTAGTTCCGTTATTATATTATGTGCTTTACTTTCCCTATATGTGTTTTCAGTTACCGTTACCTTCTTTTATATGCGCACTTCATTTTCTATGAATGTTATACTGTGAAGCATCATGCATCATGTTAGGTTAAGAATGTATGTTCATGCATCATAATAGAGATCAAGTAGCGAGTACTCCAAAGGGGTAGTACTCACATGCATGGTGAGGAAGTAAAATGATAATGAAAAGACAAAGGAAAGGAATGAAAGGAAAAGGGAGTTAGGAGGTGGATGGGTAGCGGTCCTAGCCTGATAATTAGAAAATGCCCCTACCATATCGGGAATGGGACCTAGTTATCCACAGGAGGTTAGGTCCGACCCACTATACCATCCCATACGGGTTCTTCTAATCTCCAGCTCGAAGTACGAGTAAAGAAAGAAAGAAAGGAAAGGAAGAAAGAAATGAAAGAAAGAAAGAAAGAAAGAAAGAAAGGAAACATAAATGAAAGAATTGGTTTGGGTGGCCCCCATTCCAAATGAACTAAAGAGAGTCATAAGCATAATGCATTTTTCCTTTTTCCTTACTAAGTCTTTTTAGACTTACAGTTGCTTGTAGATGTAAGCACTATGATGTAAAAGAATGCACGGACTAGGAGTAGCGAAAGAAAAAGAACAAACAATAGCAAGCAGAGATGATGGATTTGCATGTTCGAGGAATTCTCACGGCTGGCCAGGCATAAAGAGGGTAAAAGAAAACTGTTTTAATTATGTTAAGTTGTAATAAATTGTATTTAAATATTTTGTTTTCATTAGTTAAATTGTATTCATGCTTCCGCAAATGTTTTACATCCATGGTTTTTATTTTAACGCTTCCGCATAAGTTTTACAAAAATGGAATTTTATAATGAGTTTTATGAACGGTTGGTAGTGACCTAGTTTAGACACACTTTGATTTACTTTCAAAAATGAAAATTCAAATTTTCACGCATTTTAAAAGATTTACGAAAATTCGGTTGTTAGAGGCAAAATCAATGAAGGAACAGTTGGGGCAAGGTACTTCAGTTTGCGAGACCAGTGGCTGGTCCGGCATGGGGTTTGGTCTGAACCGGTTCGTACGACTGGTTCTTGCTCTAGAAGATAGCAGTGTGCAGTTCAATGGAGAATGTGGAAGACAACCTCTCATGGAAGGCATGGCCAAAGAAGTCAAGGTATGGCTTGTGGACGCATGAAGACATGGAGGGCTATTGGCGGGTAAGTTGTGCATAAAACACAGAGTGTGAGAGTTGAGGAAATAGAGAGAAAATGAGAGGAAGAGTTGAGAGCTCTCTGGTGGTGAGTGTAAAGCCGAGAGCTATGATGGTTGGAGAAGATGCAGGAAAGAACTGGAAATGGAGTAATGGCCGAAGGATGATGATGGGCGAGAAGGGTGAGGATACAGGGTTGCTTCGGGTCAGCTTTGGTTTTTTTGGTGAGGAAATGACAGTTTTTAGTTAAGCTGTAGGTTGATTTGATAAGTAGAAATAATGAGAAAATATTGATCTGCTGTTGGGAATTGATTCTACTTTTTGTGTTGAGTTCTAGAAATGTATCCTATTGTTGGATAATGAGTTGTTGTTTGGTTTGATTCGGTCACTTGAATATATGTCTAGTGATTGTCTGAATGTTAATAAATTAGAATTGGTTTTGATGCTTAGGAATGAGTTTGTGGTTCTTCTATTTGGTTAATGACTTGGGCAATATTATGTGAATCTTGTTATGAGAATTAATAGATAATGACCCTTTCCTGCGTATAGAAGTTATAGGATTTGAATAAGGAGACTAATGTGTGATAGAATATGCTATGTTTGTTGTTGGCATGTAGATGTATTAGATTGGTGTTCTGGATTGGATTATTGGATGTCAAAATATATGGATACGTCAAAGAGATTAATTGTCTACTGCTTGATCCTTATGCGAATAATAATGATAAGGATAATGTATATTGTGGTTGTATGTTCTGTTGATTCGGTTTCGAGTCATTAATCGGGTTATTATATTATGAGAATTGAATTAATATAGATTAATGTCTTGATTCAGATATTGTTATTAGGCATTGGTTAATGGGCCTATAATTCATGGGAGGAATTACGTTGGTCTTCGCTATGTGTTAAACTGAGTTTCTAGACACTATCAACTGAGATTGATTTATTAGACTGAGTTGTAATTAATGAAGCAATTTCGTTTAGGAAACTCTAGTAAGTGACAAATAAGAATTTTGGATAAGAAAAGACATTGAGATTAGTAATATGACTAATTGATTAGATTAATGATAAATGTTATTAAATGTGAAGGAAGAAAAAGATAACGTATAAGCATTGAGCGTTTTATGCAATCGAGATAAATGATACGTGTGTGCTTTGGTCTTCGGGTCTTACATCGCAAGAATAGGATATGCATGTTTCGTTGTTTATCGCTTTATTAGATTAGTTGATTTATTGAGCATGTCTATAACTTTTAAAAGTATGTCTATTGTTTTTATAGCACGTCTACAGTATTTAAAAGCATGTCTACAGTTTTTATAGCACGTTCTGTGAATTGCATGTTGTGTTTATTTAGCTTCCTTTAATTATACGATAGAAATTATATGCATTCATAATATCATGAATCACAGTTTTCAAATGATACGAAAATAGTTTTTATGCACGATTTTGAAAGGAAAGACAAAAAACGAAAAGAAGTAAGGATGAATAGGAAACGAAAACGAAAAGAAAGTACAAAGGAACGATTAAGAAAGATAAAGAAAAAGGTTCTTGTGGACCGGTTGGACAAGCCCGACACCTGGACAAAAGATAAAGAAAAGATAAAGGTTTTTGTCGACCGTTAGGTCAAGTCCGACACAAGAACAAAAGAAAAGAAAAGAAAAGAACATAAAAACAGAAACGGATACGAATACAGATCCAAGCATAGATACGAAAACGAAAATAGGAACAGTAACAGAAACAAAAACGAAAACAGAAACGGAAATGAGTTTTCAGAAATAGAAACAGATACAGATATAAATATGAATACGGATAGAGAAACAATCACGGGAACGGATACAGAAACCCGCATGATCATGGATACCGAAATGGATACAAAAATGGGAACGTAAACAAAAACATAAAGAAAGTACAAAGGCAAGAAAAGTTAAAAGTTAAAAGAAAGAAAAAGAAAAGAGAAACTGCATACAGTTTTTAAATGGCATAGCATGTGTCAAGACCCGAAGATAGACCGGACAGAACTGCCGGGTCAAACAACCCGATCCTCGTAGAGAACCCGATCACCCAACCCAAGGCGTGTGTTTTAGCGGAAGACGTATAAATAATTTGTTCAGCCCAAAAGATATGGGCCTAGGTCTGAGTAATGATCACGAGAAAATAACGGTGCATAAAGTAAAATGTAATCCAAGTACTGTGCAACAAATCCAATCCAATAGTATAAGGTTTACAGACCAAATAGAAATATCAATGTCCTTACCAAATAACGATAAATCACTCAAATAGAAATAATAAAATGCTTCAGCTTCTGATCCTCAGCTACTCTTGCCTTTACCTGAAGTTTTGGGGGAGGAGTCGTTTGGGATGAGTGACTAACTTAGTAAAGTATGGCTACACTAGATGCAACTCATGCAAAATTGGTTTTTCTTTATTTTCGAAAACATGGTTATGTTTATCTTTTTATCCGTACATGAATTTTAAATCATTTCAAAACTCTTTATCATTTGTCTGGCCCATGGCCCCGATGTGGCTACATAAAAATCTCGTTGTATTCATAGACAGCTATATCGTAAAGATATGCCAACATCGTTTTCCGTACGAAAATGTCATCAGTGAAAAAGGGTGGTCACTCAAGGACTCACCCGCCACTCAGCAGAGAAGAGGTGGTCACCAGTCGATGACAGTATCTTATGAGGCAGGAATAATGACGGCGATCCATAGATTTCGCAAGTCACCCGAGTTGCCGGTGCACTTGGCAGCACGACACAACTCGTATAATCATATAATCGTATAATCAAATAAAATGGATACGGTTGCTCGCTATATATATATATATGGACTTGTTTAACAGCTAAGATACCTACAAACTTCAAATGGACAAGGGTTGCTGATGAGAAAACTCGACTGTCACGCCACTCGTCAAATGAAATGGTACTTAGGTTAAACAAGTCTCAGCGACTGACAACCGTCTGATCCGTGGGACAAACCCTAGCCAGGTTTAGGGGCTTTTGACCCAAGGAGATGTCATCACTCTCTCATACTATTTATGACTTCCAGGGCTTTCAACTTGAGGACACGTCATCAATGCCCTGATTTGTTATCGCACGTCAAACAATCAACCTTCACGCAACAGAAGGTTTTAAAGAGGACTGTCTCGTGATGCTTTAGCGCTAAAGTGCCAAGGCATCAAGAGGATCCATCCCTCAATATATGCATAGTAATTTCAACCATGCATGAAATTAAACGTGCAAAAAACAAACGTGCTGTCAAATAGTCCCCGTCATTTTTTTCAAGTGTGGTATTCCACAAAATAATTATTTTCAAAATGGGATGCGATGCAATGCAATGCAAGAGGTATAGAAATCCCTACCTCTTCAGCGTTCTCTCTTAGTGCTCAGAGCGATAGTCTCCTTGGGAATCGTATCACACTTGCCAAAATCATCCAAGCCTGCCAAAGATTTGAACGAGAGAATTCATAAAAAGATTCTAGAAAATTAAGCGAAGGGTCCTATACCGGGAATAGAAACCCAACCGAAATGTAAGTGACCTATCTAATAATCCTAATAAATTTTTCAACTTTTCTAACAACATTCCTTAAACTCAAAATCCAACTTTAAACACCTAAACAGTTTCCAAAATAACATTGATAGATTCCACTTCAACCAATCCAGAACTTGAGACTAAAATTCTTAGGTTTCATTACAAAACCGTAGCCTCAAATAATTTCAGCAAAATAGCTAAACCATCCACAATAATTATTCCCCAATTTTAACTATCAACCAAAAGATAGACATAATTAGAATCATAGTTCCGATTCATCATTTCCCACCAAACAGTAATAAAACCAAAACCAATCATGGCATTATACATTCTGTAAGTCGATGCAAGAATCTATCACATGCAACATTTCCATAATTTCCTCTCCCAAAACAAAACATTTCCTTCACAATTAATCAACTTTAAAATAGTCACAGCAAGCCATATGTCACCCAACAATATGAAGCAAGGACAGCACCAGAATAGGGAATCAACATACACTCGATATCATAGTCAAGACAGTGGCTTAAACGAAAGAACACAACATTAGATTTATTATTGTAAAACAGAGAAAACAGGGGTATTATCCATCCAAAACAGCAAGGAAATCAAAATTGAGCCAATTTGGAAATCCCCTACAGATCCTTACCTCAATTGAAGGAATGGAGGAAGTTGATTTCCTCCTCTTCTTAGCCTCCCCTCTCTCGTTCAAGACTGTCTGAAATCCAGGGGCCCCTTCCAACAAAAAACAGGACCAAGAAAATCAAAGACATGAAATCGGCATTTCCATCAAAACCGAAATAGAACAGTGAGCATTCCATCAATATTCTTCCATCAATAGCAACCAAACAGATTTAAGCATTTAGCACTACTAACCGAAATCTAAAAATCAAAATGAAGCAATCCATTTGAAAAACCATCACCATCAGAACAGAACCGAGGGTTATGTTTTTGCTTACCGGAGTTAGAAGCTCGGAGGGAGAAGCGCTCGCTGGCTGATGGCACTCCAAATGCGCCGACTCATCCATGTTCGATTCCGTTTGTTTGCAGCGGGAGGGACAACTCGAAAGCTCGAACAAATTGCACAATGCCTTGCGATCAGAAAGGTTCGTGCAGACCGCTCTCTTGTCACCAAAATTGATCTCTGCGTGGTCTGTCTCTCCCTCTTGCAAAATGTTCTCTTGGCTAAATGAAGCCCTTTCTCTTCTCCAGCCAAGGTCTCTCTCTCTCTCTCTCTCACTCTCACTCTCTCTCTCTCTCTCTCTCTCTCTCTCTCTCTCTCTCTCACTCTCAAATCTTCTTAGCTGAATGGTCTTGGAGGCAAGACAAATATTGAAGAGGGAAAATGAATAGGGGTGTTCATGGTCTGGTCCGGTACCGGTTCCACAATGGATCGTACCGGTACTAGGTGCATATGGACCGATACCAGTCCCATTAAGGTTCGGTACTGAATCGGTACCGAACCGGTTTGTCGGTACCTGTGCCGGTTTGGTACCGAACCTTTTTACTGTTTTTTTTAAATTTGAAAATATAATAAAAATTTTATAAAAAATTCCTAATATTCAATGTGCAGAAATTTTATAAAAAACCCCTCATCTGGATCTCTCTTACATATGAAACAATATTCAATGTGCATAAATTTTCAATATCATAAGTTCATAACCGATTAAAACACTAAAAAGTACTAAGCCAACAACTTAAACCTTAAAAAAAAAAACAAAATGAAGATAATTCTCCCGTAGCCTTGAAGACAATGTCATCTTAACCTTTTTCCTACAAAATAATCAACAAAATACAAAATGAATCAAGATTGGACATACACAATAACATGAGAGAGAGCAAGTGATACCTGACAAATGAACTCCACCAAAGCAGAAACTACACTACAAATGAGAAATGAACACCAAAACAGATTCATTAACCAAGACAACTTCAAAATACAAATTCAAAATCCGAACCAAAACATTGGGTGCAAAACAGATTCATAATAACATTACTAACAAAAACAAAAACAAATTCATAAATCAACATTCAACAGGAGGACCATTTCAAAGTTCAGAAACAAAAAACAGACACATATTCATAAGAGTACCGTCCCAATAGGTTTGATAATTTTGATTCATGTTCATCAATTGATTCAGCAACAATCACATAAATTAAATCACTAGCATTTAGTAATTAGCAAAATAGAATAGAGTAGAAGTGGAGCTAACCAGTGGCAGTGATCGAGGCACCGAGCTGGCAGTGGCTGTGGGTGGCGACGGAAGCTGAACTCCGAAGGTGAAGGCCTAAGTCTGAACTGAAGCTGGCGACGACAGAAGCTGGAAGCCTAGGGTCGGCACCGGAGAGGGGAGATGAGAATCGGGACTGGCTTCGTCTCTTCAGCTGGAGTGCGGGACTAGGCTGTCGAACACTCGAACTGGAGCTCGATACTTCGGAGCTCAGACGTCATCTCGTCGTTCATCGAGGCTGACGGCGTCGGCCAGGGGACTGGGGAGGAGGGAGTCGGAATGAGAGAGAGGAGAAGTCGAGAATCGGGATTGAGAATAAGAGAGACTGTCCTGTCTCTCTTGCCCTAAATCACGGTTCTACTCGGTACCGGTTCTACGGTACCAAGAACCGTGGACCGGAGGTCAGTCCGGAACTAGGTGCACATGGACCGATTTTGGTCTGGTACTAGGTGCATATGGACCAAACCGATACCAAAACCGCCGATCCCGGTCCGGTTCTTCGGTACCGGTTCGGTTCTTCACACCTCTAAAAATGAAAGTCTGCCCTAATTTTTCCCCCCTTCTTCGAATCTTGCAGCTGCCTTCTTTCTCCCCTCTTATTTCTATTAATTCTCACTTCATTCTTTAATATATTCCTTCCTTTCTTACTGACAATCTCACATGGCATGCATTTCTTCTGTTCACCTTTAATTCTTTTCTTCTCTCTTTTTATATATATCTTTCCTTAATCTCCCACTTACTTTACTTTCACGCATCCCATTACTCCTCTTCTTTCAATTCACTTACCCTTTCCAACTCATATTTTCCTTTTATTTCTTTTCAACTCCCATTTAATATACAACATGTATATATATAAAACTTATCTCCAAAATTTCATCTTCAATCCCGATTTATTCAAATCATTACCCGACGACATTTTTCGGTCAAATTCAAATCTCTAATTCCATTTCTTTAATACATTTTTCGTTTGAAAAATTTTAATTTCTCCAATTTGACCAACTGACCAAATTTGCACACTTGGTCGCTACGCGACAATTCAGGTCAACCTTTCAACGTTATGACCGATTATAACACAAAAAATTTCACGTAGAATTTCTTATTTAAAAAATTTCATGGGTTTTACGGCATGAGCATCTAGTATATTAAGTATTATCACCTACTGAACATTAGATTCATAGTTTATGAATTGTGATGTAGGGACAAGTACGAGTGAATATGAGGAACAGATTAAGGAGCAGCTGATGAAGGATTTGCACAAACGAGACTTGTAGCTGGTTAGGCTAAGGAATGTAAAGAGGAACGAGTTTTGTAAAATATAAAGTAACACTTTATTCATTGTCTTTAAATCAACTATTTATGCTTCCACTACGTTTTTAAAGAAAAATGATTTTATCAATCAGTCTTCCGTTGTTTATAACAATTTGAGTTACAAGTTAAAGTAAAAGGATTTTAACGGTTCGTTTATGAGAAAAGAACTCTGACTTCAAATTAAAAGGTTTTAATAAAGATTTCAGTTGTTTTATAAAAGTTTTAAATTTCACGCATTTTTAAAAGAAAATAAATAACCGGGTCGTTACAGTTGGCATCAAAGTAACTGTGTTTTTAAAACCAATTCTGTAGACTGCCTACTAGCACAAGTTTCGACGTGGAAATACTCCATCAACTATAAGTACATACTTCAATTACTCCTAAGTACTTATTTTAGTTAACGGAAAATAAATTCAAAATAAATAAATGAAATATACTTTAAAGTAAATAAAATAAATTAGTAAGGAATAAGTAAATGAACAATTATTAGTTAAGTATATATGAACAAATTAAAAGTTGATAAAATAAATATTTAAGATGGAATAAATAACAATGAACCCATATTTAGTTAATTCATTTTGATGGCAATAAATGGTATCATGGCCACAGTGCGACGAACAATTAGACAAGGTAGAGTTGAACAAAAAGAAATGAAAAATAATACAGAAGAAATCTTTGGACAAGAAAGAGTTGTGATCGAATAGGAAAGAGTTGGGAATAGTGCAGAAGAGACAATAAATCGATTGATGACATTAGTGGAACGACAATCTCATCAGTTGAAACAACAGTCCCAAAACTTGGAGAAGTTCATGGAAATTATTGCGCATGGGAATGAACGAGTCGTGGAGCAATGAGTGACTAAGTAACAAGATGTAAGTTGAGAAAAATTGCAATGACTACGACCACCTCAGTTTGAAGGTGATACTACGGACCCAGACAGTGCCGAGGAATGGATCAGGACTTGGAGGACATGTTTGCATATGCTAAGATAAAGGAAGAGGAAAGGGTAGCATGTGCTATGTTTATACAGGTCAAGGAAGCAAGATTTTGGTGGGACTCAGTTAAGATAACCAAGGACGTGGCTGCAATGACATGGACAGAGTTCAAGAAGATTTTATACGACAAGTATTTCAATCGATCAATGAGAACTAGAAAGTGGGTAGAGTTTACTCAGCTACGGTAAGAAAGATCAGTTTCAAAGTATGTGCGCAAGTTTGAGGCATTCTCACGGTTTGCCTCGCATCTGGTGAGCAGTAATGAGCATAAAGTGCACCACTTTGTTCAAGGACTAAAGACAAAAATCTTTGAAGGTGTAGTAATGTCAGGAACTAAATATATTGACACGAGACGACCTGCAAAAGGAAGTATGTGTTAGCAACCCACGAAGAATGACAGGGACGGAGATGTAGACCTTTGATCGGATCCGGGAACTATCTAACGTTAGGTTCACGGATTCTAGATTTTCGAAGAAAATCTACCGATCGCGGGCAATGGTTCGGTTTTCCCTCGCTCAAACTCCCAATGGAAGTTTGAAAAGGGAAAACTTACGAGTTAGCTCAAGCACCACGAGCTTGCTAACAAGGAAGTCCTCTACTTCGTCTCGGATTCGAAGATCCGGGGCGGCCGCTCGACGGAGTCGGAATCTCCTCACAGGGAAGGGAAATAGTAATATATTAATCTCGTCAAAAGTTGTCTTTCAATGCGTCTAACCATGGAAATTTATAACCTAGGTGATGATGAGTAGGGGTGATGGACGGTCGAGATGAGGCAGATGATGGACGGCCAAGATGAGGCATGTGGGTGGCAATATGCAGGCTCTTGGATGAATGTGGAATGAATGGCCGAGATTAAAGCTGGAGGAAGAACATGCATGGCGTACATGTGGCATCTCCTTGATGTTTTCTTTGGGCTTGCTCTTTCCTTGGGCTTGAAAAGGATTGGACTTAGCCCATAACTCAATCATCACCATCTAACCTAACCAACAATCTAAATGCATGAATGAGTAAAGCTTATAACCATGCTTTACCCTCACAAAATAGGCTCAATGTTTGCCATGAAAATAAAAATAAGAAATAAATAAAAATATGTAGAATTGAAAGGTTACACGTTTGGGATGCCGAGAAGACAAATTCCCGTCTGATGAAGCTCATAACATTCACGTGTGTCCCAAGTCAAGACATGCACAGGTTGCTCCTTATCCGTTGGGACAACATCCCAAATAGAATCATCCTCGAAGTTAATACCTGCAAAAGAAACAAGATCATCAGTAATTTGGCTAAGTGACAGTAAGGACCTTGTTTGCGATCGAGTAATAGGCCTCGGCCCTCGAGGCATGTCATATATGGTATCAAAAGCTTTGGACATTGAGGAGATTAAGGATTGGATTTCAAAACAAAAATGTTCTGTTGAGGGTCTTCAACCACACGAATGGCACATCCGGTGAAATTAAGAGGATGTTTAATGATGAGGTTCACTAGGTGAAGGAAAAATAGGCACGAAATGAGTCAAATACTACTTTGGTTAAGGTTCATCATGTTGGATCATGCACTAATTGTCAGAAAAAGCATTTTGGGAAGTACAAAGTCGGTAGCAGATAGTGTTTTAAGTGCGGCGAGATTGGGCATTTGGCCAAGAACTATCCAATGTTGGAAGGAAATCAGCAAAAGTTGTAGCAAAGTGACTTCAATCTCGGTGGATGCGATTGAAAAGTGTGTATGGGGGGTCGTTTAAGTGAGTGGTGAAGTGCGTGGTGTGTGTATTTTGGTTTGCTGTATTGAATTTTGGATCAAGATTTGGTGTAAGAAAGTATTAAGAAAGTAATGTAAGCGTTGTTTTTGCAATTTTTCTTTTTGTCTTTGTTATGATTTGGTTGATGAGCTTGGAAGCACATACGTTTAGCTAAAATTCGAGGGCAAAATTTGTATAAGGAGAGAGGAATGTAATACCCCGACTTTTCATAACAGGATTTAATATGGATAATTGAAAAGTAATTTTGGATAATCAGATTAATTATATAATTATAGGGGTATTATTAAAAATGTAATCGATAGATCATAATTTAATGAAATTTATTGGATTATAATTAGGGTTAAGTTACTAGGGTATTATATTGAGTTATTAAATTAAAGGAGAAAAGAAAGTGAGATTTTGGAATTAAAATGTAAGTATAATTAAAGTGTGGATTTAATTGAAAGATAGAAATAAAAAGAAATTAAAATGGAGATTTGAGAAGGAGAACCAGTTTAGGATGTGGTTTGTGTAACACCCTGGCTTTTTAAGTGGAATAATTATCAGGGTATTACCAATGACGTGTTCAGAGCGTTAAGTCTAAGGGTATTTCCATTATGTTTTCCCTGTATACGCAATGTAACTGAAGGATGGGGTAGTTAGGACATTACGTTGCATATTTATATATGTCATTTTATGACAGTATTTATGGGAAAAATATTAGGGGATAAAAGCTAAGTGGGAAAAATGTGAAGAAAGGCTGTCCAAGGTGTTTTCAAACGCCTGCAGACGATATGCGGACAAGTTATATCGTCCGCAAATGCATTGCGTGGCGCCCCCAACGCTTGGGACGCACCGGGACGAGAAATTTGTGTCCTAATGCGTATGAATGTTAACTTTTGGACGCATGTGGATGACTTGTGGATGTGACGTATCGTCCGCAAGTGCATTGCACGTCACCCTTAGCCTTGGGACAACTCAGGATGCGATTTTGCGTCCTGACTTCACTGTGTTGCAGACTTTTAGACGAGTCCGGACGTATGTGGATGCAGGTGGCTTCATTCGAATTTGAATATGTCCAAACCCTGGACACTTTCGGATGCATGCAGATGAACGTGGACGTGGATTAGCTGCATCTGAATTGACTCTGTCCAATTTATGTAAAGATTCGAACGCGTGCAGACGCTTCATGCGGATGCCAAAATGCGTCCGAATGTCATCTGTGGACAGTACGGATAGGACGAGGATGCTAGTTCTCGTTCGAGGAAGCCATTTAGCCTTCAGGATTTTGCTCTTGCGGATGAATGCGGATGAGACCAGTGCATCCGTACTCGTCCGAAATAGCCCAGACCTACAAAAAATTAGAGTTAAAATGATGGAAATTGTCGTGTAGCCATTAACTCCCCCTACAGAATCGACTCTCCCCCACCCTCGACCCGTAGACTATGACCTCCCCCTGGCTGGAGCCAACCTCTCCTCCTCTAGGCATCCCTTCTTGCCTCCTCCATCCAGGTAATATCCCTCTCCCCTCTCTGTCATTTGGAGAGTCCATCGTTTCTCCTTACCCAGCCTTTTCCCTTTCTGCACGTGTAATGCCAGTGAGAGAGGGAGTGTCCGAGTGAGAAACTGAGAGTGAGTTTCAGATTAAGTGAAGTGTGGGTTAGCCTTGGTGGGTTGCATGTGAAACGTGAGTAAGGTTGAAGGTGAGCTGCAGAAGCTGGGTCCTGAATGTGAGGTCTCTGCTCGTGAGCTTGGAACTTCCGTGGGAGCTGGAGCTACTGTGTGCTGCTCCCTGCTATCCGTGAGGTGCAAGCCAGTGGTGAGCTGTCCCTGCTTTGTGTCTTCTTTAGTGGTAAGGAAATAGGGGTGTCTTGGCCTGTGGAGGCCCTACACCACAAGTAGGGGTGCATGAGTAGTATTGGTTTACTTGGATGATTTTTGATTGTTATTCCCTTGTTGATGCTTTTTGATTCCCTTACTATTACTGCTATAGTTAATTGATAGTTGGTAGTTAATTGTTAGTTGATAGTTGATAACCCTTGGTTAATCTAGTGTTATTTCTTGGATGATTTATAGTTGTTGTTTCCTTTATTAATAGTCTGTAGACTTCATTTTTGTTGTTTGTTATTCCTTGGTTGATAGTGCAGATTCCTTACTATTAGTGTTCTCCTTACTGCAATTGTTTTACCTTCGCTGCTGTGATGACTAATGTTCGAATGTAAAGAGTGTGGGATGATGAATACATGAATGATGAAAAGCATAAATGAGTTAAGAGTTTCATTTAACTGGATTGGCTATTTATTATTTACTTGCTACCTAGTTTAAACTCTCTGTGTTATTTAAACTGTCATTTTCTTCATTCAATGGATATATTGTTCATATATATTATTATTTGCTTATGTGTTAACTAAACCCTACGTTAAGCAACTAGACTAGCATGTTAATTTAACTATCACGTTAACTTGTTAATCAAGTAGGACCTTAATCTTAATTATCACTTAAACATTTTAGTTAACTAGAATAAATTAACTAGATTGAGTATGCTAATCAACTAGAGTAATTAACCAGAATAACAATGTTAATCTTCTTTGCTTCTTTGAGCATGGTTAATTAACTATTTGAGCATGTCTATGACTATTATTTAATTGAGCATGTAAGTTAATTGGGGTTCTACTAGAATGATATTTGTAACCTTGGGCGTGTTTAACCAATTCAAGCATGTTTAACTAGTTGTTTAATTAATAACTAATTATTGAGCATGTTAATTTACCAACTAGTTGAGCATGTTAATTAGATAGTTGATCATGTTTAATTGACGTGATTTTTCTTGATGCATGATAATTAACTAGAGTAGTTAACTAATTAAGATAGTTAATTAGACGAGCATGTTAATTAATTAATTTATTGTTGATTTCTAGTTAACATATTTATGATATTAATAGCATGTTAATTAATTAAGATGTATGACTAATCAAGTAAATTACGAACCAATCCATGCTTGTTAGTTAACTATTACTTTTAAATTTGACAAGTATGTTAATTAACTATTGATAGTGAGCAGGTAACTTTACATAGGATAACTCACTAGAACAACAATGGTAATCCTTCTTGAAGCATGCTAAATAACTAAGATAAAAGCATGTAATTAATTCTTGAGCATGTTAAATTAAATTATGTTTTACTTCATATGCACGTTGATTGTTGGATCTTTTGTATTCCCTTTATTATTGTGAGTTGTTATTGTGGTTCTTTTAAATTATAATTTACTTCAAATGCATGTCCCTCACTGTTTAATTGTTCCTATAATCGCCTCCTTCGTGTGCTCTGCTCTGCTCTATTGGGTGTTTAATTGACATTACTTGTCTTGGGTGCGCTATTCAATTATGGTTGTTTACTTTCCCCATTATGTGCGTTATTCAATTATTGGTTGTTTACATTCCATGCACTTTCAATTTTTGCAATTTCAAACAGTTACTTTTATTTCAATGCGCACTTCAATTTATGTTAATATTACGTTATAAACCATCATGCATCATGTTAGGTTGAGAATGTATGGTCATGCATCATGCTAATAGAAACAAATAGGGATTGCCGCCTTGGGGTGGTACTCACACATGCATAAGTGAGGTAAAATGTTAAGAAAATAAAGGAAATGTGGAGTTGGGGGGCAGATGGGTAGCAGGTCTAGTCTGCAGCTTGGCGACGCCCCCTACCACGTTGGGAATGGGGACCTAGCTGCAAGTAAAAGGCTAGATTCGATCCATTATTCCATCCCCAATGAACCCTCCAATCTTCCACTCAATGTACAAGTAATGAACGAATGAACTAATGTAAAGTAATAACGAACGAATGACTTAATGAAAGGATTGGTTTGGGTGGCCCCCATTCCAAAATGAGATAAAGAGAGGCATATCACGTTGCATTAAACCATTTTTTCTTACTAAGCCTTTCGGCTTACAGTTTACTTGTGGTATAGGTATAGACACTTGTATGCGTGAAATAAATGCACATAATTAGGAGTCAATGCAAAAATGAAAAATAGATAATAAAATGCTGGGATGAAAGATTTGCACGTGAAGGAGCTTGTGGTTGGCAAGGCTAAGTGAGTAAAAGAGAAAATGGTTTGTAATTAAAGTATATTGAATTGTTTTGTGTCAGTAGAGCAAAACAAAAGATTTTATAAACTAATTATGCTTCCACAATGTTTTAAATAAATGATTTTATAATGCTTCTGCAACACTTTCAAGAAAAATGGTCGGTAACGGTCCGATTTCGTACTCTGATATCATTTTAAAAAGGAGTCTTTTAAAAGTTTTTAATTTCATGTATTTTAAAGGATTTATGAAAAAATGGGTCGTTACAGTTTGATTCGGGTTCATGCCTGTTGGTTTAGTTTTTGGAGAACAAATAAAGAAAGGGAGAGAGATGAGATTGGGTCTCTGTTTTCGGTAGAGAGAGCCGAAGAGGGAGAAGAGAATCGGGGAGAGGGAGATGGAGACCGAGAGCAATCGGGCACGAGAGAGGGACGACAGGAGAAGACTCGGGCTCGAGTTCAGGTGGTGACGTCCAGGTGAATGGTTGCGGGTGGAACGGAGCGGTGAGTCACAGCTAGGGCACGAGTTCGTGTAACCGGGCAAACCGCGAGCTACGATTTTTGCCGTGCCAAACCGAGGTGAGTATTCAGTTGGTTTTAGGTTCTGTATATTGATTCTACAATTGGATTTTGGGGATCTTCTGGATTGGCAGAGGCAAAATCGATGAAGGAACGGCTGGGGCAAGGTACTTTGGTTCGCAAGGGCAGTGGCTGGTCTGGCCTGTGGTTTGGTCCGAACTGGTTCATCCAATTGGTTCTTGTTCTGAAAGATAGCAGCGTGCGGTTTGATGGAAAATGTAGGAGACAATCTCTTGTGGAAGGCATGGTCGAGGAAGTCAGGATATGGCTTGTGTACTCATGAAGACATGGAGGGCTATTGGTGGGTAAGTTGTGCATAAAACACAGAGTGTGAGAGGAGAGGAAATAGAGAGAAAAGGAGAGGAAGAGCTGAGAGCTCTCTAGGGGTGAATGTAAAGATGAGAGCTATGAAGGTTGGAGAAGATGCAGGAAAGAACTAGAGATGGAGTGATGGCCGAAGGATGATGATGGCCAAGAAGGGTAAGGATACAGGGATGCTTCGGGTCTACTCTGGTTTTCTAGTGAGGAAATGGCAGTTTTTACTTAAACAGTAGTTTAATTAGATAAGTAGAAATAATGAGGAAATATTGATATGCTGTTGGGAATTGATTCTACTTTTTGTGTTGAGTTCTGTAAATGTATCCTACTGTTGGATAATAAGCTGCTATTTGGTTTGATTTGGTGACTTGAATATATGTCCTATGATTGTCTGGATGTTAATAAATTAGAATTGGTTTTCATGCTGAGGAATGAGTTTGTGGTTCTTCTATTTGGTTAATGACTTCGGCAATATTATGTGAATCCTGTTATGAGAATTAATATATAATGACCCTCTACTGCATATGGAAATTATAGGATTTGAATCAGGAGACTAATGTGTGATAGAATATGCTATGTTTGTTGCTGATATGCAAATGTATTAGATTGATGTTCTGGATTGGATTATTGGATGTCAAAATATATGGATACGTCGAAGAGATTAATTGTCTACTGGTTGATCCTTGTGCGAATAATAATGATAAGGATAATGTATATTGTGGTTGTATGTTCTGTTGATTCGAATTCGAGTCATTAATCGGGTTATTATATTATGGGAATTAGATCAATGTAGATTAATATTTCGATTTAGATATTGTTATTAGGCATTGGTTTATGGGCCTATAATTCATGGGTGGAATTACATTGGTCTTCGCTATGTGTTGAACTTAGTTTCTAGACGATATCAACTAAGATTGATTTATTAGACTGAATTGTAATTAATGAAGCAGTTTCGTTTAGGAAACTCAAGTAAGTGATGAATAGGAATTTAGGATAGGAAAAGACGTTGAGATTAGTAATGTGACTAATTGATTAGATTAATGATAAATGTTATTAAATTGTAAAGGTACAAAAGAAGAAAGAAAAGGATAACGAATAAGTGTTGAACGTTTTATGCAATCGCGATAAGTGATACGTGTGTGCTTTGGTCTTCGGGCCCTACATCGCAAGAATAGGATATGCATGTTTTGTTGTTTATCGCTTTATTAGATTAGTTGATTATTGAGCATGTCTATAACTTTTAAAAGCATGTCTACTGTTGTTATAGCACATCTACAGTATTTAAAAGCTTGTCTATATTTTTTGTAGCACATTATGTGAATTGTATGTTGTGTGTTTATTTAGCTTCCTTAAGTTATACGATAGAAATTGTATGCATTTGTGAATATCATGCATCACGATTTTCAAAGAATACGAAAATAGTTTTTATGCATAGTTTTGAAAGGAAAGATGGAAAACGAAAAGAAGTACGAACGAACAGGAAACGATAACGCAAAGAAAGTACAAAGGAACGATTAAGAAAGATAAAGAAAAAGGTTATTGTGGATCGATAGGACAAACCTGGCACATGGACAAAAGATAAAAGTTTTTATGAACTGGTAGGCCAAGCCCAGTACACGAACAAAAAAAAAAGAAATGAAAAGAACATAAAAGAGAAACGGATACAGATACAGAAATAGAAATGGAAACGGATACAGAAAAGGTATAAGCACAGATACGAAAACGGAAACAAGAATAGAAATAGAAATGGAAACGAAAACGGAAATAACTTTCTAGAAATGGAAACATATATAGATATAGATACAGATACGAATACAGAAATAGACACGGGAACGAATACACAAATGCGTACGATAAAAGTTAAAAGTTAAAAGAAAGAAAAAGAAAAGAGAAACTGCATATGGTTTTTTAAGGGCAAAACATGAACATCTAGCATATTAGGTATTATCACTTACTTAGACTCATAGTTTATGAATTGTGAAGTAGGTACAGGTACGAGTGAATATGACGAAAAGATTAAGGAGCAGCTGATGAAGGATTTGTACAGACAAGTCTTATGACTGGTTAGGCTAAGGAATGTAAAGAGGAACGAGTTTTGTAAAATATAAAGTAACACTTTATTCATTGTCTTTAAATGAACTATTTATTCTTCCACTACATTTTTAAAGAAAAAAGATTTTATCAATCAGTCTTACGCTGTTTATAACAATCGGAGTTATAGTCAAAGTAAAAGGATTTTAACGGTTCGGTTATAAAAAAAGAACTCTGACTTCAAATTAAAAGATTTTTATAAAGCTTTTAGTCATTTTATAAAAGCTTTAAATTTCATGCATTTTTAAAGTCAAATAAATAACCGGGTTGTTACATGGATGGTTGCCATATCTATACCATAATCGGCCTTCCTTTTGTCTTGTTGTTTGGCAGATTGTGAAGCTTTCCTTTTCTCTTCTTGCAATAATATTTCTTGTTCCCTAAGCTTGTCTTCTTGCGATTCTTTCCATAGTCAAACATGTGTGGGCATCCCTTTGTTTTCATGGGTTGGTAGCTCCCCTATTTGGGCCATAATTGAGTTACCTTCCAAATAAGTGGAAAGGTAAGTTTTGTTGAACTCTTGGGACTTTGCCTTTGTGAATGGACCATGTAGTCCATTATCCTCTCTAGGTTTTTAAGGATTTGACCTCAAATCATCTTGATGTTTCAGCTCCATATCATCTTTTTTGTCTTCACAGAGGGAATATAAGTCTGGTAAGCTGCAAGTGAGGGAGTGTCTTCGAGATAGAGCAACAACCACCACATTAGTGTCTCCCTTCTTGTACATGATCAGGTAGGATATCTTTTTAAAAATTCAACCAATTTATCATGTCTTTGATTCGGTTTTCCTTGACTTTGAATGTGCTTAAGAGCTTCATGATTGGTGTTAATGATAAATTCCTTTGAGAGGAGGTAGTGTTACCATACTTCAAGTGCCCTTATAACCGAGTAGAATTCCTTGTTATATGTTGAGTAATTCAAAGAGGCTACTTTCAACTTCTCACTAAAGTAAGCTATAGGTTTCCTTCTTGCATAAGTACCTCTCCAATTCCAATTTTGGATGCATCACACTTAACTTCAAACAATTTGCTAAAATTGGGCAATATAAGAACTGGAGCGTTGCATAACTTTTCCTTGATTTCTTCAAAACCTCTTTGGCAATCATGATTCCATCAGAACGCCTTTCCTTTTTTGAGCAATCTGTTAAGGGGGCCACTGTGGTGCTAAAATCTTGAATAAACATCCTATGAAAAGGGGCTATGCCATGAAAACTTCGCACCTCAGTGACACTTGTGGGGTAGGCCATTTTTGAGAGCTTTTATCTTTGAGTCGTCTACTTTTATTTCATACTTAGAGATGATGAAACCAAGTAAATAGACTTTTTCTTATGCAAAAGAACATTTCTTCAAGTTCTCATTGGTTAATCGGAGGACTTCAAAAAGCCTTATAAGGTGCTCAATATGTGAAGATAAATTCTCACTATAAATCAAGATGTCATTGAAATAAACCACCACAAACTTCCCTAGAAAATCTTTGAGCATATGGTGCATGATCCGCATGAAAGTGCTTGTTGCATTTAATAGTTCGAAAGGCATGACCATCCATTCATAAAAGCCCATACTTGGTTTTGTAGGCCGTTTTCCATTCATCTCCTTCTCTCATTCTAATATGATGGTAACCATTCTTTAAGTCAATTTTTGAGAAAAATGAGGCCCCACTTAATTCTTCCAACATATCTTCAAGTCGAGGGATTGGAAACCAATACTTGATAGTGATTTGATTTGTAACGACGCAATTTCTGTACATTTTGAAGACATTTTCTTAATAAAACAAAGCATAGTAGAAGACTTTTCTTAATAAGACAAAAGCTTCGGAAACACAATAAATAAAATTCTTTTCTTTAAACCATTTACAACTTAAAATCATGTCATAACTTAAAACAATGAATATTTTACAATTTGAAACCATTTACAAAAACCTTTACATTTTCTTTTAAACCTTTAGTCTAGCCAGCCGCAAGATCCACAATGCAAAAATCCTCCTTCCACTGCTCATTTTTTCGCTATCACACATATCTACATCACAAGACTTAAACTATAAGCCAAATGCTTAATTAGAAGTGAAATGCATAATGAACATGATATGTACGTTATAAAACATTTTTCTTTCATTTCTTTTCATTTAATTGCTTAGGAAAAAGGTGATGAACTTCGATTAATGATGAACTTGGATTACAACGGTGAACTTGTACTATAATGGTGAACTTATATCACTACAGTGAACTTTGAACTTTTACTGTCATGATAAACTTGTACCATAATGGTGAACTTGTACCATACTCTTTCTTAATATTTTAGAAGTGAGTGGTGAACTATTAAACCAACTCAAACCCTTCTCATTTTCTTTAAGTATTTCTTAAATAAACTTTTACATATGAAGCTGTTTCATAATTTCTTTTAAACTTCATGATACATGAATACGTATGAATGCATACAATTCTACATATTTTTAACACTTCATTAGCATATAAAATCCATAACATTTATTAAGTACAATGTCAACAATAGATTATTAATAGCAACATCAACAACACATCAAAGCAATACATCTTAGAACAACAATCGAATCACAACTTGTATCTAACGAACTCAAGCATCAACCAAGCAACATCAAATCTCCAAAGCTCAACATGATCAAAACCTAACCCTTATCACACAAGCAGCAAAGCAACGATCCTTAATATAATCATCAACATAAAATAAACATCCTTAACAACAACATCTAATCATAGCAAAACAATACATCTACAAAAAATGGCATGATCAAAACCTAACTTCTATCAACAACGAATGAAACCTACATTCTTAGCACTTCAACAACCCAACACAGTAGAATAGCATTAACCATGACATTATATTCCCAATTTATATGCATCCAACACTTCAACAATTATCAAGGAGCCATCAACAATAGGTTTATAAAGTATATGATGCACCAAGGGGTGCAACCTTTTGACAACAATGGGACAAGGCAGTTTTCGAACTTGAAAACAGAATACCAATTTTGTCAACAATGTAACTTACTCTCCAAAACTTCAATCAATGCCAAATTTGGAATTATATATATATATCCATAATATAATGTACCCTCCAAAATTCACACAATAATTCCAAAAGGGAATGAAGATATGCGTTCGGAAAACTACTCCCCCCCTGAAAGGGTACCAACAGAAAACAATCACACCTTGTGAATCCCTGAACCAAATGGCACAAAATTTTAACCACAATCTCCTCCTTGTGCATACAAATGACCCTCCAAAAATCAAAAAAAAATTCAAAAAAGGAACGAAAGTTATATGAACGTAAAATAACCTTCTCGGAATAGGCACCAATAACATAGTTTCCAAGCATAAATTGAACAACGTACAACTTTCATTTCACTTAACCAAATATTTCAACATTTGAAACTAAGAACCCTCAAAATGTTACTAGATAGCCCTCCAAATTATAGAACCAAAATCGTTCAAGAAAAGAAATGGTACTTGAACACTTACAAGTTGGTTTGAAAGGGCACTATGTTTGCACCCTTTGACTTCAAATAGACTCCCTCAAGGAAGCAAATCCAACTTAGGTTGCAATAAGTCTTCTAACCCTTCTCTATGGACTTCCACCCGTGGATGAAGTGGAGGAAGAAGTTAGTGTAGGGGATTCACCTCAAGGCAAGCCAAGAACGGTGATGAATCAACTTGTGGTCACACAATCTCTTGGATTCTCACCAAGAAAAAGGGGCATTTTTTTTCTTCAACCAAAATTGGCTAAAAAATAGCCCTAAAGAAGCTTAAAAGCTCCTCACAAAATTAATGTTTGTGTCTTAAATGGAGATTACAAAAATGCCCTCACAACACACTTACTTGGATAGAACATGCTCTAGCCAAGTGACACCAACACATGACATTATTTTAAACTAATACAAATTAGAATAAAATAACTAAAAATAATTTTCAAACGATCCCCTAAATCTTGAATCCAACAATGAGTTCAGGAAAATTATCTTCACGTTCTTTCTCCATGTGCATTTGGCTTCAACTCTAACTTAGGATGCTTGGGCTTCTTTGGTAAAATTGAAGCTCTTTGTTTAGGGCCCTTTTGGCATAGCAAATGATGTTCAAATTTGACGAACATACTTATTTCAGAAAGCTTTGGATGTCCCCTACAATATTTGTGAAGAAACAAATTCAATATAAGATCATATAGGCTGCAAAAAGCAATATATAGCTCAGGGGTCAGATTGTTGGTAAATTTGGATTGTCGAACAATTCCTCTAAAGTTGTACTTGATTTTCCATTTATGCTTGATCTTGAATAACTTCATATTTTTGGATGCTTGATGAATGTAATTCATCCTCTTTTCTCTTGGAACACCTACAAAATAAACACTCAAAATTTCATTAGAGAATCTCCATGTAATATCCCGATAACGTTTTCCCCGTATATGTGATGTAATTAAACCATAGTATAAGTATATATTATATTGCATAATGATACGTGTTAAATCGTGACGTGTATTTATGAGAAAAATATTATGGGATGGAAGTTAAGTAGGAATACATGATAGAAAAGCTGGATTTTCAATGTTGTGGACGCATGCGGATGACATGAGGATGAGGAATGTCATCCGTAATTGCATGGAAAGCCATCCATGTGCTTTGGGATGCACTAGGATGGGGTTTTACGTCCTAATGCATTTGTCGCTGGGCACTTACGGACGCATGCAGACGAATGAGGACGCAGTCGATTTGAATATGTCCAAATCTTGGATAGTTTTAGACGATGTAGATGCTTAATGCAGATACCATATCATGTCCGAATGGCGGGTTTGGACGAGTCCAGACGTGGGTGGACGGATGCGGTCATGGAAAATTCGAATCTGTACAATTTCTTGATACTTTCGGACGCATGCGGATGCCGTATCTGGACGCCATCCTTCATCCAAATGTACAAATCTGCCTTTGGTATAGTGACTTTCGGACGAGACTAGAACCTCCGCACTTATCCAAAACAGCCCAAACTTACGAAATAAATTAGGGTTAAAATAAGAGAAATTTGTCATTTAGCCATTAAAATCGCACTATGGCCACTGAGGAACGCCCTTCCCATGCCTTCACACGTCACGATACCATGCCCTCTCTACCACTAGGCGTATGGGTGTCTCCTCCAAGTAAGGCTTTGCCTTTTGATCTCCCATCTAGCCTTCCTCTGTGGTCATTTTTCTCCCCTACCATTGTCTTCTGTCGAGCTTCTTCTTCTTCTTCCTACGAGAGAGTGTTTCTGTGAGGAAGAAAATCCTGTGTGAGTTAAGTGTGTCCCGTGAGTGACTTCTTCAAAGTGATACTTAACTCTGTGAGCTGAAGGGTGAGCTTGGAGCTGATGTCCGTGGAGCTGTGGAGTGCTATTCGTGATTTAGTTCGTCAACTAGGGTAAGGATTGAGTGTATCTTGGCTGTCTAAGCCCTGCCCACAAGTAGTGTGCATGAGTTTTATGTCTAGTGCCTGTGATTTCCTTATTATTATTATTGTTAGTTAATTGTTAGTTTAGTTCTTTGGTTGATATATTATTGTTTCCTTTGTTGATAGTGCATAGATTTCCATGCTGTTAATTTCTACAACTCCTTTATTTGAAATGCTTAAAAAAGTAATGAATGCTTGATGAATGCTTACTGCTGGATGATAATCTTTATAAGTCCTGTAATTATGAAGAAAATCATGCTAAGTAGGAACTAGTTTAGAGTTTCTTTTACTGTTTTACTTGCTGTAACTCTTAGTGAATATGTCCTGTTGTATTTAGTTTAAATAACCCGATGTTAATTATAAACTATCATTTTCTTCTGGCAAAATCAATAATCGAATACTACTCTGTGAGCTTTTTATTGTGTTGTAAATCCAATTCTCCCTATTCCGAACTTGTGAGTTATATTTTGGGAGAATTCGGATTAGCTAGATTTAAGCTTAAATTTCTAAGTTTAGTATTGTGCTTGATTGTAAAGGGTGATTTCCTAAGAATTCATCATACTAGGGTGATGCCCTACAATAGTCAAATTTAGGATGACGACTCGTAAGAGTCTAAGGTTGACGACCTTATAATTAGTCAAGGGTGACGCCCCGTTTAATAGTCAATTTGTAAACGGTTTTATTGGCACCTGTAAGCCAATTATTTAGTATATCTCCAAGTGAAACTTGGAACGCAGACGTAGGCGAGTTTGCCGAACCGCGTAAACAAATATTGTGTGCATTTCTCTAACCCTTACTCTTTAATTTACGCATGTAATGTGATTTCATATTTAATCGTATTCGATAAATCACTTAGGGATTTAGAGAATTTAAATATCGCACGAAATTATTAGAAACGCTATATTCACCCCCCCCCCCCCCCCCCTCTATAGGCGTATATCGATCCTACAGTTAGGCCACATGACCCTTGGTGTATCTCACTTTTGGCTTCCATAAGAGATACGGCTCTCTTTTGTAATGCATTGTATGATCACGTATATCACTTGCATTGTATCTCATTCTGATTCTTGCTGGGCATTCCTAGGAATTACGAAACTATTTACATATTGCATGACATACCTAATATATGTAAATAGGCATGTGGGGATTCGGGATGATCGGTGACATTCCATTAGTAGAATGCTCCCATATAGGGAGCGGTGTGGTAGGAGTTATCTACATGAAATATGGGCTTATCCTTCTCCTGTTCTGAAATCCACAACGTCTTTAACAAGGAGTGTGATACCAGCTTGTGGAACACCCCCGATGGATATACCTCCTGGTCAGAGTGAAGTGGTTAGGCCACATGACCCTGGGTGTATCTCACTTTTGGCTTCTAAAAGAGATACGGCTCTTTTCTGTAATGCATTGTATGATCACGCATATCACTTGCATTGCATTTCACTCTGATTCTTGTTGGGCGTTAGGTTCATTGTTTTCCCCGTAATGTAGGTACGTATGAGCAATAGGAAAACAGGTCAAAGACAGTTGATGAAGGATTTGCACGGGTGGATCTTGTGGCTGGCTGGGCTAAAGAATTTAAAACAAAATTATATGAAAAAGGGTTTGTAAATTACTTAATATTCTTTAACGTTTTGTTTTAATTCCGCTGTGTTTCATAAAAGTATTTTATTACTTCTACTGCAATTGATAAGTGTTTTAAGTAGAGATTTTTAACGATTGGGTTTTATAAAGGAAGAATACTCTGATGTTTATATGAAAAGAAAAGTTTTAAATTTCACACGATTTTAAAGTAAATAAAAATCGGGTCGTTACAGCTAGTCTCGTTCTTGACAAGGTAACGGTGTAGCCTAGCTACCAGACTAGATCCAAACTACCCATCCGCCCCCCAACTCCCCATCATCTTTTTCTTTCATTCATTTTATTTCATTCATTCATTTTCTCACTCAATGCATATGAGTACCAACCCCAAAGGTGACACTTCCTACTTGTTTCTACTAATATGATGCATGTACATGAGAAGCAGTAATAACAATGATATAAGAGCATGAAAGATAAAGCAGTAATCACAACAATATAAAAGTATGAGATATGAAGTAGAAATCACAATAATAGAAAAGCATGGAGCATGGAAATCTACATACTATATATGGCATAACGTGCTTGGTAATTAGAAGAAACAACAATAATATAGGCATGTTGGGTAATTTAAAGGGAACAATAACAGTTTAGACATAGTTGGCAATTTAAAGGAAATAACAATATAGACATGCTTGGCAATTTAAGATAAACAATAACAATATGCTAACATCCTACGCATGCTCAGGAATTAAACTAATAACGTACGATTAGCATAGACATGATATATAAAGCAACATAGTGGAAACGTAAATAAATAATTAAAGGAAAGATAGTGCTAATGGTGTAGGGCCTCCACTGGCCAATGACTCTATTCAGTTTCTTACCTCGAAGCTTTATCGCATATTCGTACTTAATCTTTATCCTTCTTTCCCTTTTCAATACCTTCATAATTAAAAACATTTACTTAGTAATAGTCACAACTTATTAATTTCATTATCTTTTCTTTTCCTTAATTGCATACACATTCTAGGAACTCATTGGCATTTTCCTTAATTGCAGATCATAAATCCATTGTGTAGACCCCTTTAACTTAAAACCTAACAGTGCATGAATTTAATTCAACATACATGCATAATTTCTCCATAATTTAATCCAAATTGATTCCAACATTTTAACATCCGGACAATCGCCAACAGATTATCACATCCCATCAAAATCATTCAACAGAAGCATACCTCAATTAATATAAAATCTATAATAAATCTTAATCTTCTCAACCATGACTAATATACAAATTCAACATAGTAATATTTCTACATAACAGAAAGCATGCAAAATTCCTATCCTTCAATAACAACACTCTAAAATGTATGATAATCAACCATCCAGCATGCTACTAGAGTAATAACTAGTTATCGCAGTTCATCTAAATGTAGAGAGCATCTCTTTAATATCTCATCCAGATAATAACCAAAGGAGAAAACTTTACAGAATATTAATCCAAGTTTTAATCTAACGTATGTAACATTTTTACTTCACAAAATAGAACAGATTATCCCTTCCAACCAACTCATCCAATAGATAACCAATCTTAACCCAACAACATTCCACATCAAAGTATCCAAATTCCAACATAATATGCTTAAGCAAGAGTATCAATTACAGGGCTCAACACAAGGAAACAGAAACTATTCATCCCTACATCTTTTCTTTAACATAAATCTCCACATACAATCAATAGACTTAAGAAACACCATCGGGTGTATGTATCATAATCAAGCAGAAGCCAACAGAACAACAGAAAGAGCATATTATTTCAACATTCTATCACAAACAGCAAGGGAAATCTCTTTATCTAAAGACCCGAAAGCAGCCCTCCATCAACCTCTCCTTCATCCTCGAATATTTTCTCTCGGCCACAGCTCTCCTCCTCAGCTCTCGGACTCCACTTCTCCAGCACACTCTCTCTTCATTTCTCTCTCGACCATTGCTCACCCGAGAGCCTTCCTTATGCCTTCCCTCTCTTCTACCTTTCAACCCACTAGAGAACACTCCCTTCACTGCCACGGACACCCATGGACGTTCAAGGGCCATGCCCTGTCATCTCCATGCCTCAACGCATGTTCACCTGGTCGATTTCATCCAGAGCCAGAACAGAGGAGAAGACCAGCTCGGACGTAACCACAAGCTAGACCACGGCCTGCGGCTGATCCAGCACGAACCGTCAGTGCCAGCCTCATCGACCCGAGGCCATCCTTCCGCCATTGCCATCCGATGCCTGAACGCCAAAATGACAGCATACCGAGGAGAAGAATGGAAGCCACAAACTTACCTTGACCCACTACCTGGAAATCGTCGCCAGTGGAAGCTCCAATCCAAAGCCCTAAACCAAAACCCACGTTACCGCAGCTACACGTCGGATGATGAACAGCATCGCATTCCACTGCCCGAGATCACCATCACGCTTGTCATTCCCTCACTCCCGCGTTCTCCTCTTCTTTGCTCATTCTCTCTCCGTCTCCCTTTCTCTGTCTGGCTCTCTCTTCGCAAATGGCCATGGGCCATTCCTCACTTTAACGCACTGGACCGGTTCAATCACCCATCCCATTTTAAATCTTAATTCTTCATCCACAATAAATCCTCCCCCCTTATCTCCTAATTTTCTTCTTTTATATTGTAAATTCCTCTTTAATTCTAATCGCATTTATTTTATATTCAAATAATCCTTTCATAAATTTTACTTTTAACTAAAAATCGAGCCACATACTTAAATCTAGACCAAGCCGAACCAATCTGGTTTAATCCATTATTCACTCCTTCAAAATTGTGATTTTGGACGAGGGAAGGCGTTCGCGCGAACCTTCATTCGCATACGTCCGAAATGTCCAATAAATTGGACAGATACAAACTCTCCTCGTCCTCATTCATCCGCGTGCTTTTGAATGTGTAAAATACACAATCCAAGATAATTTTTCATACACAACTTAATGACCCAATAAAATACTCTTTTCCATACCCCTTTCCAAAATAATTTTAATTATCATCCAATAAATCCCTCAAATTATAATCTTATGAACAAGTCCTTGGTAATACCCCGATAATTATCCAATAATCCAAATGCCCCTAATTACTTTCCCATTATTCTTATTAAATTCTGATATAAAAATTTGTGGTATTACAGTCAAACCGCTGCGGCTTTTTGGACATGCCGTAGTGGTTTCTGATGAGTCGCTATGGCTTTGTGGACAGGCCACCGTGGTTAGTTATCAAGCCACTGCGGCTCGTAAGAGGGCTGAAACACAGATTCAAATTTTTAGGAGAATGAAAAGTTGGGACCTGGATATTATCATACTAATCAATTACCATTCATCCTCAACAACCAAATTTATCGAACCAATATATTAATTCCATTACAACAATAACATGCATTACAACCACATATATATCAAACCAAATTTATCAAACCAATGTATCAATCCAATTAACCATCCATCCTTGATTAGAGAAGGATGTAATCTGGTTTCCATGCATAGTTAATAGTCACTTTGGTTGAGTGTCATTTTCTCTAATCAATGAAGGTTAAGGTCTACATTTGTGTATGTTTGTGTTTGTGAACCTTGCGCATCGTACTCCTCCAGAACACATTGCAAATGAAATTAGCATAGTTCAAATAACACTTGAAAATGTAAACGTGATAATTGGATCACCTGCATCTCAGGAACTATGTCGGGAACTGTCTCGGCAACTCTCTCAGGGACTGTCTTGGGGACTATGGCAGGAATTGTCTCGGGGGCTGTCTTGGGGACTCTAAAAGTTATAAATGTGCCCTCCAACCTTTCTCTGTCGCCTCTGCCTCTACCTCTACCTCTACCTCTAGTTCTGGCTCTGCCTCTGCAGCCACATGCACTAGACTCACCTCCACCTTTGCACGTGCGGATATTGTGCCCCACACCCCCACACTGGTCATATGTCACATTCATATGTCTTTTGGACAGCACTGTCCGGCTTTGGGCCTCTGCTGTAACGACCCGAATTCTTACTTGCCTTAAAACTGGTCGAAAAATCTTTGAGTTAATTAAAACTTTGAAGAAATGTCATTTGGAAATCATTTGACATTTAAAATCAGAGTGTCGAGAAAATTCGAGCGTTACCAACTTACTAAAAACAACTGGTTTAATTCAAAAAGACAACTATGATTGATAAAGTTAGCGGAAACGTAATCTTAGAAGCGTCACAAAACAGACGTTAAATAAAAATCCCAAAAATCCTAATGAGTGTCCAACTAGGGTTAAATGGAAAATTAACGTTTACAAACCATGTTTGACGTTAAACCCTTTTCAAAAACCACTTCTTCTCTTTAACTTGGCGTCGTACTACTACTCCGCCTGCGTTTCCTTCGAATACGCCGCAGGCTCCACCGGAATGGCCTCTTCTACAGGTCCTAGCATAATCACTTCATTACCTACACCACAAGTAAGGACGTGAGCTTTCGCCCAATAAGGAAATGGGGGAAAACAATTATGCATATCTCTCTTTAATTCTTCTTGGAATGGAGCCACCCAAACCAATCTTTTCATTACGTTCGTTTTTCGTTCGTTCTTTACTCGTACAACGAGCTGGAGATTGGAGCGGTCATAGGGATGGAATAGTTTACCAGACTTAGCCCTTTACTTGCAACTAGGTCCCCGTTCCCATCAAGGTTGGGGGCTTCGCCTAGCCGCAGACTAGTTCCGCTACCCATCCGCCCTCCAACACCCTTTTTCATCCCCTTTCCGGCATATCCCGCCTTCAAGGGTCCCCCCCTTCCGGCATATCCTACTTTCAGGGTTTCATCCCTCTCGACGTATCCCGCTAGGAGGGTTTCTTCGATGATGGGCGTATCCCGCCCACCTCGAACATTCTTGTTCTTGGCATTTTCCTCACTCGTGCATGTGGGTACCACCCTGAGGGGGTACCCCCTACTTGGTTTCTATTAATGTGAAAACAACTTAGCAAATAACACATATATGGAAAGTAAATGGCAATACTTAGAGGATCTATGATAATAACGAATGAATTGAATAATAGCACATGTTTTACACAACAAAAGTAATGACTGCGCATAACAACGATATGACAACCATCATGCTATTATGTCAAACATAGCAATTAGTATTTAATGAAACAAGAATGGGACATGCTTCTACATAAGGATGTGATGACAACATAGAATAATAAATATCGAATTTAAAACAAGGTGATATGCTTTTCAATCAAAGGAAGCAGCAGTATACATGGTTGATTTCAGATGGCAAAACATGTTTACTATCAGCTGTAATAGCAAGAATTTAAGAAAAATAGTTCACATGCCTTTAATCGACTATGATAGCAGTGAGTGATATCAGCTGAAACAACGAAAATATGCTCTTCAACAACAAAAATGGAAACAACAATACTTGGACATGAAACATGCTTTTATTTGACTAGTGTGGCAGAACATAACGAATTAAAACGACCAGCGGATCATACTTCTACATCAAAGATAACAACCACATGAAATCATAAGTGGGGCAAAGGTAGGGCAGCGGAACATACTTATTAATCGACTAATGTTCAGCAGAAAACAATGATAACCGCACAGCAAAACATGCTTTATACATCCTAAATACAGCAGCAGTTTACAACATCTAAACAGGCTTTTTGATCGACCACATAAAGAACTACTCATGCTTTAAATGACTAACACGAACCAGCAGAAAATATAAGCATTTAAGCATATTTTAATAAACTATAACGGTAGCAAATACAGCGACTGAGCATACTTTTAATTAGAATGTACAACAAAAATTACGAAAGCTAATCATGCTTCCAAATGAACATAACAACAGAAATACTATTCACAAGGCCTGCTTTTACACAGAATATAGCATCGAATAATGTCAACTAAAAGAACGATGAAACATGCTTTTAAACATCCAACGAGCAAATAACAGCACAGATTTTTGTACAAGGAATTTACAGTAGCTTATAACAACGTAATAACGGTAAATCATAGTGTTAACATCCACTAAAAAGAACGATAGAACAGTAATAAACGGTAACAAACACAGCAAGGGATATGAACGTCTAACATGTATTGAACAAGAAATAATCGAATGAGTCAGCAGGGAATATGAACATCTAACATATATGCTCATCTAGCATGGTTTAAATCAACTATAACAATAGCGAATCACGAACAACAATATATGTTTACTTCTAAATATAGCAGTGAAACGAAGAGCGAGTCATATTCCAAGAAAATGATAACCGAGATGGTAAGAATATAGAGAACGGGACAATGCATTCATGCTTCTATTCTGGATAACAAACAGCGACGTTTAATGGAGGAAGGGAATAGTAAGACATGCCTCTATTACAAAATTAATAAGAGTAAGACGACATGCAGTGAAATGAAAGCAACAGAGGGGTATACCTAAACCACAGAAATACCCATTTTCGGTTCAGTTCATCTCTACATAGTTGTTCAGTTCATTTCTTTGTAGCAACCATTAAGCTTTAATAGTTCTTATCACAAAAAAATATAACTACAAGGAACTCAACTTAGCACCCAACACAATAACATTCATCCGTAAAGATGATAGGGATTCAGAGGCAACATAAGAACAACTAACAATCTGGCCTAGGAACAACCAAAATCTACAGCAGAACAAGGCATTCATAGCATAACAGAAACGATTACAAACCTTAGAATAACAGTCAACACAATATACTTGTGGGTAGGGCTTCCTCAAGCCAACGACTACCCAAATCCTTACCCCTTGAAGTCGAGTCTTTACACGAATGGCAGTTCTTCAAGCGACTCCCCCACATAGAAACCCTTAGCTCTGCCAAGAAGAACAGAAAAATGGAGAAGAAGGGGAATGGATAGCTAGAGAAATAGTCTCAGTTGGGGGGGACATCTCGTATGTCTGGCAGGAGCAAGAAGCAGGTGACAACCTTCTGTCGGTCGGGATCGTGGGAGTGAGGTTGAGTGGTCTGGTTTTCTATTGGTTCCACATCATTTTCTTTCTGTTTTTAATTTATCCTATCGATGATCTGCTACGATTCGGACGAGTGCGGATGACTTGCTCTTGTCCACAGCTCGTCCGTAAGGCTAAATTCCTTAGGCAAATTTGTGGTTTTGGACAAGAAACGGCGTCCCCCTCTCGTCCGTACTGTCCAGATAACCATTCAGACACCTTTTGGCGTTCACACGTCGTCCGCATGCATCGTTCGAATGTATCCAAAAATTGGACAGATTCAAATCGAACGATGTTCCTCCTCGTCCCCAGGCGTCCGGGTTCGTCCGAAAGTCCCCAAACTTAAACAGATTCATTGCGGACGCGTCCTACTCTAGTCCGCATTGTCCGCACTTTGGTCCGAAAGACGACAGGGTCACTCAGGATGTGAGAATTTGTCCTGCCTTCATCCCCAAGTGCTCCTTCGGATGCCGGACCTCATCCGCGTGGCGTCCGAAGTCGCCTGACCTTCATTCCTTTGCATTTTCGACTAAGTTTTTATTCGAGTCTTATTTCTACGTATTATAAGTCACAACTTAACACGTACAGGGACGATATCAATAAAAATATTTTATGCCATTACTTCCTCCAAAGTCTGATTACATCATTTAACAGGAAAATTTTGGATCAGGTTGTTACATCCATCACATCCCGTATTCTACGTTTTCACAACCTTCCTATAAGCCTTTTAAATGGTGGCAGGACAATTGGATCAAGATGCGTCACATGAGGCCACTCGATTTGTCCATTGACAGGGTGGACAAAGTGGGAGTACATCGCCATGTATGTTTCCCGGTGATAGCATGCATGCACAATTCCTCAGGAGATCTCCTCGTGAAGTGAATGCATGGGACTGCATGGACACACGAGATGTCGGTCAACTCCCACCTGTAATAGGTGCAAGTACACCTGTCCAAATCGACAAAGTACTGTTTGTTACCGTTGCTGACCTCAAGCTGGGCAGCTCCTGAAAACTAGGGGCTCCAATTTCGACCTACAAGTTATAGTTTGGTGAGCCATTTGTTGATCTGCAAACACAACAGATCCGTCGATCGAGCCATCTTTTCATTTTTTTTCACGATCCTACCCATGATGCCCTTTTGTATGATCTCAAACATACTTAGAATAGGTTTATCCCGGGTTGGTAGGATACAGGCATTGAAGGACTCGCTGAGGTTGTTGAGGCTTAGGTCAAATTTGGGGATAGAGCAAAAGATATGTTTGGCCCAGCATCTCGCATCTATTCCTCGTAGATATTTGTGGGTCGCTGTGTCAAACAAAAATAACTTCGTCATCTCTCTCTCAAACTGCCTCTCGGTTGTGGCTCTAGATACGGCCCACATTGCATCTTTGAACAACCTGCCTTTAAATTATTTTTGAAAATTGTCATATAGGTGTTGGATGCCAAACCAATAGTCTGCTTGCCTAGCCACCTCTCTGACAGCTAGCACTAGCCCCTACAAAGGTTTATAGTATGAGTCAAATATTGGTACACAACACATAACATAAACATAGAAGGCAAATGTGATTACCCAAATTTTTATAACCTTTTAAAAATACGTTAAATTTAAAACTTTTAATAAGCAATTGAATCCTTATTAAAACCCTTCAATTAAAATCAGAGTTTTTTTCTTAAAAACCCGATCGTTAAAACATCTTACTTAAACTCGTTATGAAAATCGTTATAAGCGGTAGAAAACTAGAGTTATAAAATCATTTATCAAAACATAGCGGAAGCGTAAATAACTCATTTAAGAAATACTAGACAAGTAGTACATGTTAATTACAAAACACTTTTATCTTTTACTTTCCTTAGCCTAGCCAGCCACAAGTCCCGCTCGTGTAAATCCTTCATCAACTGCTCCTTGATTCATTCATTGTTTTCTTGTACATGTACATATACCACAAGTAAAACGTGAGCCTAAAGGCCCAGTAAAGAATGGGGTTACGCAGTATGATTATGCCTCTCTTTAATTCTTTTGGAATGGGTACCACCCCAAACCAATCTTTTCATTATTCATTACTCATACTTCAAGCGGGAGATTGGAGGAACCCATGTGTGATGGTATAGTTTGATAGGCTTCTAACCTCCTGTGTGTAGCTAGTCCCATTCCCGACTAGAGGTGTAGCCTAGCTACCAGACTAGATCCGAACTATCCATCCGCCCCCCCAACTCCCCATCATCTTTTTCTTTCATTCATTTCATTTATCATTTCCCTCACATAATGCAGATGAGTCCACCCCAAAGGTGGCACTTCCTACTTGTTTCTATTATCATGATGCATGTTGATACATTCTAAAATAACGATAATTAAACAGAGCAGAATAATGAATAACAGTAATTAAAATGAATAAAAGAGAACCATTATAGCAATGAATTAAAACAGCGAATGACATGCTTGAATTTACAGAACACAATGGTAAAAGAAACAGTGATAAGAGCATGCTATTAAACTGAGATCCTACTTCAAATTACAATTAACTATTCAAATGAATAAGCATGCTTCACAAGAGTACGACGACATTAAATAGACATGGATAACGACATGAATCGATTATAAGCAATTGGAACTAAAGACAACGTGCATATGAGTGTAAAGCATGATTTAACGATGTTGTTCTTAGCTAGAGTTAACAACTTAGTTGAGGGTGACCGAAACTTAAACATGTCATATTAGGGATTTATTAGGTATAGAAATGAAATTACAGCTCCTGATTAGTACCAAGAATTTACAACATTATAAATTAAGTAAATCATAGCTCATTCATGTAACGACCCAAATTTTCGTAATTCCTTTAATTACTTGAAAATACGAGAAATTTTAAAATTTTCAAAAGACTCCTTTATAAAACAAAATCAGAGCGCAATGCTAAAGCCGGATCGCTACTGACCCTTCTTTAAACTCGTTGTGAAAACCAATTGGTAAAGTGCGGAAGCGTTATAAAAATCATTTGTTTTAAAACATTGCAGAAGCATAAATAATTTAATGAAGGAACTTAATAAAAGAAACGAAACAATTTAATATAATTTCAATTACAATTGTTTTCGCTTTTTATTTAAGCATGGCCAGCCACGAGTCTTGCGTGTGCAAATCCTTCATCATCTGCTTCTTAATGTGTTCATCATTTTCTCGTATATGTACCTACACCATTAGTAACTGTGGGCCCGAGACCCAGTAAGAAATGAGCTATGCAGTATGAAATATGCCTCTCTTTAGTTCTTTTTGGAATGGTGGCCACCCAAACCAATACTTTCATTACATCATTCGTTCGTTCATTACTTTACTTTCATTCATTCGTTTATTACTCGTACATCGAGCTGGAGATTGGAGGACCCATAAGAGATGGTATAGTCTTGGTTGGCTTCTAACCTCCTATAGCAGCTAGTCCCTTTCCCGACAAGAAAAAGGGCTTAGGCCATTCCAGACTAGATCCGAACTACCCATCCACCTCCAACTCCCTTTCATTTTCTTTTTCTTAACATTTTACCTCACTTAAGCATGCTTGAGTACCACCACCAAGGTGGCACTCCCTATGATTTCTATTAACATGATGCATGATGCGTTATAACATACATTTATAATAATTAAAGTGCGCATAGAAAGAAACTAAGTAGTGGAAATTGAAAGTAACTAAAATGGAAAGTGCGCATATAAAGAAATAACAATGTAGACAGCGAAGCATATAAGGAAATTAAAACATACTATTAACAGGTTAATTATCCAAGTTAATTTCCTGGTCCATTTCCATGCTTCCTACATTTATCCTTCTAGGTGATTATCTACTTAGTTATTCTAGGTGATTTACGTACTCATGTTAGATTACTTTAGTTACTTACACTAGTTCATTGCATGCTAGAATTACTTAATTACTTTAGGTAGTCAACATACGGTTAATCAAGTTAAACATGCTAATTAATTTCTCTATACTTAGTGAATTAACACACTTACTAATTAACTTAGTTAATTAGCTTGCTTACTAATTAACGTACTTAATTAATCTAATTAATTAACATACTCGAATTTAAACTAATAGCATGCGATCCTAAACATGCTTGAAAATTTAACTATAACGTACGAAGCATAGAAAGTAACATAGCATAATGTAACAATCCATTAAAATAAAGACTCGGCTAATGGTGTAGAGCCTCCACTGGCCAACGGCTCTACTCAATTTCTTACCTCGTATCTTTAACATGCATTAGCATTTAACCGTTATTCATCTTCTCTTCTTCGTACCTTCACAATTTAATAACGTTTATTTATTAATAATCACAACTTATTAATTTCATTCTTTTCTCATTCTTAATGACGTAGTAATTCTAAGAATCCATTACCGCCTAAAACGAAACATATTCTATCCTAGTAACCTAATCCAATTCTAACATACGTTTAATTGATACATGACTCAATCCAAAAGCACTGACCATAGCAATTCCTGTAGGATCGATATACGGCTATAGAGGGGGGGGGGGGTGAATATAGCGTATCTAATATTTTCGTGCGATATTTAAATTCTCTAAATCCCTAAGTGATTTATCGAATCCGATTAAATATGCAATCACATAAAATGCGTAAATGTAAAGAGTAAGGTATAAAGAGTGCACACAATATTTTGTTTACGCGGTTTGGCAAACTCGCCTACGTCCGCGCTCCAAGTTCCACTTGGAGATACACTAAGAAATTGGCCTTGCGGGTGCTAATAAAACCGTTTACAAATTGACTCTTATGATGGGCGTCACCCTTGACTAATTCTAAGGTTGTCAACCTTTGACTCTTAAGGGGCGTCACCCTATATTTGACTATTGCGGGGCGTCACCCAATGATTGAACTTACGGGTGTTCAATCTAACCTATGAATATTTCAAGTGTTTCGGGTTGTCACCCTAGTGTGATGAATTCTTAGGGAATCACCCTTTACAATCAAGCACAATAATAATGGATTATGGAAATTAAAGCGCAATCTAACTAATCTGAATTCTCCCGAATATAACTCTCAAGTTTATGTGTTTGGGAGAATTGGATTTACAATGCTCACAGTGATTGAATCGTGTATAAAATTTGGCAGGGCTTCGCCATGATTCTCGGTTCGTTGTAGAGAGCTTGGAGTGATCCTATATTTATAAACATAGAACTTTCGGACGCAGTTTCTCATCCCCAGTAGTTCGCATGTGACCGTTGGAAAAATTGCCCGTTGAGAAAATATAGCCATTGCACAATTCTGCGCATTTGCAGATGCCAATACCTCGTCCGCGTCTATCGTCCGCATTGTCCACAGAACTGGACAGATTCATTCGGACGCAAGAATTTTGCGTCTACACTCGTCCTGGTCGTCCGCGTCTTCACAGTTCTCTTTGGGGACGCCAAAACCAGATTCATTCGGACGCCAATATTTCCCATCCGCCATAGTCCGCTGCGTCCACATCAACACAGTTCATCTGGGGACGCTAAATGGCATCCTCACTTCATTCCAAATTTACCCTTGAACTATATTGAGTCCCTAAAAGATATCCAACACTACATGGACTCAAATAAACATGTTAGAACATTAATAATACCCATTTTGAGGGTATTTCCAATAAATATGGATATAAATATTAATTATAAAACATTAAGAATAATATTCGAATAACGCAAAATACAACTTATTGATTTTATTAAATTAATCACCATTTTAGTCATCATCAAAATAAAACTTAGCCTAACAAAAAGACTAACAATTCCATCTCTTATCCAATTTTCTTTAGTCCATAAGCATCAGTTATTAGCAAGAATAACTACCAAACCACAAATGTACGTATAGACTAATATCCAATTGACGTATCTAAAGAGTGCATGATATTATTCCCGATTAATGTCGTTATCCAAATAGAACGGTAGCAGACATTATCCAACAACAACCTTAAGAGTGCACGTCCGCAGCAAAACTAATATAATATGTTCATGCTTTCATAAATGGCTAATAGAGAGCAATAAACCCACAATTCAAACTTCACAGAATAATAATCCAAGTATAATATTTCACAACATTCACTACATTCTAGGAACAACACCACAACAAGGTATTCATTCAACTAACATTGAAGTTGAACGTACAGAGGCAATCCCCAGCATACGATTCCCAAAATCCAAACGACAGGGCATAACTTCATCATTCAGAACTAACAATTAACGTGCAAAATCAAAACTTCAACAGATAGCAAATCCAACTTAACATAATTCTCCCCTTTTATCTCAACATTTTCTAATTACTTAACATGAACAAAGCACAACCATTCCAATTAACTTACGGCCAGTAATTCACACGTCAACAAAGTGCACAAACCATATATCAACCATTACAGGAATTAATCCAAAGCAATAGATTAACCCAAAGCAACAAAATCATTTCCAACAACCAATTATTGATTCAAAACAAAAGCATTCTACATGTAATATACAGAACAACCTTTCTGTTTGCACAACTCCACTTTCCAAACCAAATTTCAATACCACAAAACCATGAAATCCCAACAGGTAATCGTTCATTCCACAATCCAGGACCACAATCAAAGTTAAACTATGTTCGGCCAACAAAACCCAAGACGACACTCAAAACAGAATCCATTTGACTAAATAGCAGAGGAGGAACCTCACTAATAGACAGTGCAGACCCGAGAGCTGGAAATAGCAGCTCCGACTTCCCTGCATCCCCATCCTTCACTCTGCCTCATATTCCCGAACTCATCTCCTTCCCTTTTGTCATTTTATTCTTCATTCCCCCGACAGCCTTCTTCATTGCTCTGCAACACAATTACTCTCTCAACAGATGGCTGCCCTCCTTCTTCAATCCGCCAACAACCTGCTCCCCATCGTGTGTGTCGGCAGTACAACACAGCTAGAAGGAGGGTTGTCAATAGCTCAACCCGAACTGCGAGCTGGACCCAGGCCCTTGGCCTATCCAGCGTGAGCCGCCCGTGCCAGCCACCCCTTCGTGAACCACCAATCCTTCCTGTCGATCCATCACGAAATCACAGGCTCTAAGCATCCCTGCCATGCCTGATTAATCGAAAGCAAAGGAGGATGAGGAATTGGCCGGACTTACCTCAAACCATCGCTGGAAATCGCAGCAGAGGAAGCACAGATTTCGAACCCTAGACTCCCGCGACCCGTGACACTGTTCCTCATCACTCACAGTCGCCGAATGATACCACGCAATGAGGAAGCTACTCCTACCGCATCCTCCATCGTTCGTCACTCATCGCTTGTCACTCACCGATGCTCTATCGCTCCCTCTCTTTCTCTCTGATTCGTTCTCTCTCTCTCCCCTATCTCACTCCCTCATTTCTCTCTGCATAAAGGGTCGAAGGCCAATGTAAAATCTCCCCAAACCGCCAGCTTGAACCGGTTCACCCTCCCTTAACCCTTTACTTTTTAATCTATTTTAATTCCTCCCAAATTTAATTATTTCCTTCTTTATTCCTGCCTTTCAATTAAATCCCCAATTTATTATTTACAAAATCCTCCATTCACACAATTCCAATAAATTTCATTTTATTTTTCTTTATTTGACTAAAACTGAACCACATCATTGTTCTCCAACCGAGCCGAACTAGACCAGTTCAGTCCATAAATCTCCATTTTAATTTCCCTTAATCCAATATTTCCGATAATATCCAATTATATACTCTTTCCAATTTAATCCTTAATTATTATCCAATAAAATTATTATCCAATAATTTTCCATAATTTATAATATTACGAATACGTTCTTGGTAATACCCCGATAATTATCCAATAATTCCAAAACACTCCAATTTCTTTCCAATTATTCTTATTAAATTCCGATATAAAAAGTCGGGATATTACAGTTCATGCTTAACATAATCTAAAGGGGTCTTCAGTTCATCATTCTATACTACCAAGCTTAACGTCAGATATCATTATTCTAGCAGGGAGCATTTATCCACAGACTAAAAATGTATTTGCGGTAAGGGAAAATACAGAACATTAACACACAAGCAAACAGACTCTGCTTGTGGGTAGGGCCTCCACAGGCCAAGACACTATCCAATTCTTACCTATTGAAGAAATCTTTGTTGAAGAAATCCCACACGGACAGATCAATCAGCAACAACCTTGCACAATCCTTAGCTTACATCTTCACTCTTCACCCATGTATAACACTGAAGGAATCACACGAACTCACATTTTCTACAGGAAGGGTTTTTCTCGCTCGTAGGAAGACTCTCTCTCTCATAGGAAGAAAAGCTGGACTGGAAAATGCAGAGAAGGATGGTTTAAATCGCAGAGCCATATCTAGAGGGAACACACATACACTAAACGGGATGGAGAGGCATTACTTCGACGTGGAGGGGGGCCTGCCCAGGCATGGAAGAGTGTCTCCATTGTCGACTGAGTGCGTATTTAATGACTAAGCGACTAGAGTTTCTTTTATTAAATCCCTAATTATTCGCAGGTCTAAGACATTTTGGACGAGGGAGTGCGTCTTGGCCTCATCTGCGTGAGTCTGAAATCCTTGTTCTTCCTTACAGATTTGCATTTTCGGACGGAGGAAGGGGTCCAAAACTGTCCAGAAATTGGACAGATTCAAACTTCATTTGTCCGCCCGCGTCCGCGTGTGTCCTGGTCCGTCCAAAAAGTTCAATAAATTGACAGAGACAAAGTTCCAGCATACGCTATCGTCTACCATCATCCAGGTTCATCTGAAAACTCACGATATAGGTGAATTAGGAACGAAACCATGTCCTGCGTCGTCCCAAAACTGGGGGCCACCGTGCCATGCAATTTCAGGCGCCACCCCAAGTCCACATGCGTCCGAAATCTTGAATTACATGATTTATCCACTATGTTTGAAATCTCCTTTATACCCAATATTTACCAAATTTTCATACTTTAATTATTCCAAAACATTAACCCCATATGTACACTAACATGTACCGTCACACAACATAATATATTATCTATCCCCAAAATTAATTACATCTTGTATACGGGGAAAACGTTATCGGGGTATTACAGCAAAAGCAATCAACCGCACCTTTTGTCAGTCAGAAATAATTGTCCACCCATTGCCGCTCAAGGTGTTTAGATCGTCAAGCAATAATTCCAGAAACTAGCTCCAAGAAGCCCTATTTTCTGCTACAACCATAACTACAACAATCAGATACATTCCATCGTTCCCATTGATGGTGACAGCAGTGAGTAGCTAACCCAGAGTCGCTCCCTTCAAATGGCAATCGTTGAAACAAATAACCAGTTTACTACATTTTCTCAGACCCATCTTGCATGCAGCCAAACACATATATATCCTTTTAAATGCACTCATCTCTAGGTCAACAAACACCGAACTTCCAGGATTAGACCTCCGAATCTCCTCGGCATAGGACCATATGAGCTTGTATTGCTCATTGTCATCCCCTTTGTTAATTTTTTTGGCCACATTTCTTGCCCTTCTAGCAAGGCTGGGTGTGATGTTGACGTTGAAGTTCTTCCAGACTGTCTCATGTAATACCTCGACTTTTATATCGGAATTTAATAAGTATAATTGAAAAATAATTATGGATATTTGGATTAATTGGATAATTATCGGGGTATTATCAAGGACGTATTCATATGATTATAAATTAAGGAATAAATTAGCTAAATTGGAATTAAAATATATATTAATTTAATAAATTAAATTATTGTGTTGAGGTAAATTATTTAGAGAGAATAAGGATTATAGAGTGATTTGTTAGAAATTAAGTGGATTAATAGGATTATAGAGTGATTTATTAGAAGTAAGTGGATTATTCAAAAAGAAGAAATTGTGGGAAGGGGTGGGGTGGACCGATTCACCCAGTGAACTGGTCTGAGCGAAGACAAAATGACCTCTGGCCATTCGAAAAGAGAAAGAAAAATGAGAGAAGAGGAAGAGGGAGAGAGAGAGAGAAAGCTAGAGGGAGAAAGGGGCAACGAACGACAGAGGGCGCTGATGGAGCTTGGACGGTGGAAGGCGACGTTGTTCGTCGTCCGGCGAGCAGTTGCTGCGACGCGGGGTCCGATTTAGGGCTCGAGAATTTTTGAACAGCGCAGGTGAAGAGCAACTGGGATGCGTCGGTCCTCTGGTGTCAAGCAATCGGTGCATTGAAGAGGTTAGTCAATGGCTTTTCATTCTCCTTGGCGCTCTATCATTTTCTGGTGGCAGGCGATGATGAGTCGAGATGGTAGGGAGCGTCGATCGGGACAGAAACGGCTGAGGGCTTAAGGGTCTGGTTCGCGGTTCAATCCAAACCAGTCCATTTCTGGTTCCTGTTGGGTGCTAGTCGATCGACAGACAACTCCGTACAAGCTGGGCAGTGGCTGGTCAGGTGTGCTGGAGCATTTCACTCTCTGCCTTCTAGGAAGTGGCAGAAAGTGTCCCTTCTAGTATTGGTATATAGAACAGAGACAGGGAGAGGAGATGGGCAGTGGCACGGGATTGTTTTGAGAGGAGCTGAGTGCTCTCTATTGAAGAAGGGGACCGAGAGATGTAAAAAAAAAAAAAGAAATGGAGTCCGAGAGCTAGAGAGGGAGTTAGGGCTGAGAGGTGAAGAAATGCAGAACTGATGGTATCTCGTTGGAGTGGAGATGCTAACCAAGAAGGTGAGGTCTCCTCCTTTTCTGTTTTGGCCCTTCGTTCCTGTTTTTAGACTTAGAATGAATACTTGTGAACTGCTCTCCTTGTTGAGTGTTATGAGTTATTTACCTTAGGATATATACTGCCTTGTGAATGTTTTGTTGGTTTAGAAAAATTTCTGCTAATTGCTGTGGACTGTGGTTTGCTGGATGATCTATCAGAGGCAATAATCTGTTGATTTTGGAGTACTCTCTTGTGATTGTGTAGTCGTTGGTTCTGAATGAATTTCTATTAAACGTGATATGCACTGTTGGTTGGTATTCCGAAAACATGAACATGTTAGAAATTAGGCATTTCTGCGGGTTACACTCTGTTAATGGATGAAAATGAGTACTCTGTGAGTTGTAATGAAGGATATGTTGGTTAAGCTAGAATTTAGTAAAAGCATGAATGAACTGTAGGAAGTGGGGAAATGTTAATTTGATGCTCTGAATCAAAAGGTTGGATGATTGTTGCTCTGAATTATATGTTCAACGTTGATGCATGAATATACTCTACAATTGGATTGGTTGTAGAATTGTGAGATCTGAGTTAAGTGTTTTGCGTAATAGATTGATACCTGTTAATGAATATGTTTTCTACTGTTGGATACTGTTTGGATGAGTTATGAAGCGTATGTCCCATAGTTTTACTAAATAGACTAGTTTGTTGGCATAGATTATGTTTCGTTTAAGGCGTTAACGAGTTCTTGAAACTACTATGCAATTAGGACAGGAAAATGATAAAATTTATGAAGTCGTAATCATTAACGATAGACATTTTGATTATGAAGGTGTTGACAAAGGAAGGAGGACAACTCTTAAGTGCTAAATGCATTAAAGCTTCAAGGTAAGAAAATAGGGGTGTCTTGGCTAGTGGAGGCCCTACACCACAAGTATGGGTGTGTGAGTTGTGTAAATTCCCATTGTTGTGTTGTGTAGACACTGCCTGTATGGTTAGTTCTATTCTGTAGATATTTCCATTGTTGATTCTATGTTGGTTGCTATTTCCCTAGTTGGTAATATAGATCCCTTTATTATCGATTGTTCTCTTTGCTTCGACTACGTTACTTGAATTGCTGAGATGAATGATCAAATGTTGCATGTAATGAGTTTGAAATAATGAATATGTGAATGATGAGGAGCAGGAATAGATTAAGAGTTTCCCTTAAATGTTGTGTTATTTATTACTTACTTGTTATATAGTCTAAATCCTCTACTTTAATTAAACTGTCATTTCGTTTCGTTCAGGGTATAGACTGTTCGCACCTATTATTGTGCATGTTAACTCAACTAGGCCTTGAGTATGTTTAATTGTTAATCAAATAGCCTCTTAGTACGTTAAATTAAACTAGTAATTGTAACTACTCCTTGAGCATGTTCATCAACTATAATTAGGATAACCAATTAGAATATTATTTGTAATCTCTCTTTAAGCATGTTTAATTAAATTAAGCATGTTTAATCCCGGTATGCCTAATCACCTAGGATAATAATAGTAATTATTCCTTGAGCATGTAAATTGACTAATGATTAATTAGAATAGTAATTGTAATTTTCTTGCACATGCTAATCAACTAGAGTAATTATTAGACATTGAGCATGTTAACTAATTTGTTGAGCATGTTAACTCGCTAGTTGAGCATGTTTAGTAATTAATTAACTAGCTAGTTGAACATGATAAATTTAACTAGTCAAACACGTTTAATTAACTTGATTAATCACTTATGCATGTTAATTAAGTAGATTGAGTTAACTAGTAATTGACTAAACTCAAGCATTTAATTAATTAAGATAATAATATTAGTATGCAAGTGTTTCCTTTGATTATATTCTGTCTGTTACTCCCTTACTGTAATTTCTTTTAATACAATTATATTGTCTTTTACTGTAATTTTTTTACCTTGCTTTACTTTAATTGAAATTAATGGAAACACTTTCCTTTATTAGCAAAGAATGGAAAAGAGGAAAGAGGAATGAACTGAACACAAATGAATTGAGAATTTCGTTGACTATGGGATTAGATGTTCTATGTTATTTTGTTAGTCTTCTTGGTGTTGTTGATAACCGTACTTATGATTACTTGTCCTTACTATGTTATTTTCTATTAAACTCAAGCATGATTAATTATCTAGGATAAAAGTATATAATCAACTCTTAAGCATGTTAATTTACTAGGATAACTAATAATGGAAATCTTTCATGAGTATGTAAAACAATTAGGTTAACAAATCAGAATATTAATCGTATCTTCATAAGCACGCTAAGTAACTAGAATACCTAACTAGAGTAATAAATGTAAATATTTCTTGAGCATTTAAACTACCTAGGATGTAAATATTTCTTGAGCATGTAAACTAACTAGGATGACAAATTAGAATATTTATCTTATCTTCTTGAGCATGCAAATTAATTAGGACAACTAACTAAATGATAATTCTACTTGAGCATGTAAAACTAGTAGGTTAATTAATAGCATGTTTCGACTTCTGTTTTCTTTATTGTTATGTTCTGTACGATTAAGCATGCTATAATTCGTTGTATATTGTTCAGATACTTGATTCTGTATTGTTTTCATGATTCATTATTTACTTCCTTTAATGTTCGTTGCTTTCAATTCTAGTTTATAATCGTTTCTCTGTTATGCACTTTTAATTATAGTTGTTGTACGCTTTCCATTCCAGTTATTCAATTACTGTTGTTTACTTTTCTTATCTGCACAATTCATTATTGTTAATGTTATATTATGAACCATCATGCATCATTTTAGGTTGAGAATGTATGGTCATGCATTATGTTAATAGAAACCAATAGGGAGTGTCATCTTGGGGTGATACTCATGCATGCATTATGTGAGGAAAATGTTAAAAGAATGAATGAAGAAAATGAAAGAAAAAGGGAGTTGAGGGATGGTAGGGTAAGTACGGATCAGCCAGGTAGACATGATTTAAAAGAGAATGATACTTTTCCCTGGTCGGGACTGCGAGACTGTCTACTCTAGATGGTTGAAGCCGACAAAGATCTACCCTACCGCCACGGATTTCTCCAATCTCCAGCTCAAAGTACGAGTAAAGAACTAATGAACGTAATGAAAAGACTGGTTTGGGGCGGTACCCACTCCAGAAAGAACTAAAAAGAGTCATAAGCATATTGTATAAACTCTTTTCCTTACTGGGCCATTAGGCTCACATATTACTTGTGATGTAGATACAAACGATGAACATATAATAAGTAGATGATAAACAGATAATGAAGCAGAGATGAACGATTTGCACGTGCAAGAGCTTGTGGCTGGCCAGGCTAGAGCGAGAAGAGAAAATGATTGTAATCAAGTTTATTAAATTATATTTAATTGTTTAGTTTCTTTCATTATGTTTCGTTTATTAAATTATTTACGTTTCCGCTATGTTCTAAATAAATGATTTTATACGCTTCTTCATTTTATTAATTGAATTTTCAATACGAGTTTAATGAAAGGTTAGTAGCGGGCCGGTTTAGCGTCGCACTCTGATATGTTTAAAAGCGATTTCAATGGTTTTATAAAAGTTTCAAATTTCCACGCATTTTAAAGGATTTACGAAAAACAAGGTCGTTACATCTCAATTATGGAATAAATGTCTCAATCAGCCTGACTTTTAAATCTGTCCAAGTGATGCGCTGCCACCCATTTGGTAGAGGCATGACAGTTTTCCATCTTTCTCGGGCAAGTGTCGTTGTAGCACTTTATTTGAAACGTCATTTCACCTTGTATTTTTTAGGTGTATAGCCGCCATGTGCATCCTTCCTAGCATGCAGCCCTCAACCGATGTGCGTCATTGTGGGTGAATTTTATCCCGTACCCATTCTTTAACGCATGATGGAAAATTTTTTCTCTAATTTTATTCAATGAACTATACTTCTTGTCAAGCCTCATACTAGCGAATGTGTATTGTGCTTATGGTGGGCGTCTAGGCCTACTCTCGGTCATGTCCTCGTCACTACTGGATTTGCATAATGAACAGAGCTCATTCTCGTCCTCCTCGTGTAGAGTTGCTGAGACGAAATGCAACATTATTGCAACTTCGTCTCCAATTCCACATACCATTGGCAAAAAATGTGGTTGTGGACCCCACTTCAACTTGACAGTTAATAACAGATTCCTCAACATTCCAAGACACTATTTGTTTTTCAACAAATTCTTCAACTTCGCCAAATGCAGTTCACTTCAGCTCTCAGAATTCTCTAGGGTTCGCTAATCGCTGACAAAATGTCTGAGAAAATTGCAAGAAATTTACCTTGTATTTGTACAAGTCAAAGTAGGTACGTTGCACTGCGGCGGTTCATTTAGTAAACCGCAGCGGTGTGTCAATACATTGCAGAGATTTGGTATGAAGCCGCCGCGGTGTATTGGCACATCGCTGTGGTTATTAGATGAACTGCAGCGGTTCGTAATACTTGTAGGGTTATTTTTTAAAAACTATAGAGCCGCGACAATTTGTATACGAATCACTGCGACTCAACATCATCATGTTTAACAGCAAATGTGATAACGATATTAGTGATATCATTTTTTTATAATTTAATAGTTCATTTATTAACAAAAAAAAAATAGTGATTAATTTGTCATTGATTACAAAGGATGATTCTTGTGCTATTTTCTGTTTATTTTAACAATTAATTGAATATTCTAAATATTAATTCCTCAATTTAATTGATTTTTTATCAATCACTTCATTTTGTGATTGTGCGCTGCGATAAGACTCGGATCAGCATTCAGCAGCGTCTTGCGGAGGTTGCCTCAGATCATTTGGCAGGAGATTCTTCTTCGTTTTCACTCTCTTCCTCTTCTCAGATCTTCATTTAGGGCGACCCTCTTCTTAATTTCTGCTCTCTGTTGGAATTTTCACCGGAAAAATTTTCCGTTTGGTAGAACTACTCTGCCATGGAGGACGTATCTACTCCTGCCACCGATATTCGTCCTCGCCGCTCGGTAATTTTCCTACTTTTTCTTTTTATTCTCAATCGCCTTCATCTCGCTGTTTCACGCTTAATTTGACTTTGTTTTTGCTGCTCGAGCTTGCAGAAACGAACAAGGGCTCAGTTTTCAACAACTGAAAATGCAGATGGTGTTCGCGCCGAAAATGATGACCGAGCGAGTGAAGGAAGTGAACAAGTTGACAGAGAGAGCTCACCTGATTTGGACGAATCTCGGCCTCATAGGACCAAGCGGAACCGCTCCGAAGGAACTTCTGGTGCAGGTTTTGATGCTTCCGATCAAAATTTGATTGGTAACTATTCTCCATCCTAATGTCTTTCAGTTGGATAGTAATAATATTAGATAGTGTGCTGTAATAATGTTGAAGTTCATTTTAGATGCATGGGAGTGGTCTTGCACTCATTGTGTTATTCTGTTAATATTTCTGCTTACAACGTATTAACATCCAGTTATTCAAATTTGAAAACAACAAGATAAATAGCAACATCTACATTTTTTAGAAGTGCATCCATGTTCCTGTTCACAGTTACTTTTTTTTCCCCTTTAACTTGCCTAATATGCAATATATTCTAGCCTTCTTGCAATTACATGTTAGGATAGTCCCTTGTTTTTGTTTTTATGAAGATTAAGATAACCAATTAGATGTTCCGTTTGGTTTTGATGCGAATATTGGCCTGTAAATTACTGCAGAGGTCATCAAAGGTAATGGCAAACTTATTCCTCAAGCAGTTAAGTTTTGGGTGGAGAGATATGAACATGATCCAAAACCTTCAATGGCTGAACTCTTGACGATGCTGTTTGAGGTAATTCAGAGTGTTTCTCGTAGAAACTAAAGGAACAATTAAGGGTCTGGATATTCTCAATTATTTGGATCTCTCAGTTTTCATACCTGTAACCATACTTATTTGAGTGGGTTATTGAACAGAAACATGAGATGACTGTTCAAATCTTAATTTACAGGCTTGTGGAACCAAGTTTTATCTCAAAGAGGAATTATTGGATGAGACTGACGTTGATGATGTTGTGGTTGCCCTTGTCAATCTCGCCAGAAAAGTATTTAACGCCATTATCTTTGTTTTTAATTTATATTTCATTATAAAAGTTCTCCAGTTTTATTCTTTCTTCTTTTCTATGCTCATTAATTTTCTTGCCTGAATTTTTTTGTCTTAAGTTTTTTCTTTGACGTTTGTGATATTATAGGGGGAAGTCGAAGATTACCAAAGTTCCAAAAAGAAAGAGTTCAAGCACTTCAAAGAAAATCTGGAATCATTCTGGGACCATTTGGTTCGTGAGTGTCAGCATGAACCGTTATTTGATCAGGTTGTGTTTGACAAGTGCATGGACTACATAATTGCATTATCATGGTCCGTAAGTATTTGTTAAGAAGTTCTAGGAAGTTATGGGTTCATTTATAAACTACATTCTTAATGATTTTTTTACTTCGGAATTTAAGCAGCACTCCTCCAAGAGTATACCGACAAGTTGCTTCGTTAATGGGTCTTCAACTTGTTACATCATTCATCTCTGTTGCTAAAACTCTTGGTGCACAACGAGAAACTACACGCAGGCAGTTAGATGCTGAAAAGAAGAAACAAGCTGAGGGACATCGGGTGGAATCTCTCAATAAGAGATTCTCAATGACTCACCAACAAATTACTGTGTTAGAGGAGTTAATGCGTAAAATTTTCACTGGGTATGATTTTCTGATTTAAGTGGCAAAATAATCATAGAAAATTTACTGTCATCAAACTTACATTTTGAAATTCCATATTTCCAAATTTAACTATTTTTTCTTGAAGGTTATTTGTACATCGTTATCGAGACATTGATGCAAACATTCGAATGTCGTGCATACAGTCATTAGGAGTGTGGATTTTGTCATACCCTTCACTGTTTTTGCAAGATTTGTACTTGAAGTATCTCGGATGGACATTGAATGATAAAGTAAATGATTGTAATTATCTATTCCTTCCTCTGAACTTCTCCATAAATAATTTACTTTTGTTGTTTGTTTTGCAGAATGCTGGTGTAAGAAAAGCTTCTGTCCTTGCTCTGCAAAATCTTTATGAGGTCGATGATAATGTGCCAACTCTTGGTTTGTTTACGGAAAGATTTTCGAACCGAATGATTGAGTTGGCAGATGATATTGATGTTTCTGTAGCTGTGTGTGCTATAGGCCTTGTTAAACAGCTACTTAGGTAATTATTTGGGTAATATATTAAACTAACTTGCTTTTAATTTATGACTGTTACTTTGCAAAATGTTTTAAAGTGGGCTTGGTGGTGGATTTTAGGCATCAACTACTGCCTGATGATGACTTGGGTCCTTTATATGATTTGTTGATTGATGATCCTCCAGAGATAAGGCATGCCATAGGAGCACTGGTGTATGATCACTTGATAGATCAGAAATTTAATATTTCCCAGTCTGGCGTGAAAGGTGTTACTATCAAGTTCTTGAATCTATTTTATGTTATGGCCATTATGATTCTTTTATTTAAATGAAATAAGATTTTTCATATGAGCATTATTTTCAGGTGATGGCAGCAATTCTTCTGAAGTTCATCTTGGCAGAATGATACAAATATTAAGGGAGTTTTCCACAGATCCAATTTTGAGTATTTATGTCATCGATGATGTTTGGGAGTACATGAAGGCAATGAAGGTGCGCTATCAGACCCACCTCAATGGAAGTATATCAATAGGCCATGGTCTGGATCGAACCTGCTCAACCTGATGGGCGGGCGGGTTTGACTCATTAGCCATCTTGTCTGTAATGAATAATGATACTTGATTTTGAGCAAACAACCTTATTTTCAAATCTGTTTGTTATATATTTATCTTTAGGAAGTGGAAATCTTTTTGCAAAATATGCTGTTTTCAATTTGATTTGTCAATGGAATTGGCAATTTCAAGGGTGTGCTAGAAAAGTTCATATATGTGTGTGTGGGTGTCTTCCCAACTATATTTATTAGCAGATAGCTGCACTGGAGCTGATATATTGAATTTGAAACCTAAGAATTGTTAGGCTAAGTTATTGGGGGTGCCATAACTTCAACATTTGGGGTTTGATTAACACTTGATGTTCATGGTTGTACTTTTTTTTGGTAATGCCATGTGTTTTTCTCTAATGATTGTTTTTTTTATGGTATTCCACAATGTCCTTTCAGGACTGGAAGTGTATAATCTCCATGCTCTTAGATGAGAATACATTAATTGAGCTTACAGATGAGGATGCAACAAACTTGGTTCGGCTTCTTTCTGCATCTGTTAAAAAGGCTGTAGGGGAGAGGATTGTCCCTGCAACAGATAATAGAAGGCTGTACTACAGTAAAGCTCAGAAAGTCTGTTTTTTTTAACATGTTACTTGTTTACTTTACTTCTGTCCATATTATCAGTAAAAATAGTGCTCAATGTAGGTTGTGTCCTGTGGCTAGAGGAGGTTTTCTTTTTTTTTTTTTTTCAATTGGGGTATTTTCTGGTTGACTGTTAAGTGCGGCATTTGACTCATTGGAAAAATTAAACTTGGGTTCACTCGAGATCTTATTTTTGTGACTCATTTTACAATTGCCACTTGCTTTTATCTCTGATTTTAGCTTTGCCTCTTGTTTTTACTTTAGATATTGTCTTTTGCAGTATTTTTAACGTGCTTCTTTGTATTCTTGAAAATTAGTTTCTAAATGCTATCTCTTTTTCATTCTATTTAAATTTCAGGATGTATTTGAAAGCAACAGGCGAGACATAACCATTGCATTGATGAAAAGCTATCCATTACTCCTGCGCAAATTCATTTCTGATAAATCAAAAGTATCGCCACTGACTGACATAATTGTTCATCTGAATCTTGAGCTTTATTCATTAAAGAGGCAGGAACAGGTGGACAGCTTTCTTTATACCCTTTTAGTTTTCCGTTTTGTAAAACGTCCTCCAACTTATGAAATGAATGTATTTTTCTTATCAGAATTTTAGAAGTGTCCTCCAACTTATGAAAGAAGCATTTTTCAAACATGGTGAAAAGGATGCTTTAAGATCTTGTGTCAAGGCAATTAATTTTTGTCCTTCTGAGAGTAGAGGAGAGCTTCAAGATTTTGCTCGTAATAAATTGAAGGAATTTGAGGATGAGCTGATGGGAAAACTTAAAATTGCAATGAAAGAAGTAGAAGTATATCTCCACATTAAGCTCTCTTCCTATCCTCTCCTTTTTTCTTCCATTTTCTTATGGATTAATTGGATACTTATGTTTTTGTTTTAATGTTTCAGGATGGGGGTGATGAGTATTCTCTTCTTGTAAATTTGAAAAGGTTATATGAGCTTCATTTGTCCAGGGCAATTCCCATTGAAAGTGTCTATGACAACTTTGTCATGATTTTACAGAGATTTAGAAGTATAGATGATGAGGTTTGTGGCATTTAGTTTGCTTAGAATTAATGCATTATTATTCTCTCATATTCCTTATTGACAAGTTTTTTATTGATGCTTCTTCAGGTTTTCAGTTTTCTGCTTCTTAATATGTACTTGCATTTGGCCTGGTCTTTGCACTCTATCATCAACAGTGAAACAATTTCTGAATCATCTTTATCTAAATTATTGTCCAAACGGAATACCTTACTTGAGCAGCTTGAATACTTCCTTGATAATCCTGCTGAAGTGGGTGATGGGAATAAACATGGTAATCAGCTAGCGTGTAGGGTGAGTATTTGCACCAAATATAACAAATCTATGATATTATGGAATTTGCTGCTGTTGGTCTAATTGAAATTATTGCATACGTAGGTCTGTACTATCCTTGCGGAACTATGGTTTCTCTTCAGAAAGTCAAATTTTTCCTCGACGAAGCTGGAAAGGTTAGGATATAGCCCAGACATGTCTATTCTTCGAAAGTTCTGGAAACTTTGTGAACAGCAACTTAATATTTCAGGTGGGTTGTACTTCCTATTTCATAATAGAAATTATCTTATATATTAGAGAGACCTTTTTGGAAAAATGAATTGACTATGAGTGAGCATAAGAATATTACAATTGTAAACTAATGAATCATTTTCTTATCTAGTGATGTTGTAAAGGCTGCAATGTTAAACTTGTGTCTGGCAGAAATTTTAGATAGAGATTAAGAGAATTGATTTGTATATTCCATAATTCACTCAATTACAATCCTATAAATAAGTTTCTAACACAATCCTACAATATCTTATCATTCGAAATTCTAAGAATAAAATATTATAAACTTTCCCAATTAATAAAACTTTCCTAATTAATTAGGATACCAATATGTCTCCTCCATGCATCAATACCACCCCAATTTCGCTCCCTGAGACATCGGTCTCGATAAGGAATGGCTTCGAGAAATCAGGAAGAGCTAATACTGGAACAGTAGTCATGGCTTCCTTTAGACGATGAAATGCCGACTCGGCCTTTGGTCCCCAATTAAAATTGTCCCTTTTTAAAAGAGTTGTCAAAGGCTGAGTGATTTTCCCATACCCTGCGACAAATTTGCGGTAGTATCCTATTAGCCCCAAAAATCGCCGAAGCTCTTTAATCGTGCGCGAAGCAGGCCACTGGACCATAGCCTGGATTTTGGATTGATCGGCCGCCACCCCCCTCAGCTGATACAACATGTCCCAAATATTCTACTTGGGCCTGTGCGAATTGACATTTAGCTTGATTAACATAAAGGTTATGCTTCTGTAGTGTCTCCAGTACCTGCTCTAAGTGGCGTAAATACGAGTCCATATCCGCACTGTATATTAAAATGTCATCAAAGAAAACTAGAACAAATTTGCGTAAGAAATTGCGGAACACATCATTCATTACCGCCTGAAACGTTGATGGAGCATTCGTGAGGCCGAACGGCATGACTAAGAACTCGTAGAGCCCCTCATGGGTGCGGAAAGCAGTCTTGGGAATATCTTTTGGGCGAACCTGAATCTGATGATAGCCAGACTTAAGGTCGAGCTTTGAAAATATCTGGGCCTCATGTAACTCATCCAATAACTCATCAATAATGGGAATTGGAAATTTATTTAGAATTGTCACCTTGTTAAGGGCACGATAGTCCACACAAAAACACCTACTTCCATCTTTCTTCTTGACCAATAAAATGGGACTAGAAAAGAAGTTGCAACTGTGTCGAATAATTCCTGCAGCTAACATTTCAGAAATTAGTCGTTCAATCTCATTTTTTTGTACATGAGGATACATATACGGTCGAACATTGATAGGGAGTTGGCCTTCGTTTAAAGTGATTGCATGATCATGGGAACGAACAAGAGGAAGCCCTGTGGGTGGCGTAAACACCTTCGAATATCTATCCAAAAGATTCTGGATTGCCTCTAGTAATTCCACCTGGGGTGCAGGTTTGGGTTCCTCCAACTGTAAGCTGCAACATTCAATTAATACTCCTTCACCCCCTTTTTTAAGGGCCGTCATCAAGGACTTCAGAGATACCAAATTCTTACAAAGCCCCGGGTCCCCTTGCAAGTTACCGGTTTGTTACCCACCATAAATTTCATTGTGAAGGAAGCCCAATTTACCTGTATATCACCCAATGATTGCAACCATTGCATTCCCAAGATAATGTCGGAACTGCCCAATTCCAATGGTAGAAAATCATCCACAATTTCAAGACCTTGCAGCTCCAATCGTAGTCCCCGATAAATTCCCTCGCGTTTGACAGAAAACCCATGCCCATTAAAATTCCATAACTGCCCGTCGTGTCCAATTTAAAATTAAACTTTTGAACCAATTCGGTTGAAATGAAATTGTGGGTTGCGCCACTATCGATTAAAACAATAATTGACATACCTTCGATAATGCCCAATAACTTCATAGTTTTAGGTGGTGTGAGACCAACCACAGAATTAACTTATAACTCAACGGCATTAGGTAATGAGTCTGCCTCCTCCTCCCCTTCAACTTCTATAACTCCGCTATCGGTTTCTTCGTCGCCCATGTCGTGACAAATTAATAGTTGTAATTCTCGTTACTTACAACGGTGCCCAATGCTATATTTCTCATCGCAACGGTAACATAAGCCTTTATCTCTTTTTGCCTGTAATTCTGAAGCTGTCAATCGTCTGAACTGAGCTTTAGGAACCATCTTTGTTGTAGCGATCTGGCCTCCCCCATTTGGACCTCAGACGACTGGATTTGTTACGGTTATCGGCTGGTGGTTGAGTCTTCCCCCCATGATTCTTGCTGAATACTGAAAATGAGAGCTTAGTGAATTTTGAGGCTTCTGCTCGCGATATGCCCCCATATTTTTATTTCCTCTGAGAACCTCGAATTTATCCTCAATTCTTTGGGTTGTCTGCATTATTCGCCCCAACCCGGCAGGTCTAAAAACTAGTAATTCTGCTCGAATATCTGCTCGTAGCCCATTCACAAACTGGGCTTCCAACATGTGTTCGGGTATATCCCGAAAAGGTGATGACAATTTTTCAAATTGTTGCCGATATTCCCTTACGGATCCATTTTGGCGAAGGGCCAAAAAACGCTCGGATAAAGTTCATTCTAGAGATAATCAAAATTTAAAATTGTTCCATTCCCTAAACGGTCTCTGGTCTTCCTCCTATTGGAACCATACTAAAGCCTCTCCTTCCAAATACATGGGCACTGTTGTCATTTTTTCAGCCTCACTCCATCCCTGTACGTTGAAGAATCGTTCCACGCGGAAAACCCATTCGTTTGGGTCTCCGCTCGCGAACATCGACATCTCCAGCTGCCAGAGTCGCGGTTCGCTGGCGGACAGGCCGCGTCGCTACTTCTCCCTTGCGCGACCTTCCTGCGTCTGCCAATCTCATTGCGGGTCTTCTCTGTTGTCGAACACTCCACCCCAGTCTTCTCTGTCGCCGAATACCCCGCTTCAGTGAGACCCAATTTTCTCTCCCAGCCTTGTTCTTTCCTGCGGCCTTCAACAGAGGAGCATCCTCTGTCTGCAACTTTGTCAACAAATAGGCTAATTGCTCGAGAATGGCGGAGATGTCCGCCCGTAATGCTCCCATCTCCAGGGCCATGCCTTCACGCAGGGAACCCATCTCCTCCCGGATCTGCCCCCCTCTGTCATCCACCAAGCTTTCCTTACTGTCTCCCTTGCGACCAGCCATTTTCATAGAGATAATCTTCTACTCTGATACCAATAATATGAGCCTTGTAATCGACAGAACAATAAGAACACTTGACAGAAAATAAACTTCAGAACGCCAATGTAAAACAACGAAGACTACAGACTTTCGAGAGGTCTGCTCTCTCCCACTTCTCACTCTGTGATTTCTCGATGATCTTCGTCACAATAAATAACTCATTACGTGCAACATTAACTTTTACCAACTACTAACCACAAACAACTAACCCAACACCAACCCACTAACATAACTTCTCACTTCCCTCTTTTTACGTATGTGAATCTTAATGGAGGAGACATATCAGATACTAGTTGAATCAAAATATTGTGAAATATATTTTGAATATATTTTCCAACGCCTATAGGAAAAATGAATTCTTGGGAGTTTTGGTATATGAGGACTTTTCCTGTTGGTTAGATCAACATAAGCGAAATTTTGAATTCTCAATCAAAAGTGAACCATCAAAAAATGCTTAATGGCCAAACATTTGACTAGATCAAAAAATGCTTAATAGCCAAAATGGTTAGATCAACATTTGATATTGACTATGTGATTCTTATACTATTAATGGGTTCGCCCTAACAGATGAAGCTGAAGAGGAGGAAGTGAACAAAGAGTATGTTGAGGAGACAAATAGAGATGCTGTCATGATTGCTGCTGCAAAGTTGGTTGCTAGTGAGGCAGTTCCTAAGGTGATACGGTTGCATTTGTTCAATTTTTGGTACAGAATACGTGTGTGTTTCCCATGTAGGCTTACACATGACAATTAGACTTTTTCTTATGCTGTCTGTGTGTGAAACAGTGACAGACAATCATGATCTATATAAAAGGAATTAATTTTCTTGTACAAACCTCCTAATTTAAAAAACATGAACACGAAAGTATTGACCCCATTTAATCCCATTGGCTATTGCAGGACTATCTTGGTTCCGAAATTGTTTCTCACTTCGTGATGCATGGAGCAAACGTGGCAGAAATTGTAAAGCATCTCATTGCTGTTCTAAAAAAGAAGGATGGTGATGTGCTCAATATGTTTCTTGAATCACTGAAAAGGGTAAGATATTTGGTCTTGCTAGCAGTGTTAGTTTGGGCTGGAGGTGTTAATTGCCTCCTAGCTGTATTTTTCTCTCTTTCGCATGTTCCCATATGAAATTATATACAAATCCATTTCTAGATTATCAATAATATAACATAAATATAAACAAATCTAGTGCTTCAAAGCAACATTTTCTTTGTTTTAAACAAATCGAATGTTTTACTGATAAAAAAAATATAATGAACAAGTCCAGTGCTTCAAAACAACATTTTCTTTGTTGTTTAGGTGATTGTATTTTCATCCTTAGCCTGTTTTTTATTTTTTTTATATGAAAAGAAATATATTAAAAAGAAAAGAGATACAAATAAGAGAGGGGAAGAACACTTCTCAACAGGAAAACACTCAATAGCCTGTTTTTTATTAACCATATAGGTTTTCTTCCTCGTCCTTGTTCTCTTTAGTTCGGGTATATTGGAGAATTAAAAGCTCTACTTTGATAATTGTTTTTAAACCTTACGTAATGGGTAGGTAGAATTTTTATTGACGGGTGTTCTATTTTACAATATTTCCTTCGTTTATTTATCTCATTTAATTTTATACGCAAATTTGAATTCACTAGGCCTATCATCGGCATGTGGTTGAAATTTCCAAAAGCGGTGAAGATTATTTGGAAAGCAAAACCTTTCTAGAATGTAAAGATCTAGCTACTCGGCTCTCTGGAATGTATATTGGTGCTGCTCGAAACAAACATAGATCAGACATATTGAAAATTGTAAAAGATGGTATTCAATATGCTTTTCTGGATATCCCAAAGCACTTGTCTTTTCTCGATGGAGCTGTCTTACTTTTTGTATCAAAACTTCCTGCATCTGATGTCCACGAGATGTAAGAGTTCTTGTTCTGATTAGGTTGAAGTATTTCAAGTTCTTAGTCTTGATTAAAAGCATTGCTGAGTTATTTAAATTCTTAAATAGTCTGAAGGATGTACAAAAACGAGCAGAAAATGTGAACACAGATGAAGATCCCAGTGGCTGGCGCCCATATTTTACGTTTGTTGATAACTTACGTGAGAAGTATGCTAAGAATGAGGGTTTGCCAGGTATCATTTTATTTCAATATTTATTATTAGCCTTAAAAATTCTAATTTCTATCTTCATGAATCTGTGCCTTCTTACTTTCTCAAGGATGGCATAAATTGCTTCATTTGTGGTCACTCAGTGTTTAGATAAAAGCGAGAAGTAAATTCTAATTTCTGAAGTAGCATCTCCTTAATAATTGTCAATTCATTGACAAGTGAATTCTAATTTATTTTTACATATCTCCTTATCATTGCCAATTCATGACTTTGATAAGAAAGTGCTTTTGATTTAAATCGGATAATCGGAAGAAGAAAAGGGAGAAGGTGGCGGTTGATTGGAAAAGCTCCAGCTGTGACGGAAGTTTGAACTAAAGTGGTTGGGAGGGAAGTTGAGGGGGTTAAAAAGGGGGTTGTGGAAAGGGAGAAGGGTGTGCAGAATTGTGTGGAAATTGTAATCCAGACGGAGGTTTGGCAGAAAAGTAGGGGGTGAGGTAGTGTCCTATGTCTGTAAAGTTTTTTTTAAGATTCGGTGAATAAAAGTGAAATCTTGTTTACTAAGAATTACTGTAGATCTCGGGTCTATCATTTGGTATCAGAGCCGTACAGTAATGACTTAGAAATCGGTAATGTCAAGATTGGATTCATCAACACAAGCTGCAATGGATTTGCAAAAGGACATTGCTGGTATTAAGGAGGATTTGCTCTGATTGCCATTGTTGGAGAAATTGGTGGAGAGAATACTGGAATGGAAGAAAAGCTGGAAAGGCTACACGTGATGGAACAAGATTTGACTTTTATCAGAGACCGCATGGTTTGAATATTATCAAAATTGGAAGGAAACACCTTTGAGTAGTACAGAAGTGCGAGATAATGAAAGAAGAGAAATTCGATGGGAAAATCAAACCACAGGGCTAAGTCGAGATGATCATCTTCCTTGAAAGTTAGGCCTACCAATTTTTGTGGGTAATGAACTAAAAGTTTGAGTTTTTCGAGTGGCTTGTTATTTCATTATCAATCGATTAACAAAAGCAAAGAAAATAGAAGCTAAGATTGTTTGTTTTGAAGAGTCCGCTTTAGCATGGTTTTGGTGGGAGCAGAGCAGGCAACCATTGTATTCTTGGCGCGATTTGAAAAGAATGCTATTAGATAGATTTTGTCATGGTAAAGAAGATAACCATCGTAATTGTTTATTGTCTTTGCACCAAATAGGGACTATTGATAAGTTCTAAACTCAGTTTGAGACATTGATATCACATCTTCCACATGTTCCAAAGTACTTTCGAGTGCGTTCTTTCAAGGGCTCAAAAATATGTTGGGTAACAAATCTCTAACTATTTATAAATCCAGATTATAATTGTTCTTCAACAAACACTAGACAACACTTGACAATTACAGAACTTCAAACCATGAACAAACTAGACAAACATTACACACAACACCACAAACCCTGAAACCACAGGTTTGAAAACAACCTCCATTATGAGGAAATCGTCTTCGGAATTCTCTCTGAAAAACAACACGCCCCCTTTTGTAACTTCCCCCTGAATATAATAACTCCAACTGCTTTCCTTCAACTCTCATTCTCTAATTTACAAATTACTCTTCACTTCCTCCTATTTATAAACTACACCAAAACGATTCATTCCTCATTGTCCATCACTACTCCCCCTTTTTAAAGAGACCTTGTCCTCAAGGTCGAAGTACGAAAAACGAACTTGAATATCAGTAACTAGTTCCCACGTTGCTTCCTCTTCTGGAGAATTCTCCCATTGCACTAAAACTTCTTGGCCGTTGGACCCATTACGGCGTTGTAATATCTTTGTCGAAGTTGGAGAACTTCCTATTGGTGTTATACCTTCCCAAAGAACTGGAGTAGTAGAGATAACATGGTCACCAACAACCTTCTTAAGTTTGGAGACATAAAATACTGGATGAGCCTTTGAACCTTCTGGTAATTGGAGACGAAAAGCCACAGCCCCCACTTTTTCCAAAATAACAAAAGGGCCAGAATACTTAGGAGCTAATTTGTGCACAGCTCGATTCTGATTAGAAGTTTGGCGATACGGTTGAAGCTTCAACTAAACTAAGTCCCCCACTTGGAATGTTCTCTCCACCCTAGAGACATTAGCATATGTACGCATTCGATGTTGAGTTTTTTCCAAATTATAACGGAGTGTTTTGAGTTGAATATCTCTGTCACGAAGTTGTTGATCAACAGAACCCACAGTAGTATCCCCTCCATAATAACGCAGTAATGTTGGTGGATCACAACCATAAAGAGCTTGGAAATGAGTGGTTTTAGCTGCTCCGTGAAAATTGGTATTATACCAATATTCTGCCCAACACAACCATTTGCTCTAATGTCGAGGTGTATCAGAGATGAAACAACGAAGGTAAGCTTCTAAGCAACGATTGAGAACTTCTGTTTTCCCATCCGTTTGAGGGTGATAGGCGGAACTCATTTTGAGTTTGATTTGTTGCAAGCTAAATAATTCACGCCAAAAAAGACTTGTAAATATTTTGTCCCGATCACTAACACTGCTTCAAGGAATACCATGGAGTCTAACAATTTCCTTACAAAACAATTCAGCCACCCCTTTAGCGGAAAATGGATGTTTGAGAGCTAAGAATTGTGCATACTTTGTGAAACGATCAACCACTACCAAAATGACGGAATATCCCCATGATTTAGGAAGCCCTTCAATGAAATCCATGGAAATATCTTCCCATACTTGCTCTGGAATAAATAAAGGTTGCAATAGACCTGCTGGTTGTGTGGACTCCGTTTTGTTTCTTTGACAAATCACGCAATTGGACACCACTCGATTGACATCTTTTGCTAAACCCTTTCAATACACATTAGCACTTAATCGTTTAAAGAATCGCCAAGTACTCGAATGGCCACCCATGGGAGTGTTGTGAAATTCTTCCAATAGCTTATCTTTCAAAGAGGAGTTCTTAGGTATCAGAATCCTGTTTTTAAACAATAACACCCTGTTAGAAATAACATACCTGAGGTCTTCGTTGGTGCCCTTCAAAATGGCATCTCGTATAAGTCGTAACTCCGGAGTAGCAGAAATTTCTTTTTTTAAAATATCCATGTCAAGTAATTGGGACTGGATATAATAAACAAAAGATCTGGGGCCATCCAACCTCCTTGTCATGAAAGAGTATTAGCGACTTTATTGTCGGAACCAGGTTCGTAACGAATGTCAAACTCATACCCTATTAGTTTAACTAACCATTTTTGCTGATCCGGTGTCGTCAACCGTTGGTCTAATAAGAATTTCAACGAACGTTGATCGGTATATATCGTATAAGGCCGCCCCAATAAATACGGTCGCCATTTTTGCACGGCTAAAACTAGAACATGAGCTCTTTTTCATAAACAGATTTATTTTTGGAGGGACCAGTTAAACCTTTACTGAAATATTCAATAGGATGGCATTTTTGCTTCAAAACTGCCCTTAAACTCTCTCTGGATGCATCTACTTCAATTTCAAATTTGCTAGAGATATCTGGTAACGCTAATACTAGAGTTACAGTCATTCGCTATTTGAGCTCGTCAAAAGCAATTCGAGCTGGTTCTGTCCAAAGAAATGCTCCTTTTTTTAATAATTCTGTTAAAGGTCGGGCAATGGTACCATAATTGCATACAAAACGCCGATAGTAACCAGTTAACCCTAAAAATTTCTGCACCTCCTTGATATTAGATGGACTAGGCCATTCTAACATAGCACGAATTTTATCTTTTTCTGACTCTACCCCTTGAAAACTGATGCGGTGGCCTAAATAATGCACATAAGCTTGGAAGAATGTACATTTTTTTCTGTTAACTATGAATTGTCCATCTCTCAAAATTCCCAGCACCGTATGTAAATGTCCATGATGCTCAATCAAGCTTCGGCTATATATTAATATATCATCCAAAAATACAAACACAAATCGCCGAAGAAATGGACGAAACACATCTGTCATAATAGCTTGAAAGGTATTCGGTGCATTGATTAAACTTAATGGCATGACTAAAAACTCGTAATGAGTATCATGTGTTCGAAAAGCCATTTTTTCCACATTCACAGGATTCATCCGTATATGATGGTACCCACTTTTCAAATCTAACTTGGAAAAATACGAAGCCCCCTGAAGTTCATCAATCAGTTCATCAATAATTGGTATGAGAAATCTATCTGCCACAGTGAGTTGGTTTAATTTTCGGTAATCAACACAATCTCCTCTTCTTCTAAAATTTTTGGGACTGTTCGTATCTTCCCTTGGAAAATATCTCTCTCCACTATGATGAAAATCATCTCTGTCCCAAGCATCTTCATTTCGGTAAAAATCAGATCGTGGTAAACCACGGTACCTTTGCTCCTCGTGTCTACCCACAATCGGTGGGCACCCTTGATCGCGGTATTGCTGGTCCTCGCATCGACCCACCACCGGCGGACACCCTTGATCGTTGCCGTCTGATGACCTAGTCAGATTACGAGAGTCAGAATCATCAATACTCAGTACTCCTCTTCCTTTGTCGACCATCGAACAAACATTCGGTGGAAGTTCTAGACCTCGTCAAAACTCTATTGGAGTTATTATATTTAGGGAGAAGTTATAGAAGGGGGTGTGTTGTTTTTTGGCGAGAATTCCGAAGACGATTTCCTCATAATGGAGGTTGTTTCCAAACCTATGGTTTCCGGGTTTGTGGTGTTGTGTGTAATGTTTGTCTAGTTTGTTCATGGTTTGAAATTCTGTAATTGTCTAAGTGTTGTCTAGTGTATGATGAAGAACCATTGTAATATGGTTTTATAAATAGTTGGATAACAAAATCATATCAAGGGAGATGTTCAGATGATGAGACACCCTCGAATTTATGTCAGTTAATGGAATTTGCTCAATTAGTGGAAGATAAAACATTTTCTTATACAACCATCCAGAGCAAGTTATAACTGCAATAAAACATTTTCTTATACAACCATCCAGAGCAAGTTATAACTGCAACGACAAACCCATGAATGCTGGTGGTAGAGTAAACTCCAATTTTTTTTTCCAGTTTCGACAATTAAGCCAGTCCCTGTGACACAGAAAATTGAGATTCCAAGAAGAAGACTTGTGGAGTCGAAAATGCAGCAGAGACGTGAAAAGGGACTCTGTTATAGATGTGACAAAAGGTATTTCATTTGTCATCAATGTAAAAATAAGATGTTGCAAGTAATCATTTTAGAAGATGATCATAACAGGTGTCGAAAAAACAAATTTAGAGGAAGTAGAACACGTATACTGTTTAGAACTGAACAATCCGATAGGGTTGTCATCAAATTCGGTAGTAGGTCTCCCTACACCACATGCAATGAGGATAGCAGGCAGGCTTAAGCAACATTCAGTGGTAATTCTTATTGACCGTGGCACTACCCACAATGTCATCTCACAAAAGTTACTCCCTTAATTGAATCAACCCATGACTAAAACTTATAGTTACAATATTACAATGGTAAATAGAATGGCAATAAACGTAACAGGAGAATGGAAGGACGTTGAGTTTCCTCTCTTCCAGATTTGCATATTGTCAGTGATTTTCTTCCAATTGAATTGGGAAATTAAGACTCAATCTTGGGGATGCAATGACTAGAAACAATCGGTGATACGAATGTCAATTGGAAGACTTTAACTATGACTCTTGCCTCTTGCCAGGGGAGACCAAACAGTATCTATTCAAGGAGATTCTGAGAATAGAAAAACTCATATTTCATTAAAACTATGGCAAAAACAGTGCAGGCAGGTTCATGGATTATTGATGAACTTCTCGATGAATTATATGGTGCACAATGGTTTACTAAACTGGATTTAACAGTTGGTTATCATCAAATTAGAGTTCGTTCTCAAGATGTGTCAGTATGCCCTGGCCAGGATGACCCATATGAGGGTCCAACCCATATCAGTTAGGGTGCACAATCCCACATTGTTTGGGAGAGTAGAAAATGCATGATTTATAAGTAGGGTTTTTCTCCCAAAACAATGTGTTTTGAGCTAATCTCAAGAATAAAACTGTGCAGATTTCGACCCAAAGCAGATAATATTGTATTGGGAGGATTAAAGACGTTACAAATTGTATCAGAGTCAAAACTCAACCAAAAGTGTAACCGACGAGTACATCAGGTCCCTAAGAGGAGAGATTATGGCATCCTGGCTTGTGACGGCCAAAATGACCCATGTGAAGGTCTGACCCATATTTGTGGGGGTACATAATCCCATATCATTTAGGAGAGTGGAAAATGCATGGTTTATATGTAAGGTTTTCTTTTCTATCTAATACAACGCAAGAACAAAAGAGCTTCAACCCAAAGCGGATAATATTATATTGGGAGGATTGAAGACGCCACACATTATGCATAAGAATGGAAGAATGTTGTCTTATGAAGCTACATGGGAGAATTTTTGGCATATTCATCTTCAGTTTCCTCATTTCAAGTGTGAAGAAGGTTGGTCTTTGGGCCCTAGTAAATGATTAGAAAATACCTTTGATTATTAAAACGGATAATCAAGGGAAGTAAAGGAAGAAGGTGGCGGTTAATTGGAAAAGCTCCAGCTGTTACGGAAGTTTGAACTAAAGCAGTTGGGAGGGAAGTTGAGGGGGTTAAAAAGGGAGTTGTGGAATGGGAGAAGGGTGTGAAGACTTGTGCGTGGAAATTGTAATCCACGGAGGTCTGGGGGAAAAGTAGGGGGTGAGGTAGTGTCCTACGTCGGTAAAGTTTTCTTGAGAATTCGGTGAATAAAAATGAAATCTCTTTTACTAAGAATTACTGTAGATATTGGGTCTATCAGACTTCTTCCTCAAGTTCATCGACCAAATTAATTCACTTTGCATGTTAGCTATTTTTGGGGTCAATATTTAACGTGTGGGCAAACTTATGTTCTGGGGAATGAATTGTGTGTTGAAGGGAGGTAGATGGGTCTCACAACACGCAATTTGGATAGGCTTTTTTGACGTTTTAGGTTGTTGGTTATACACTTGGCATCGGTCATACTCTGTACGAGGACTAATAGATTTGCCAGTACAAGGATTTTCACATTTTATATCGATCTCAAAAGATGTGAAAATGCAGAGATTTACTCAGCCTTATTGTTTCATTTATTGATATTGAATTATTGCAGATGAGAAAGAGGGGATGCCTGTAAGACGGAGGGGCCGACCACGTAAACATCCTAAAATACCGGGAAAAAGACTTTTTGATGAGCAGAGTTCAAGCGAAGAAGAAGATTCAATAAGTGCATCTGACCAAGAAGAAGTTCACGAGGAAGAGGAAAAGCAAGAAGAGGACGAAGAGGTGCCTCTCATTCATTCTATTAGGCCATCATCCAAGCTGAGGTCGTTGAGAGCTTCAAGAGAGGAAAGTAGAGGGCAGACAAGAACAGGAGATTCCAGAAGAGCTACCAACAACATATCTACTTCTCGAACATCAGGTGTGAATTAAATCATTTTATCTGTCTTTTTTAAAATTTGAACTGAATCGTAGCATAGGTGGCTTTAAGATTACCATAGCCTTCTGCATGCATTATAGCCTATCGTTGCAATTTGCATTAGAAACCAATTGCTCTACAATTAATTGAGTAAGCTATCCCATGTTATACTCGTAAAAGCCATTGTTGTTTGAGCATGTACCATGGATCATATCAATTAGGGGTGTGCAATATGCACTTCCGTTCGGTTTTAGTGTGGAACCAAATTGAACTGCAACGATTTCGATTTGGCCATCATCGAGTTGAAACCGAGAATTTGGTTGGTCGGAATCGAACCGAAACTTCAGTTTCGATTTCGATTTGATTTTTATTTTATCTACATTTTTTCTTTTCAAATATCAAAATAATGTAAATTAAAAAATACATTTTCTTCTGCAAATATTTATTCTTTTTATTTTCACATAAAAATATAAATTTCAAACAAAATAATATAACAAAAATATTATAAAATCAAATCAAAATATTAAAGAAGTCGAGGCAATAAACCAATAATATTCATTATAAAAGCTTAAAAAAACTTAGAAATAATGAAAATATAATTATATAATAAAATAATAATTCTATCATTAGTTTTAAGTTGTAATTATATTTTGTAATGTTCACTGGGTGATATAAACTACAAAAGAATGAATATAATTTTGAATAAATTATTTCAAAGAAAGTAATTAACAAAAAAAATAAAAATTAATAAAAAATAAAATAGAAACATACAAGTTTTAAGTCATCATTATTAAGTTTCGACTAACGAAAAAAATAAAAATTAATAAAAAATAAAATAGAAACATACAAATTTTAAGTCATCACTATTAAGTTCCAACTAATTTATAAGTAATTAACAAAAAAATAAAAAATAAAATAGAAACATACAAGTTTTAAGTCATCACTATTAAGTTCTGACTAGTTTATTTTATTATCTCTGCTAATTAATATAAGCTCTGAAAAAAATAAATTCAAAACAAATATATAAAATATATGAATTAATAAAATAAATATAAAAGAATAGAAAAAATATATATATATAAAACATACCGTGTTCAAATTTGTTAATATTATCCATTACATCATTAAAGCTGACAGATTGATGTTTTGCTGATCGAATCTAACTTTAAGTGCAAATAAGTGTCTTGACAATCGTTGGAGACAAAGAACTACGAAATGAATCAAGTACTCGTCTTTCACTACTAAAAGCTAACTCTGAAGCAATTGTTGAAATAGGAATAACTAATACATCTCTTACCAATTTGATTAAAATTGGAAATTTCAACGAATTCAATTTTTCTCATGTTAGAATGTCTTGTTTGTCTAAAAATTTTTCCAAACCTTCATATAAATATTGATCAACTTCTATCTAAGCATTTGAAACATATTGTTCATCATGATGGTTACAAAACATGTCAAATACCTTATTGTGGGTCAAAGTACTACTTTGTCTCAGAACTATAGGCGTTACAACACTTGTCCTACAATTATATTATAATCAAAACCCAAATCATTTATATACTCTAAATATAATCTTTCAATCACAATTTCTACTTGACTGATCAAATAATTTGTCTTATCATTATCAACTAACAAGGTAAGACAATGTTTCAAAAACTTAATTTTAAATCTGAGATCTAATACAATTGCCATATACATCAAGATTAATTTTATCATAACTTTTCCAATATTTGTTAAACTTTCTTTGCATTCCAATAGTCATTTTCTTCAATAATGCATTATCACACTCAGCGTACTCTTGGATAACCATTTTTAAATTATATACTTTATTGAAGTAAATATTCGAAGTAACATGTGAGGAGGCTGAAACAATTACAGTTGTATCATAAAAAATCTTTAAAAACTTGATCAGTTCCCGAATATTAGCCCAATCTTCTGTCATGAGAGGTCTTTCTCCACCCAAATCAACAAGATAATGACTATCAGTTTCTTTTCAAATTTTTAGAGCTTTCTAACATCAAATATGTAGAATTTCATATGGTAGGTACATCAAGAAAAACATTACTTTTGCATGTGATCTTAATATTTTCAACACAATTCCTAAAATTTTGCAACCTTGCAGACGAAGATCAAACGTAACTTCACAACTCTACATACTTTACTGATAGATTCTTAATGATCTTTTAAACCATCACATACAATCAAATTCAAAATATTTGCAAAATATTGTATATGCATGTGTTCCCCTTTTAACACTAATTGATTCCAATTTCGAACACTTCTGATCACATATGAAATTGCAACATCATTCAAAAAAATATTATTAATTGTAATAGTAAAAATATATTCAATTCCCTATTGAAATAAGCATTTTTCTACTTCGCTACTAATTGTTTCACTTTTATGATTTGAAATCAAATAAAAATTAATAATTTTCTTATGCATGGTCTAGACACTGTTAATATAATGAACAGATAATATCATGTAATTCAAATTTTGAATGGTAACTCCAGCCTACTTCCGATCTCCAAGTTCCCGACTTGGAGATCCTTAATCACCCAACCTCCCTAGTTGGTGATGATTGACTTCACGGGTGTCAATCAAACCTTTACATATTGTTCTCAGAGTGTCACCCTCTGGATTGATTTTCACAGATATCAATCTAGCCTTTGACTATTTTCAGGGTGTTGCCCTCGGTTTGAGTACAATACAAAGTAAAATGAAAATTATATAAGCTTTTCAAATGTAAACTCTCAAGTTTTAGAAAGGGAGAGCTAAGTTTGATACTCTATGTTTGATTTGGAATCGAGTATAAAATTTGGCAGAGCTTCGCTTTGATTCTCGATTGGTTACTTTGAGCTTCGAAGTGTTTTCTATATATAGAAACTGTGAAGTCGGTCGACCACCTCCATTTTGGTTGACCGCCTCCCGACCGTTGAAATATTACCGTTGTGAATTTCAGTCAGACAGTCGACCATTTTAGTATACTAGTTGACCAACTCTTCACAATTCCTATTTGTTGTTCGACCGTTTCCTCGACCGCAGAAACAATGAGCAATTTGTTTAATGTTGCGATCGACCATTTCTTCATTGGTCGACCGCTTCTTCAGCAGGTGAAATTCTCAAGCAATCCGTCATTTTGGTCGATCGACCACTTCAATTTTGGTCGACTGCCTCTTTACATTTTCAGCAATTTGGTTAACCTTCTTTTCTCCTAAGTCGACCTTTTCTCCCTATTTTGCTCTTTTTCATTCTTCTAAGTCCCATACATCATCATATAAGCTATTTGAACTTAGGCAAATATGTTAGTAAATATTAATACTCATATTAAGGGTATTTTCAATTAATATAAATAACGTATTTACTAAATTCAATAAATACATATTAAACAACTTAATTGCACAAATAAAACCGTTATTATCAAAACAAATAATCTAATGTCTATTAGGCCAACACATGTATCAGTAGTCAAACATACTCGTTGAGATATCTTTCTAAAGTGTTCTTTAAACTTCTTTTTTTTTTTCATAAATACTAACAATATCTCGTGCAATAGTAGTTCTAGAAGGTACAATAAATTTCAATTGCACATATTGAGAATATGCTCAAAAACTCTCTCATTCAACAAACTTAAAAGACGATTCATCAAAGTTCTCAACAAGTTGCAACACTAAAACATGACAGATTTGATCTCATATTATCCATATTTTGGAAGCTCAAAGTCTTTTGCTTCATATCCACACTTGCCAGCAATTTTTTACAACTACTGATGTGTTTTTTCAAGTTTGATGTCTCATTCTTCGATGCATGACATACATGTGTAACGTCCCCTGGTGCTCCCAGTACAATATTGTCTGCTTTGGGCAGAAGCCCATACAGGTTTATCCTTGGGGTTAGCCCAAAATGCGTTGTACTAGGTAGAAAGGGGATTCATGCTTATAAACCATACATTTTCTATTCTCCCAAGCGATGTGGGATTTGTGCCCCCCTGATATGGGCCGGGCTCACACCTGGGCCTTTCCTGGCCTTCTCAGGGCGGGATGCCACAATATGTCTGTGAACAATGATTACATTTCGCTCTAAAGTTGCAATGATTAAGTGCTTTCAATCTTAGTAAAATGATTTCAAATTTTTTATTTTTTTTTCTCTTGGTTTGACTAGAATAGAGTTAACAGTAGGATTCTCTATATTTTCATTAATGTTTTTCATCCTATAAGGCTAAAAATAATGCAGAATCTTTAAATTTGGCAATTAATTCAACAATTAAATCAAATGCATAATCATTAAATCAAATGCATAATCATTAAATCAAATTCAAAATCAACAATTAAATCAATTTTAACGGTTTTAACGATTTCATTTCAACAATTTGATCAAAATGAACAATTTCATTTCAACAATTTCACTTTAACAATTAAACCAATTTAAGAAATTTCAACAATTTCAACGGAATGAACAATTAAACCAATTTCACTTCAACAATTAAACTAATGTCTAGGGGTGGGCAGTGGGCACGGAACCAGGATAAACCAATTTCATAATTGAAGCAAAAGTGGAATAATTCAATTTAATTCAACAGAATCAACAACGATTAAACCAATTTATTTTCAACAGTTGTAGGGCCAAAAGGCCATACTCGAGACAGAGAGTCTGACAGAGTTCGAGCCACTAACCACCGAGTGAGCGACGCAAAAAGACGTGACCAAGAGGCGAGAGGGAGCAACCACCGACCAACCAGAGCAGTAGCATTGACCAGTGGGCAGTGACCACCGAGTGATGAAAGAGTCGAGACTGATATGAAGTGACGTGCAGTCGTGACACTTGAGCACTGACCACCAAGAGGTGAGCGAGCGGCGAGCGACGCAAGACGAGAGGCGAGAGGGTGTGAGACTTGACACCAACTTGCTACGCAAAACTGGAAGCCCAACGGAGAGTTTCAAATTCTTCGCGATTCTTAAGCCACGCTAAGCTTGGGGCTAGGCAGGGAGCAAATCAATTCTCCCTGGCCGGTTCAAAGGTTTAGTTTGGAATGAATTGTTTTTTAATTGCAAATTTTGGTCCGTTCGGTTTGGTTATTTTCGGTTTTACGAAAGACAAACCCAACCCGAATCGAACCGAATTGATTGGTTCTAGTTCGGTTTTGTCAGTCCCAGTTTGGTTCTACCCACCCTTAAATCATATAGTGGTTAATTTCATCGGGAGTAACCATCAATTTATGCTAGTAATACTTACTGACATGTATTTGTACTAAATTAGTTGCCTTTTACCTTCTCTGCAGGGGCATCCAACTAATTACTGGAATTACTAACCACATCGTTGTTCTACTGGATTTGGTCGCACAATGTATATGTCAAGACAAGATGGTAGTAATTTGTAGGTTTCGGCATGACAACCAGCTTGGCTGTAGAAATAGTGTACAATTCACCAGTCTCTGTTGGTAAGGCTTCCATACTCCTGTATTTACGCCTCCAATATAAGATTAATGTTCTAACTAGGCAAGCTCTGAGATTGCATTAAATATTTTGATTGCAAGTATATCACTTTGAGTGTTCTATATATCTCTTCAGATTGTGGGTGTGAATTATCAGCGACAAGAAACTCATGAAATGCACCCTCCACCTCTACCAAGCACTGGCCGGGGCTCTTTTTGACGCCCCTTTCTCTCATCAGCCTCCTCACATTTCTCACATCCCTCCATCTCCTTCCTCTAGCATATGTACTTGCTAGCAAAGCATAAATTCCACTGTCTGTTGGATCTAATTCGATAAGTCTTTTGGCTGCGACTTTTGCAAGCTCGATGTCCTCGTGCATGTTGGAGGCATTAAGTAAAGCCCCCCATGCAGCCACATTTGGTGTCATTGGCATTTTCGTGAGCAACTCATATGCTTTCTCTAGTTTCCCAAATCTACCCAATATGTCGATCATGCAAGCATAATGTTCTTCTCTTGGCTTCAGCCCAAAATTCAGCTCCATCTCTTTGAAATGTTGTTGGCCTTCTGAAAGTAATCCGCCATGATTACAGGCTGATAGAACCCCAACAAATGTCATGTGTTCGGGCTTCCATCCCTCCATTTTCATTTGCTCGAAAAGTGTAAGAGCTTTCTTAGCATCTCCGTGGATTGCATACCCGCTAATCATCGAGTTCCAAGAAACTAAATCTCGCTCCTCCATTTTGTGAAAGAGCTGTCCAGCCGATTCAATTTTTCCGCACTTGGCATACATGATGATTAGTGAATTGACTAATGTTGTACTAAGTTTAGTGCGCATCCCCTTAATATAGTAATCGTGAATCCACTCACCTAAATCCAAGCAACCTAGTTTACTACAAGCAGAAAGAACGCATACCAATGTATTCTCGGTAGGAACAATGTCGGTTTCTGTCATGTTATTGAACAACTCCAACGCCTCTTTTGGTTTATCGTTTTGGGAGTAGCCTGCAATCATTGAATTCCATGAAATTACATTTCTTTCGGGCATTTCGTCGAACAACTTCCTTGCAGATTCTAAATCACCGCATTTTGCATACCCATTGAGCAAACTTGTCCAAGAATAAACGTCTTTGACCTTCATCTTCTCAAAAATCTCTCTAGCATGAACCAGTAGACCACATTTTACGTACATATCCAACATTGCATTAAGCAAATTGAGGCTGTTATATAAGTTGTTTCTCTTTATATATTCATGAATCATCTCCACTTCAGCCACATCCTTCTCTTGAGAGCACACCGACAACATGGCGATCATCGTCACTTCATTCGGCTTGACACCGCTAGCAAACATCAAATCAAACAAATTCATGGCATCGTCCAAACATTTATGAGCAGCATACCCATCGATCATGGTGGTCCAAGTAAAAACATCCCTCACTGGACTTCCGTCGAACACCCGACGAGCAATGGCCAGGAAACCAATTTCTGTGTAAAAATGGATCAACCCATTTATCACCAGCAAGTCAGCATCAAATCCAGTTTTCCAAATCAAACAATGAATCGAATTCCCCTCGAATTCTCTCTCTAACTGTTTGCACGCCGTCAGAGCAAAAACAAAGCTCCTACTATCCATTTCCATGTGTTGTAGCATCATCTGTTTGAAATACAAGAGCCCCATTTGAGGAAATCTAGCTCTGGAATACCCTCGTATCATTGTATTCCAAATGTAAGTATTGGGTCTCTCGATCTGCCAGAAAAGAATTTGTGCATAATGAATGTCGCCGTAATCTGCAAGAGCACAAAATGCCAACACCCGACTCACAGGAAAAGTGTGGGTAATAATGCCGGAAATAGTCATTTGTGCTTGAATTTGTTTCAGGTGGAGCATGCTTGTGCACGATTCTAATATTAGCAGTAGTGGGTTTGTGATTATCACTTTGGTGATTGAGTTCCATCTAGGTTTACCGGTGGATGTCGACGGGAATAATCGGAGAGTACGCCGGAGGAGTCGGGGTTTGAGAGTGAGAGAGAAGACCTTGAATAAAGTTGGGATTTTCTTACAGGAAAGAAGGGCTTTCATTCAATTGATCGTCCAAAGGAAGGAGATTTGCAGGAGTCAAAATCAAATCTACAGGTACGTTTTTGGGTGATGTTCCTCCCTATAAATCTGCGACTTTGCTCTCACGTGATCTTTGTTTTTTAAATTAAGAAAAAATGATAAAGTAATCGTCTTGATTTGTAATAAATAAGAAGTCAACCACTATTTTTTATTTTTTAACAAATTAATCTCTAATATATGAAGAAATGATAAAGCCAATATCTCTATCACATTTGTCGTTAACAAGCTAATCGGAAGTCGCGGTGGTTCGTAGACAAAACGTCGCGACTCTGTGGTTTTGCAAGAAAAGAATGCAAAATTTGACTTGCACTCTGCGGCCACGACATTTTGGGATGCCACGGCGGCGTTTTGGACACTGCTGCTGCGTGTTGTGGACACTGGACGCCGCCACGGCGTCCCAAGAGACCGCAACAACGTTTCAGGACGACGCCGCGGCATCCCAAGACACCGCCGCAGCGTCCCTCTTTTCACTCAGCGGTATACATAACCGCGAAATGCTAGGGCTCGCCATTTTCACCTATTTTCACTGCGAACAAACACCAAATCTTTTTGGCGACCCATTTTCACCGCGAACAAACACCGAAAACTATCAGCCATTGTCAATCACAATGTATTCCCGAGCAAATCGCAATGGCAACTTGAACCCGAGCCTAAACAAGGATAACCCGGAGGCTCATTGGTCCGGTTCCAACCCGTTACAGCGGGTTTAAGGTCCAAACTATTCAGGACAGCGAATTGCAAAACACGGTATGAAGATGATATACAACACCGTGCAATTATTGTTTCCAAAATAGTAGATTTGGACTCTTTAGCAGGAATGGGAATTAAACTGTTGCTTGAAGATACTGGATTAAGCCAGGTTGTGCCGGATGAGGGGAAGTTACTGCGAGAGAATTGTTAGAATGTTTTACGCGAATTTGAAACTGTCCACCGAGCCATTAGAGGTGCAGACGTACCTTTTTGGACGGGAGTTGAAGTTCACTCGCAACTATGTAAATATAATGCTTGGATGTGTACTGAACGGGCCAAGCAATCAATATTACCACGTCTCTCGGGAGCCACCATTCGTCAACCGAGGAGAAGGGCTAGCGGTGCTTAGATTGTTGCACCGGGATCCCGAGGTTGCCTAGTACAACAAGCCAAAGGGCAAGGAGTTGAATGTCATAGTCCGATTGATCCACCTGATCATGATGTACATGATTTTGCCTCGGGATGGGCATCGAGACTATGTTAGCTGCATGGATCTCTATATGCTGGAGAAGGTGTTGATCAGGAAAAAGGTGGACATCGAATTTATCATCCTGAGTCATATGCATAAGGTGCTCAACAACCCAGCCAAAAACCCGCCGTACAACTGGCTCATCCAGAGCATCGTTGAGCAGTATGAGGTACCCATCTCGGAGAAAGAGCCTAGAATTGAAGAGTCGGCCAATGACGTGTACAACAAAGCTAAAGTGGACCGAATGGGGATCACCCAAGTTGGAGAGGAATGGGTCCGCAAGTTCAAGAAGCAGGCAGCACCTCCACCCCCCTCAGAGCCTCAACATTCAGGCCCCTCACATGAACAGTCGCCCCCTCCTCAGTCATCTCACTTGACTTCGATGCCTAAGGAGACGTCCGTCTGGATGAGCAGGATGGTGGAGCTCCATCATATGGCGATGACCAGAATGCAAATGATGGAATACAAAGAGGGGAGGAGCGAGCAGAAGAGAGGCATCGCAGAGCAGAAGAGTGGCATATGCGAGCAGAAGAGTGGCATATGCGAGTAAGAGGTGGTGGCAGCACTTTAGAGACATGAGAGGCGATCAGCCCGTACATCAACCTCAACATCGTCCTCTGAAACAACAGATACCACATACCACTTGTAAGTTATTTACTTTGTACGCAAAGTTCAGTCTTTACTTTATTGTGTTGACGTAATGACGTGTTATTGATTTGCAGCACCGATGCCTTAAGCCGCCAACCTGCTCCTCTAGCTGTGCTTGCCGAGGTGCAGGGGACCAGTCAGTTCGAGCCTTCGCCCCTTAGAACTGTGCACGTGGTACGTCTTTCATTTGGTTATATATGTGTGTTCGTTCATGTTCATACTTTGTTAGTCTGACGGCGTTTTGACATTTTGTTGCGGTCTCGGGATTTGATAGACATGTTCAAGAAGTATGTCCAGGAAAATACTTGGAAGAACATAGAGACGTGCATAGTTCTTGGGGGAAAGCTGATCGGCGATGATTACGTCGTCACTGATATCATCTTCCCGGAGCAAGTCGGGACGCCAGATACGGTGAGAAGCCTTCTTTGTATGTTAGTGTATAAGATTTTATATTAATACTCATCTGAACTTATATGTAGTGCTATACGGTCGACAAAGCAGCCATATTCGCGTTTCATCAGGAAAATCGTCTACTCTTATTAGGGTGAATTCACGTAAGTACCCATCTCGCTTCTCCGGGTTGTTGTTCATGTTTATTGAGCTCATCTAATGCGTTGTTTACCTTGCAGACACACCCGAAGCATAATTGTTTTATGTCTTCCGTTGACCTGCACACTCAATTCGCTTACCAGAAATTGATGCCAGAAGCAATCTCCATCATCATAGCTCCCACTAACAAAGAGCAGTATGTATTTTCCCTTATGTAAATTCTTAATATTGTTTTCCGCATATTTTACTGGCAATTGTTCCCTTTGCATTGCAGCCCGTACGGCATTTTGCGGTGTACGAGTGAGAGGATGAGGGTGATCTGATAGTGCAAGAATAAGGTACAATTCCACGAGCACGACGCTACAACCTTTGAGTATGAGGGTCTGTTGTTCGACACAACAGATAAAGTATTCCTTGACCCGAATTATCTTTTGCGGTCAAAGATTTGCGGCCGAAACGGATCAGGAAGAAGACAGCGTAGTTTAGTTCAAGGATTTACGTTGTAATTTATGTTTAGTTGAATTTGTTTACATTTACGTTGTAATTTATGTGTAGTTTACATTTACTTTGCGAATGATATGTTTGGATGATATGTGTAGTTTACATTTACTGGATGAATGATATGTTTGGATGATACTGAAACTGTTTGGGATTTTGTGCAGGATGTATGAGAATAGTTTTGGGGGAGTAAAGAAATAAGGAAGACTCTAGCAAAATTTTTATAAATTGGGGTGAGGATAAGTGAAAAGTAAATCCTGTATGATCTAAATCAAGTACATAATTAAATAAAAGTGTATGAACAAACTTGGGTGAATTCAGTGCAACAATTTCAGCAAGCTGCAGCGGCTTGCATCAAAAACTGCGGCGGCTTGTGAGCAAGCCTCTGCGGTTTGCTCACAAGCCGACACGATTTGTGAATACAAACCGCAGCGGCCAGGAACTGTCTCAGATACTCGTCGGGGACTGTCTCAGGGACTATGGAAGGAATTGTCTCGAGGACTCTGAAACTCATAAATGTGCCCTCCGACCTTCCTCTGCCGCCTATAGCTCTGGCTCTGCCTCTCATTCTGTCACCTCTGCCAGCCCCTGCACTGGACTCGCCTCCACCTTCGCATGTGCAGAAATTGTGCCCCACACCAACCATAAGTGACGTTCAGATGTCTTCTGGGCAGCACTATCCGGCTTGGGGCCTCGTCCACATCTCGTATTCTACGTTTGCGTGGCTTTCCTAGAAGCCTTTTAAATGGCAGTGGGATAATTGGATCAAGATTCGTCACAGGAGGCCACTCGATTGGTCCATTGATGGGGCGGACAAGTTGGAGTACATACATCGCCATGTATGTTTCCCGGTGATAGCACGCATGCACAAATTCCTCTAGAGATCTCCTCGTGAAGTGAATGCACGAAACTGCATAGACACATGGGATATCGGTCAACTCCTATCGGTAACAGATACAAGTACACCTGTCCAAATTGACAGAGTACTATTCGTTACTGTTGTTGACCTCAACTGGGCAGCTCCTGAAAACTAGGGGCTCCAATTTCAATCGGCAAGTTGTAGTTTGGCAAGCCGGTTGCTGATCATTAGACACAGAAGGTCCGTGCGCGAGCCATCTTTTCATTTTTTTTCACTATCCTACCCATAATGCTTTTCGAATGATCTTGAACATACTTAGAATCGGTTTGTCCCGAGCCTGTAGGATGCAAGTGTTGAAAGACTCGCTGAGGTTGTTGAGGTTTAAGTTGTATTTGGGGATGGAGCAGAAGGCATGTTTGGCCCAGCATGTCACATATATTCCTCGTAGATAGTTGTGGGCCACCGGGTCAAGCAAAAATAACTTGGCCATCTCTCTCTCAAACTGCCTCACTGTTGTGGCTCTAGAGGCTGCCCACATTACATCCTTTAACAACCTGCCTTTAAATTGTTTTTGAACATTTCCATACAGGTGTTGGATGCAAAACCAATGGTCCGTTTGCCCTGCCACCTCTCCGACAGCTGGCACTAGCCCTACAAAGATTCATAATATAAGTCAGACATTGGTACAAAATGCATAACATAAAAGCAAAAGGCAAAAGCAATCAACCCCACCTTTTGTCGGTCAGAAATGATTGTCCATCTATTGCTAGATGGGGTGTTTAGATCGTCGAACAACAATTCCATAAACCAGCTCTACGAAGCCCTATTTTCTGCTTCAACCACTACTACAGCAATCAGATACATTCCATCGTTTCTGTCGATGGTGACAGTAGTGAGCAGCTGGCCTGGAGTCGATCCCTTCAAGTGGCAGCCGTCCAAACAAATAACCGGTCTACCGCAATTCCGCACGGCCATCTTGATACAGCCAAACACATGTACATCCTTTTAAATGCACTCATGTCTAGGTCAACGCGCACCAAGCTTCCAGGATTAGATCTCCAAATCTCCTCGGCATAGGACCATATGAGCTTGTATTACTCATTGTCATCCCATTCGTTAATTTTTTTTGCCGCATTCTTTGCCCTTCTAGCAAGACTGGGTATGATGTTGATGTTGAAGTCCTTCCTGACTGTCTCAATTATAGAAGAAAGGTCTCAGTCGACCTAATTTTTAAATTTGTCTAAGGAATGCGTTGCCATCCATTTGGCATTGGTATAACGACTTTTCATTTTTCTTGAGCAAGTGTGAACATCGTTGTAGAACTTTATTTGAAACGTCATTTCACCTTGCATTTTTTAGGCATGCAGCCGCCACGTGCATCCTTCCTGGCAGGCAGCCCTCAACCGATGAGCGTCACTGTGGGTGAATTTTATCGGGTACCCATTTTTCAATGCATGATCAACAATTTTTTCTCTAATTTTTTTCAATGAACTTTACTTTTTGCCAAGACTCATACCTGGGAAGGTAAATTGTGCTTGTGGTGGGCGTCTAGACCTACTTTCAGCCATGTCAATGTCTTCATCACTAGTGGATTGACATAATGAACGGAGGTCCTTATCGTCCTCCCCGTGTAGAGTTGCTAAGACAAAATGCAACACAATTGCAGCTTCATTTCCAATTCTACGTACTTCATTCTCATTGGCCAAAAATGTTGTTGTGGGCCCCACTCCAATTTGACTGTTAATAACAGATTCTTCAACACTCAAAGACGCCATTTGCTTTTCAACAAATTCTTCAACTTTGCTTGTCGTTCTCTTCAGCTCTCCGAATTCTCTAGGGTTTGCTAATCGATTACTAAATGCCTGAGAATATCACAAGGAGTTCACTGTGTACTTATACAATTCGAACCTGAGTCCAGCAAATCGCAGCGGGGTCTTGAAACGCCATTGCGGTGTCTTGGGAGGCCGCAGCGGCATCCTGAAACGCCGCGGTGGCGTCCCAAAATGCTGCGGCGGCGTCCCAAAATGTTGCGGCGTGCAAGCCAAATTTGGCATTCTTTTCTTGGAAAACCACGAAGCCACGGCATTTTGTCTACGAATCGCCGCGGCTCTAGATCAGCTTGTTATTGGCAAACGTGATAACGATGTTGGCTTTGTCATTTTCCCATATGTCAGTGGTTAATTTGTTAGAAAATAAAGGATAGTGGTTGACTTGTCATTGACCACAAACCACGATGGTTAATATAAAATCCCAAATTTTAAAAATGATTTTAAAATTTCCACGTGTAAATTTTTTGCGAATTTTCGATCGATCGTTGAAATGTTGACTCGTTTTCTCGCGTAGCGACTACGTGTAATTTTCTGTCAAATGGTCAAAAACAGTCAAATTGAATTTTTACCGAGTGGTAATTAAATTTCGTAAATGATTTGGGTAAATTATTTTTACTAAGGAATTATTATTACTATTTTTTTTATTTATTATTAATTCTTTTGTTAGTGTTACCTACACTCACATAATTTTTAATTTAAATTATTAAATATTTTATTATATATATTATATATTATATTATTAAAAAGTAAAGTAAATTGTTTTTAATTAAAAGAAAAGAAGAAGAAGACATTAGGTCTTCATCTTCTTCCCCTTCGTAGGATGGCAGAGAGCAGAAGGCGACGAAGAGAAGAGATGAGAAATTTTGACCGTGGCCGTTTCAAAATCCGGCTGTAGATCTGTGTTCCCGTCGTTCATAGGAGTAACTTTTGTGAAGGTAGTTTTCGAAATTTTAAGTATTTTCCGTCTGATTTTAAGTTTGAAATTTTGGAATTTCTTGACTTCGGATTCGAGCTTAAAAACTTGAATCTGAGGGACAATTCTGGTTTATATTGATAGAATAGGAGTTTATGTAAGGTTATTGTTGTTAGAAATCAAAATCGGACGAAAACGGACCGTTTTCATCGTCCGCCAGCGATGGTACTGTTCATCGCGGTGATGTATTGTTCACGCCGGAAAATACTATTCGCTGGTTACTATTCACCTCCGCCGGAAAATAGAGAAATTGTCCCGATTGTGTCTTGGGTTGTCCTGGTCGATTATTAGGCAATTGTTGAGCCTTAGATGGTTGTGAGCAAGCAGTTTTGACCGATATAAATTCTTGGTTAACCGTCAAAATTAAAAGTTCTCAATTGATTGTTGTTGAATCTGGTCAAAACTGCGATGTCCCGGTTGACCTTCGTTTTATCTCAATGACGGTTGAAGTTGGTTTCTGGTTTAGGATATTTGTTGTATTCCTGGTTTAGTTTCTGGTTTTGAACTAGGGGTTATCCTTAGTGTTAGTTTTTTTGTTAGGCTAAGTTGTATTTTGATGATGACTAAAATGTTGATTAATTTAATAAATTAATAAGTTGTATTTTGTGTTATATTTTATATGTTTCGGATATTATTCTTATCGTTTTAATCATAATATTTATATCCGTTGATATTGGATATACCCTCAAAATGGGTATTATTAATGTTCTAACATGTTTATTTGAGTCCATATAGTGTTGGATATCTTTTAGGGACTCAATATAGTTCAAGGGTAGATTTAGAGTGAAGTGGGGATGAGTCTACGGAAGCCATTTTGTGTCCCCAAACTAAACTGTGTAGATGCGGATGCAGCGGACGCAAATATTGGCGTCCGATTTGAATCTGACATTTTCAGGGTGTTTTGCGGATGCAGCGGATGATATATGCAGATGCAGCGGATGCGTCCTAAACTGGTAAACAGTGACTTGCGGATGCAGCGGATGACAGATGCGGATGCAAATTTGCGTCCTAAACTGGGTGAACAGTGACTTGCGGATGCAGCGGACGCGAAATTCTGCATCCTAAACTCCAAATTTCTGCACAACGGCTATATTTTCAACGGGAAAATTCCAACGGTCATGCAGACGATAGATGCGGACGCTGAGGACGTCCGGAAGCGGCAGTGGCAGTGTCTATAAATGTGGGTTCATTCAAAGCTCTCAACGACCAACGAATCGAATATTCAAGGCGAAGCCCTGGAAAAATCAATACTCGAATACTACTCTGTGAGCTTTTAATTGTGCTGTAAATCCAATTCTCCCTATTCCAAACTTGTGAGTTATATTTTGAGAGAATTCGGATTAGCTAGATTTAAGCTTAAATTTCCGAGTTTAGTATTGTGCTTGATTGTAAAGGGTGATTCCCTAAGAATTCATCATACGAGGGTGACAACCCGAAACACATATAGGCTCGATTGAACGCCCGTAAGTTCAATCATAGGGTGACGCCCCGCAATAGTCAAATTTAGGGTGACGACTCATAAAAGTCTAAGGTTGACGACCTTATAATTAGTCAAGGGTGACGCCCCGTTTAATAGTCAATTTGTAAACGGTTTTATTGGCACCTGTAAGCCAATTGCTTAGTGTATCTCCAAGTAGAACTTGGAGCGCGGACGTAGGCTAGTTTGCCGAACCGCGTAAAAAAATATTGCGTGCACTTCTCTAACCTTTACTCTTTACATTATTGCATATATTTGTTATCGATATTTTAATTATATGCATTAAATCACTTAGGGTAATTAGAGATTAAAATATCACACGAAAATATTAGAAACGCTATATTCACCCCCCCTCTATAGGCGTATATCGATCCTTCACTTAGAACTCGTTTAGATTATAGTCTTGTTTAAGATTTATTTGTTATCCCTTAGTTGATTGTTGGGATTTTATTTTCAATCTTGTTATAGGTTTTGAGATGTTATGATACGACCTTTACTTTCGGTAGTGCATGTTGCTGGTTAGTCGGTAAGAGTATCGTGGTTGCCTATGAGGTAGGGATTTTTATACTTATGCATTGCATTTCATCATGATTTTCAAACTATTATTTTTGTGGGTTGCCACATATGAAAATCTGACGAGGATTGTTCAACAACACGTCTGTTTTTACGTATCTGTACTTATGTTTTCTCATGTTTAATTTATCGTACATGGTATTCTGATATTTCGATTCTCTCTATATTTTATGGGTGAATCTTCTTGATGTGAAATCTTCTGCAGCGTGAAGGTAAATTTCTTGTACGTTTTAATTGGGTAATAGGGGATTTGTTTGGAAATGTCCTTGGGTTTTAATCTCTAAAGTGCCAATAGGTATTAGGACAACTGTATATGTCGTGTCCTTGGGTTGCGAATCCCTAAACCTGATTAAGATATTTTTGGCTTTTGCGATCGCCTGAGTATCGTCTTTATTAAATTCTGTTATTTAAATTATTGTTCATCAGTATCTTTTATTTGTTAACCTCTTCTCTTCAGACTCATGAGATGTTGCTTTTGCCGCCTTTCTGTGGTATGTATCAGATGAGTCATTGAGTGACCATTCTTTTTCACTGATGACGTTTTTGTACGGAAAATGATGTTGGCATATTTTATAATATAGCTATTTATGTATACAGCAAATTTTGACGTAGCCACATCGAGGGCCATGAGCCAATTTAATAAACTAATAAAGAGTTTTCAATTAAAAATCCATGTACGGTAAAATGAGAAAAATGATATATTTTTCAAAAGATATGAGAAAAACAGTTTTTATGTATTGCATTTGGTATCGATTTCCCTCCTAAACTTGTCACTCACCCCTTCGACTATATTTTTCCCCAGGTTAGAATGTAAGTTTGGTGTACTGGATTTACAAGGGTTGTTGTGGAACGATTCTGGTGTTCCCTGATGGATGCTCGTTGATATCCATCGTTATTGGTACATTTGGGATTTATATGTGTTGTTTGTTTAAAACTCCTGCACAGTATCTTTCTTCCTTGTTCGTTTTATATTATCTTTTCATGTTGATCACTCTGTGGACCCAACCCATGTTATTTGGGTTTGGGTTTATATCTTCCTTAAGTCTTCTGCATTATTCTTATTTAGTCTTCCGCTTTTCTTTTACTCCTTGGGCTGGGTAACTGGATTCTTTATGAGAATTAAATCGCCTAACCCGACGATTCTATTAGGCCCCCATTTAAGTCATGACAGTTAATTTGTCATTTTCCCTAAAATTAATCTTTGTGTAGGTCACCACCATAATTTAAAATTGCAGAGAATCTGCATTTTGGGTCAACCCACTAAATAAGGAAAAGATTGGAAGTCAATGCGTTGCTCCTCACTCTTCAATTCTTTTCTTGAAAGGATTAAATTACTTTTCTTTTGTAACTCGCGCAATCATTCAAACATAATATTATTTGTTTTAAGTTAAAGTTCAGACAATTTTATTCTTTAAAATTAACCCAAAATATATTATAATAAGTAAGAAAAAAAATTCTAAATATAAATTATGTACTTTCTACTATTTCAAATAATGTGAAATTATATACCCCTATTAATATAAGACAGACCTATACCTAAGCCATTCTTGCTACCACCTCTCTACAAGAGCTACTAATGCCATGGATTTCTGACTCTAGATCTATACGTACAGACATACTGTTCGAAAGCTGAGAAAACAACTAAAATAAAAAGGGTAAATAACACTGCAAACCCTATAGTTCTTGATCAATAACAAGTCAAACCTTGGAGAATTTTTTTTAATAACTAAAACCCTAAACTATGAAAAATTATCACTGGCAACCTCGCAGTCAAGTTTTCCGTCCAAATCCGTCAAATCTAATTTCTCAGTTAACTTGAAACGTTTTCCTTTCAATGTCGATCTCGTTCGTCAGCGTTGATTCTTAAAATCGATGTTAGTTCTACCATAAAAATGAATTTCAAAGTCGAAGATTCAAAAATTTCAAACTTTTTTACTGTAAAACGACGAATTTCGAAGAAGAACTGTCCGTTTTAAGTTAAAAGACGATTTTTAACATATAACGGACGTCTGTCATACTCTCACCGACGTCCGTCCGTCCGTTATAGGTTAAAAATCGTATTTTGTCCATTTTATTTTTTATTATTAATAAACAAATATTAAATTACCGTTTTACCCTTAAAAAAGTTGTCATTATTATTTTTATAAGGATAAAAGAGTAATTTGACAGACAAGTGGCAGACAACTGTACCCCACTTGTCTGTCAAATTACTCTTTCGTCCTTATAAAAATAATATTGACAATTTTTTTAAAGGTAAAACGGTAATTTAATATTAGTTTATTAATAATAAAAAATAAAATGGACAAAATACGATTTTTAACCTATAACGGACGTCCGTCAGAGTATGACGAACATTCGTTATATGTTAAAAATCGTCTTTTAACCTAAAACAGACAGTTCTCCTTCAATATTCATCGTTTTACAGTCAAAAAGTTCAAAATTTTTGAATCTTCGACTTTGAAATTCATTTATATGGTAGAACTAACATCGATTTTAAGAATCGACGCCGACGAACGAGATCGACATTGAGAGGAAATAAAGAAATTGGAGACATTGATACCGCTTCTGTTGTTAGCAAATGAAGAAAGCTTTGTCACACTACGTCCAAGTGCATTTCCAACATAAGATCTCCAGTTTGTACTACTTACTTTTAACCTCATATTAAGCTTTCATTTGAAACAACTAAATTTTTAATTACTGCAAACAACAATTTTCAAATTCAAATAGTTCCAAGTGTGGGCAGATTAGAATCTATGACGAGAAAAAATTTAGCGTGAAGGGCACATAAAAATTACACGCTCTTTTAAGAAATGGAAATGCAGACCAATTTTCATTACAAACAAAACAAATACGAACAGAAAAGGCCCAAGAGATATTTTATTATTTACTATACAACACCCATCTGCCAATATAACCTCTCTACTAATTACTCTACGTTGGGCATCTGCAATCAAATCAACACCAATAAATTCTTTGGTGTACTATATATAAATCGACACATCAAATATTATGATACAAGAAATTTGAACCCATCACCAACTGGCTAGCGACTAATTTGTACACCGGAAGGGGAAACCGCCTCTCCAAGCACCCTTTAACTGCAATCTAATCCTCAAGCAATAGCCGGGCAAATCACATGTATAGCTTGAAATTAAACCAGAAAGAGTCAAGCTTGATATAAAACAGCAGAGTTGCCTCATGAACAGTGAGAAGAACAAAATTTTGTTTTGGGAAATGAATCAAATGTAAGCAAGTGAACTTCGATCGTGGTCAGGCTGTGGCCGACCGCGTGTAGGGGTTGGAGGTCTCTGAATGTTTAGCTCCTAATATATAAACCATATTAAGAAAAGATTGTAAGAAAAAAAAAGTTAATCAAGCAGATGCATCATGCTGGAGAATCTCTCTTTTACAACGGAATTAGAAATATTGTGTAGATTATTTTTTTTATAATGGAGAATTTCTTTTCCTATATTTTACCAACTCTTATTTTTTGATAAAGTTACTCTTATTAAAAAGATATTATTCACATGCAAAATACGTACCTGCATCCATGTGTCCTCTAACACGCGTTCAGGGGACGTCTCCGGTGACTGAAGGGGCGGAGGCAAAGGATGAATCAACTTTGGAACCACAACCAAGCCTCTTCCGATAACCAATATCGCCCCGGCATTGTTTGCCGTCCCTATACAAGTCAGGAATGTAAAACTGCGAGGATGGCATGTTGAGGAGTCAACAGATTCTGCTTACCACAATAATTAGTTGCAGAGAAGAGAGTGATCAACTGTCCTTGAGCAAACCGTTCAAATCCATCCATTACACATTCGTGAGCCCTTATTATGAGCTGCAATTTGTTTTTCTTGCAAAATTCCAAGACCCGATCAGGCTACAAGCAGTAAAGACAAACTTATTTGTAAGGCCAAGCTGTAATGAAATCACGATATAACACCACCGTTCAAAATAAGAACGTAAAAGAATTAGAGACACGTGAAATTGTTTTAAGAGGAAAATGAACATAAGTTGAAATAATGAAAGGAAAGTATTAAAGAAGACAAATAATACTAACTACACTCCCATGTTACTTCACACATACGACTAAGGCTCCATTTGGAATTGCTTTTGGATGGCTAAAAATATTTATTTCATAATTTTTACCATCGTAAAATGTTTGGTAAATAAAAATAAAAGTGATTTTTTCAAAAGATACAACAATTTTGACCAGTTAAAAAATTTATTTTTTAATAATCTGAAAATGTTTATCAAACAAATTTATTTTTTATTTTATCTTTTAAAATTTTAAATAAAGACCTTCGACTAACTTTTTCTCACACATTCCTTTTCTTTCTCTTTCTAAAGTCTAATATTCTTTTATATAATTTAATAATTGAATATCATAATTTGATAAATAATTAAAATTGATCCATCACATTATTTTTTTTCATAACTCATTATTTTAAAAATACACTTAACAGTGATTATTGAAAAAGTAACAACAATATTAAAATAACCCAAAAACACTTACTTTATACAAAGAAACATCCAAATAGGTATGTGTTAGAAACCAAATTTTGGATAACAATAAAAACATAAACGAATACACGATAGTGCAGACGTTCGAGGGGTCTGGTAACTCTCCCACAAGTGACAGACGTTCGAGAGGTCTGCTAGCTTTCCCGATAGTGAATTCCTAAATTTCTCGATACCTCCTAACCACTTACAACTACTTTAAATAAAAACAACGGAATACTAAAAGACAGTAATAGAATACGAACAGACTGTTTAGAAATCCTAAAAGACACTAATTTAATTTGTAGAGGTGGTAATACATCAATACTCTCTTCCCATGGATGCACCTTGTCCTCAAGGTGCATGATTTTTGTATTCATTTCTCTTTAATCTTTGAGTTCATTGTCATTTAAATACATGACTATCTTATCTTTAATTCGTTGTGCTGTCTGCATGATTTGTCTCAACTTGGTTGGTCCAAATACCATTAATTCTACTCGAATTTCTGTTCGCAAACCATTCATAAATTGGGCCTCTAATAAATTATCAGGAATGTCCTGAAAAGGAGCACCCAATTTCTCGAACTGCAACGTATACTCTCTCACTGTTCCCTCTTGTTGCAATGCCAAAAGTTGCTCTGATAAAGAACCATCATGTGAAGAGCGAAATCTATTTAATAAGTGATCCCTTATATCCTTCTAACTCCAAAAGGGTTGTCGTCTGTCTTTCCATTGATACCAAGTAAGAGTCTCTCCCTCAAAGTGTACAACCACGACATCTATTTTTTCCGCTTCTGAAAATCGATGTAGAGCGAAAAAACGCTCAACTCTAAATACCCGATCATCCGGATCGCCATTAACGAACACTGGCATCTCCAAATTTTTAAGTTGGCTATCCCCAGCTAGAATTCCGATTACTTCCTCTGGCCTATGGTGGCGAACTGGCCCTTGCCATGTTGGCAGCCCACTTATTGTTTCTTGGGCAGCCCTATTCATCTGGGTAGCCCTAGTTTCCAAAATCAGGCCCATATTATTCTCCCTGGGCAAGCCTTTCACAACATTTTCTGACGGCTGTTGTATCTTTCTCCTACAACAACCCGCGAGCATTCTTCTTCTGTAGTAACCCGAACGTGTTCTGTCGTTGCGCGAAGAACACCCAACTCTTGGACAAGCTTCAACTTCCGTCGCCTGGGGTTCGCGCTGCTCACCACGTGATTCCACAGCGTCGCGCAACTTTCCAGCTTGGGCTTTGACGCATTCCATCTTCAGAGACACCAAGAACTCCATTACCGACACCATATCAGCCTTCAACGAGCCCAACCCTTGAGACAACTCATCCTGAAGATTACCCAGCTCCATTCTAAATTCTTCTCCGTCAACTTTGTCTTCTCCAGCCACCTCTTTTCCCTCACCTTTCTTCTCTTCCATGATAACCTGCTCGGTCAACCGTGAGTACGCCGCTGTATTTCCACATATGTGAAGCATCTTCTTATGCCCTTGGAGCTTCAACAAACAGCTTTCCTTCCCACAAAAAATTGTTCTGATACCAATGTTACAAACTAAAGTTTGTATAACAATAAAAACATAAACGAATACACGATAGCGCAAACGTTCGAGAGGTCTGCTAACTCTCCCACAAGTGACAGACGCTTGAGAGGTCTGCTAGCTCTCCTACTAGTGAATTCCTAAATTTCTTGGTACCTCCAAACCCTTTACAACTACTCCTTTAAATAAAAACAACGGAACACTAAAAGACAGTAACTAAATATGAATAGAAATTAATGGTATTTAGACTAACCGGTTTGAGACAAATCTTGCAGACAACACAACGAATTGAAGACAAGATAGCCATGTATTTAAATAACTATAAACTCAAGGATTAAAGAGAAATGAATACAAAAATCATGCACCTTGAGGACAAAGTTCATCTTTGGGAAGGGAGTATTAATACGTTACCACGTTTACAAATTAAATTAGTATTTTTTAGGATTTCTAAATAGTCTGTTCGTATTCCGTTATTGTCTTTTAGTATTCCGTTGTTTTTTTTATTTAAAGTAGTTGTGAAGGGTTAGGAGGTATCGAGAAATTTAGGAATTCACTAGTGGGAGAGCTAGCAGACCTCTCGAACGTTTGTCGCTTGTAGGAGAGCTAGCAAACCTCTCGAACATTTGCACTATCGTGTATTCGTTTCTGTTTTTATTGTTATCCAAAGTTTGGTTTCTAACTGTATGAAGAATTTTAATTAATTATTTGTGCAGGTCTCCTCCCATTCTACTCTCGTTTGAAAATATAACAAATAACCAAGCTGATGCTCATTCAAACAATTTTTAGAGATGGCTTATGTACTTGTATTCCCCTTGTGATTTTTTGAATTAAAATTATCATAACTTCTCTGGGTATAAATTTAATATTGAACTCAATCCAGTAATTTCTTTAGAGCTTAAGCAAATAAATTTCTTCATAGCTCACTAGGAAAAAGGGGGAGCATTGTCAACTCAGAGCCTAAGTAAATCAAAATGATGTAAATGAATACAAAATGCATGCAGAGTGAATTACAAGAAGCATACCCCAAAAGTGACAAGACCTGGCCCTCTAGCATTTGGTCTCAGACCCTCCACACTATCGTTTTCTGTGGGATCAGACCTGTGTATGATATCATGAGATAAGATCGGTATTGAAAGAGAACAGAAAGTTAGATTTAGAGCATACCACAGAAGATCCATGAGAATAATAGACCCAGCATCCATTGTTATGGGCCTTTCAAGCTTCTCAATTTGTTCTATCGAATGTATTGACCGTCCTATCCCTCCATGCATACAAATAATTTTCTTTTCAATCATCGCGGCTAGCGGAAGATAGTTAAATAGTTGATTAAAGCGTGTCCATGCCCATATTCCATCATTCTCTCCCTACAAATGGAAATGTTACTGCCAAATCTGAACCTTAACAGTCTGTCTATAACAAGGGTAACTAATGACACTACCGTACCATTCTCTCAATGCACTCAAGGCGAAAACCAAAAAGTGCATTTATATCGGCCGCCTCATGGTTACCGCGTATTAAATGAACATTCTCAGGATACTTGATCTACAAACCAGGTCAAGAAAATATATCAAGAGTACCACAGCAAAATTTAAATTATAATTCTCAAAAAAGAAGAGTAAGTAAATCTTACCTTAAGAGCAAGGAGCAAGGTTATTGTCTCTAAGCTGTGCTGTCCTCGATCAACATAATCTCCCAAAAACAAGTAGTCAATATACCTGAAGCATAATGCTTATTAGAAAACAAGAAAAGAAAGATAAGAAATGGCGCCTTGCCAGTAATCATTCATTATAATCAAGAAAGCATAAGCAAAAACTCGATCAAGCTCCACTAGACTAAGAAATTGGGGAAAAAACTAAATTACAAAAGAAAGTACAGATTAAATGTGGTTAGTTCAAGATTTCCGGACAAAAAAGTTGGAATCTCAATAATAAGAGCTTGATAACCATTAACAAACTTGAAAGAAATAATCGATCATGCCTCACCGTGGAAAAATGATGAACTTGGAGGACTGACTTAAAAATCAGAAACAATCAATAATATCATTCAGGAGCTTGAAGGAAAGATGTCCTGTATGCCAAATCCTTTCAACCAATCTTTCCCACTACAAACTTGTATCACCATCATAATAGTACATGAGCAAGCTGCTCAAATATTGTTTTTTTTCCTGATTAAAAAAACGTTTACATAACATTTCCTTTCAAGAAATCACCTTCAATGAGTGAGAACCATAAAACCACCAATGATTTTGTCAAATGACACTGATTTAACTAAGTACCAACCCAAAAAAATAATAATGAAATAAAAGACACAAAAGTATCTGGTTTCAAGAAAGAATTCAACAGAAAATGGGAACATAAACAACTTCAAAAATTCTTCAAAATTAAGGTCTTAAAAATAATATAGTAACCATCTATGTTATCCCTGAGAACATCAATGCGATAAACCTCTAGTGAGGTTTATTTATTCTATAAGGAAATAAGAGTAGGATAATAATATGTAAAATAAATAAAATAGAAAAATAATTGTCATTTGATAGTTATGGCTATTTAGCCGTAACTAGAAGGCAGAAAAATTGAGGAAAAATGGTAGGGAGAGTAATGGGTCTCTCGAATAACCCTTGTGCAATGTTTTGTTGTTTTAGTTGTAATAATAAGAAGTGTTATCATACTCTTCTCTGTATTTGTGTAGTTTTACTATTATGTAGATTATGTCCTTATCATTTTGGAATCAGAGCATCATATTGTAGCCGTCCCGACGATGACCCATCTAGAAGCGCAGAAGGAGAGCACAGTGGAGTGGCAGAAAGAATTCATTGTAATGAAGGAGAAAATGGAAAAAAAAATGGCTTCAATTGAGCGAAACATGGTTATAATGCAAGAGCAAATGGCGCGACTACTAACAAGGATGGAAGAGCAACATTCGACGGCAGAAATGGGAATCACAGAGAAATATGGGAACTGCTAGAGGTGACGAAGTATGACTAGGAACGAATCGGGAATTCATTCCCTGAAAAATGGAATTACCGATTTTTCAACGGCTTCGACCCAAAAGGCATGTTTCGTGTTGTTCGGTACTTTAACATAAACAGGTTGTTTGAAGAAGAAAAATTGGAAGCAGCGATAATCTATTTTGAGGGATCTACTTTAGCCTGGTATCAGTGGGAAATAGCTCTCGCAAATTTCGGACCGAGGCAATTTTGAAGAAGAGAATCATGGAAAGATTTGGACACTCACGTATGGATTCTGGGTGTGACCGATTATTGACCTTAAAACAGGAAGGCACTATGGAAGATTACATAGGCAAATTTGAATCCATAATATCTACTTTAATGGAAATCATTGATGAGGTACTATTTAGTATTTTCTTTAATGGATTAAAAAAAGAAATCAAGGAAAATGTGCGGTTGATGAGGCCAGTAGGATTAAGAGATTTAATGGATTCAATAGAAGTTGAAGATAGAAATGTAATGATTCGACCAAAAAAGTTCACTGGAGTACGGAGAATGGAAAGACAAAGCTAGACGATGCTTACGAATGGTAGAAGCATACCAAGAGAGAGTTCAGCGATACAAGTCGTGGTAAAAATTAATGACATTAATAAAAGAAGATTAACAGAATCAGAGATGAGGATGAAAAAGGACAAAAGTCTTTTGTTTCAGATGTGATGAGAAATATCATGTTGAACATTAATGTCAAAAAAAATGTTGCAAGTGTTAACTATGCAAGACGAGGAGGAAAGGAGTCTGAATAACAAAAAATTGTGGAATCTGAGTTGGAAGAGATACAGGAAATCTGTGAACAAGTGGAACTATTATTAAATTCGGTGATTGGGTTAACTAATCTGCATTCTATGCGTTTGTGGGGAAATGTCAAGAATAGACGAGTTGTAGTCTTAATCGATTGTGGTGCCATTCATAATTTCATTGCCAATAAGTTGGTGGAGGAACTTCAGCTAACGGTAACATCGACATCGAGATATAGCATACAATTGGGCAATGGTGAATCGATTTGTGGAAATGGAATATGCAAAAATGTATTATTAAAGTTGCCATGAGTGGAGGTTTTAGAGGAATTTTTACCTATAGAGTTGGCTAATTCAGAAGTAATTTTAGGCCTGCAATGGCTGAAATCTTTGGGAGATATGAATGTTAACTGGAAAATGTTATCAGTGGGGTTTTGTTCTCGGCGAAAAAATGGTAAACATCAAAGGAGATCCAAGTCTTTGTTGAACTAAAATTTCCATGAAAGCTATGTTAAATGCAGTACGAAAGGAGGGACAAAGAGTATTTGTGGAGCTTAATCACTTGGAAAAATCTACTACTGGGATCGAGAGTACTCACATTGAAGGTTTTGAGAACTTGCTATTCCAATTTAAACGTGTTTAATATGCCGAGTGGACTACCTCCGGCCAGAGAGTGCGATCATGTTATAGTATTACAACACGGAGTTTCCCCATTAATGTACGACCATATAGGTATCCGGTGATACAAAATGATGAAATTGAAAAGTTGATTTGAGAAATGTTGGATGCTGGAATTATTCAATCAAATTCTAGCCTTTTTTCTAGTCCAATTATTTTAATACAAAAAAAAAAAGACAATAGTTGGAGATTTTGCGTGGTCTATAGAGCATGGAATAGAGAAACGATCAAGGATCGTTTTCCTATCCTGTGATAGATGAATTGGTGGATGAGTTGAATGGAGCAATAAGTTTTACTAAATTGGATCTTAAATTTGGGTATCATCACATTTGTGTGCAAAAGGAGGATGTGCTTAAAACAACCTTCCATACACATTAAGGTCATTATGAATTTTTAGTGATGTCTTTTAGTCTTACCGATGCTCTTTCCACATTTCAATCCTTAATGAATAAAGTATTTCGTCAATATCTTCGAAAATTTATTTTGTTGTTTTTTTTATGATATTCTCATTTATAGCAGCTATTCTCAAAAGAAACATTTTGGACATCTTAAGTTAGTATTATAAATGTTATCTAATCATCAACTATATGTCAATCGGAAAAAGTGTAGTTTTGCTAAATCAGAATTGGAATATTTGGGCTATATTATTTCAAAAAAATGAGTGGTCGCAAATCCTAGTAAAGTTTCAACTATTTTGGGTTGGCAATCCCCAAAATCCATCAAGTAATTACGAAAATTCTTTGGATTAACAGGGTACTACCGAAAATTTGTGTAGGGATATGGAAGTAAGTATAGCATTGCCCCTAATAAATCAATTAAAAAAAATAAATTTTGTTGGTCAATTGAAGGTGAACAATCACAGCAATGAGTTCTCTTCTAGTGTTGGCTATTCCGAATTTCAAAGACATTTTTATTGTTGAAACGAATGCATCAAGAACGGGATTATGAGCTGTACTCATGCATAATCAAAGGTCAATTGCCTATTTCAATTAACAATTATCTAAGCAGAAAAGATTGAAATCAATTTACAAATGGGAGTTGATGGCTAGGGTGCTAGAAGTGCAAAAATGGAGGCCATATTTGTTAGGTACCCATTTTATTGTCTATACGGATCAGAAAAGTTTTAAGTTTTTACTTGAGTTAAGGATGGTTGTTGTAGAACATAAAAAATGGTTAACTAAATTGTTAGGGTATGATTTTGAAGTTCAATATAAGCATCGACGCGAAAATATAGCGGCGGATGCTTTGTCTAGAAAGGAGGATGACATTGTTGAATTGAACAAATTGAGTGAATTATTATGTCAAGGGGTTATTGACTCTCATGAATTGGAGTTGTAAGTTTTGCAAGATCAAACATTGAAAGATATTAAGAATGACCTTCTATCAAATGGAGTTTCAAAACTGGATTATACAATTTTTAACAATTAGTTGTTTTATGACAACAGGAAGGTTATTTCTCAGCAATCACGATTTATTCCTCAGATTCTAGCGTTGTTTCATTCCAGTCATGTTGGAGGTCATGCTAGAATTACTAAAACCTTTCGATGTACAGCAGTAGAACTGTTTTGGATTGGCATGTGCCGTGATATTAAGCAGTTTGTAAATGGTTGTGGAATCTGTCATCAAAACAAGTACGAAGCGTTATCCCAAGCAGAACTACTACAACCTTTACCGATTCCTCATAATGTGTGGGATGATATTTTCATGAACTTTATAGAAAGACTACCGAAGTCGGAGGGCATGGGCATGGGCATGGATACCACTTTTGTGGTCGTTGATAGGTTGAGCAAATCATTTTATTGGGTTGCGACATCCTTACAATGCTTAAACGGTAGCCGTTCCATTTTTTAATACAGTTTTCCGATTACATGGCATGCCAAAATCTATAGTTTTGGATATGGATAAAATCTTCGTGAGCAAATTTTGGCCGGAGTTGTTTCGATTGCATGGAACTACTTTGAAATTTAGTTCATCTTATCCCCCCAAACAAATGGTCAAACAGAAGTAGTGAATCGGATTCTTGAAGCATACTTGTGTTGTTTTGCCGGGGGATAAGCCTACAACTTGGTCTGAGTGGTTGGCATGGGCTGAATTTTGGTACAATTCTTCATACTATTATTAAAATGTCTCTTTTTAAAGTTGTTTATAAAAGAGAACTCCCTACGATTCTTCGATTTGAAACTCCATCACATACTGCTGTTTCAGCATTGGACAATCAATTACAAGAGAGGGATATCATTATAAAATTGCTTAAGTCTCATATGGCGAAAGCTCAAGTATTAATGGCGTCAGTGACAAATAGTAAGCATCGACTTGTGGAATTTAGGGAGAAGGACTATGTGAGGTTGAAAATCCAGCCGTATCGTAAAAAATCTATTGTTAAACCATTGCATATTAAGCTTTCTCCTCAATATTATAGTCTATTTCAGATTTTGCAAAATATTGGGAAAGTTGCATACAATGTGAAGTTGTCGGATTCTGCTCATGTTCATTTGGTATTGCACGTTTCACTATTATGCGAAGTTAAATGTGATGTTTCTACTGTCACACTTTTGCTAGCTGAGTTTGTTGATGAGAATTTTCTGAAGCTTCAACCTGAATCTTTACTGGATGTTCAACGTCAATGTGGAAATGACCACAAATTATCTTTACTGGATGTTCAACGTCAATGTGGAATCTTTACTGGATGTTCAACGTCAATGTGGAAATGACCTTCAACTTTTTGAAGCTACTTAGAAAGATTTTGACCAAATCCGATTGCAATTTCTCGATTTCAACCTTGAGGACAAAGTTTCTTTTTGGGAGGGTAGTATTGATAAATCTCTTGTCAGGTTTACTTATTCTAGAGGAAATAAGGATAGGATAATAATATGTAAAATAAATAAAAAAGAAGAATATGATAGGAACTCACTCAACAAAGTAGAACATAGGACACTTTCTTACAATAGACTAGGCTTTCGAGTCCCTAGTAACTCCCTACACAATACTCAATATCTAATTCCCCTATCGACTACCCCTCAAGCCTTTTTATAATAGACTTGACTAAGTGACTTTACTTTTATACCCTCCTAACCTATCATTACTCCCGCCCTAAAAAGACACTTTATCCTCAAGGTGGAAGAAAATGAAAAATACATTTTATAATTACATCTTCAATAGTCGTAAGAGAAAATAAACTAAAATTAAGCCCAAAAAATACTTCTTCATCCTTTGTAGAATTTATCAAAATTTTAAGCCAAATAGCTTTGATTAAAAAGCTATATGATTTGAAATCCAATGTTTCCTGCAAATGGGCCTGAATTGGACTTGGCCAAATGATTATCTTCTTCTTGCGGGGCTGATCTATTGGGAACTCGCCCAATATTAAACTTCTTTACAGTTTCAAACTCCACTGCCAACTCATCCACATCTGCCAAACAATCTCCTCTTTCCTTTGATGCAGGTTCCACTTTTTTCGCTGCCAGCTCAACCAATGTAACCTTCGAACAGTTTCTTCCATCGACGTGTCCTCCATTGACGTCTCCGCCATCGACGTCGGTTACTCCATCACCGCTATCTTCAGTTCCGCCATTTCCGTCGTCGCCGGCTACTCCCTCTCCAGCGTCACCGGTTTTGTCATTCTCTTCGTCGCCGGTTCCATACCCATCTTCACGGTTCGTCACCAACTCTGCCAGTGCGGTTTCAATTCTCCCTTCTACCGCTTTCTCCATATCCACCGTCACCACTTCCTCCAATTCCACCGATACCGGCTCCTCCGCTTTCTCCATTACCGATTCCTCATCTCCTGCAGCCGCGACATTACACGCGACTGTTTGCTCGCAAAAACATTCATCGGCCGCCAATAATCTTTCTTGGTTAGTTGAAGTTTCCTCTGCTGCCACCTTCTTCAACTGGTCGGAAACTCTCGTTTCCTGCGAATCCAAACCCGAAGCAGTGTTCTTGCTGAGTTCAGTTTGTCCACAACCCGATTTGTTCTCTGCCATCCTCCAGGTTTAATCAGATCATTTTGGTCTTCGATTTCTTGAGATGAGTGCATCAATTCCGATAACCCAATTGGCCTTATTAAACGCACACTCCCTTTTATCTCAGTCTTCAAGCCATTGTAGAAAGCGTTGAACAAAAATTCATCCGATATACCAAACAAATGTAAAGCAACAGACTCAAATTCTGTTCTATATTCAGCCACTGTGCCTTCTTATTTCAACGACCACAATTCTTGATAGCCATAATCTATTCTTGAGAGGGCAAGTCTTTCCAAAAGACTCTGCTTTAAATCCCTCCAATTCAGAAACGGCTGCCTATCGTGCTTCCATTGAAACCATGCAAGAACCGAGCCTTCAAAAGAAACCAACACCGATTCAATTTTTTCCTCTTCCGTAAGCCGATTGACATTGAAGTAACATTCTGCCCTAGATACCCATCCTTCAGGATCCATTCCACCGAAAATGGGTAACCCCAATCTTCGCGAAAAAAATTCTTGATTCTGAAAAATTTTCGATTGCGTCAACATCTTCTCTCCATAAAAGAAACTACTCTGATACCAAATTGATAGGAACTCACTCAACAAAGTAGAATATAGGACACTTTCTTACAATAGACTAGGCTTTCGAGTCCCTAGTAACTCCCTACACAATACTCAACATCTAATTCCCCTATCGACTATCCTTTAAGCCTTTATATAATAGACTTGACTAAGTGACTTTACTTTTATACCCTCCTAACCTATCAGAATAACTGTCGTTTGACAATTATGGCTATTTAGCCATAACATAAAAAATGAGGAAAAATGATAGGGTGAGTAATGGGTCTCTCAAATAACCTTTTTTAGTGAAGTGTTTTGTTATTTTAGTTGTAATAATAAGAAGTGTTATCATACTCTTCACTATATTTGTGTAGTTTACTATTATGTAGATTGTGTTCTTATCACAATGCAACAACAAGAATCCACATGCAACAAAGTGAACCCTTTATATACTTATTTATCAAATATATAATAGAGAGAGATCATCAAGAGTCCCAACACAAATAGTTTGAGTGCAACGTTTTATCTAGAAACCACCTAATTCAGTCATCTCAAAATTCCAAAATCAAAGTGATGTGTGGCAAACCCAAAAACACAAATCGCAAGTCTATCAACAATGATAATACTCGAAAATTAACCTAAATCTACACTTGAACTTGGAAATCCACATATTCAAAATCCTATATCTTTTTCCCTCAAGAATACTAAGCAAGAACATTCAATACTCTACAATCAATAATTCTTTCACTTACTACATACCTAATATATAGCCCCTAACCTTCCTACTACAATGAATAAGCTTCCGTTAAAATAACTATGTTAACTACAACAAATTATCTTCCACTAAAATAACTTACTATGCCACCTCATCCATTTTAATTTCTCCATACGAACTCAACTTTCTTCCCTTCTTATTTCACTCTCAACACAAGGATTGACAAAAAAAGAAGAAAAAAATCAACTCCTTCCCAACTCAACCACTGAATACCTCACAAGTTAACAAGAATGACTATATCACCTATTCATTCCATTCACAGTCAAACACAAAACAAGCCTAAAAGATGCTACCAAAAATAATTCACACCGATTGCATCACCAATGACCCATGTTACATAAAGAAAATGAAAATTTCCTTCACTCAGTCCGTGTCCCTCCAGAAATCTACTCCATGAACATCCTCAGTCTTCAGATTAACACTACTCAGGGGATTCATTTATTTCAACACCATAACATAAATTTGATAACTGCTTCCCTTCTATTACATAATACCTAAACCTTGTAATATACCACTCCCCATTTAATTATGCCACCCCTAGATATACCTGAATCACGTTATCGTAATTCCCCCACAATTTCCCTCAATTTAATATTGCCAGCAGCAGAAACCTATTCAGTTACATGGACCTCGTATATGACATATAATCTGGCCAAAGACAATTGACTATTGACGCATTCAGTCTATATTTTGAGCAGGACTTACTGATAACAGGAAACCTAGATCATATTTCTTTATAAGTAGAAAATACTGCAAATTTCTTGAAACTTACGTTATATCTCCTGCAGTAGAAGGAAATCCATATTCATCAAAAAGCCGCATTAAGTCACCAAACTGGCCATGCAGATCACCAAATACTTTAACAGGGGCTTTAAGCTGAAGAACAGTTGGCTCATGCATGAAGATCTGTTCAGCAGCATAACAAAGCTCTCCAACTTCATAAGAATCTAAGAAAAACCTCCTATTAACAGGTGCTTTCCAGTTCCTTGGTTTGAGTAGTGCAGAAATAATCTGAATTCAACGACATGCTGATGAATAAAATCTAAGCTAATTTTAACATAAAAAGAAGCATTAAATCTAGATCAACACGTGCCTTCTTATGTAAACCCTGAGGAGATTTCTGCCTGGTAAACTTTTTTGTAGAATACACGTCATTATTTGATGGAATCATCCTTCTGCTCTCATTTTCAAACTGATCCAAAGATAACTGTCTCACCATCCCACCAAGATTACCCACAGCTTCTTTAGCAACAACCACCTGTAGAAATAACACCCACAAAGAATGTATTTGCAGCATAAAAGTTCAAAATTTAAAACATATGAAATAATCATAGGACAATGATGACAGAGGCATACAGCTCTAGGATGAAGGCGGACATCAGCCTCGGTATCACTACCATCTGATATTGGTTCTGCAACTTGCGAGTTATCATCTGATACAGATGTTTCTTCTGCAGTCGAAGGAGACGTGACTTGCACAGCATGCCAGACAGCGGTAGCTGCTTCAGCTTCAGCAGCAGAAGCCTCCCTAAGTTTCTCCATTGAATTTTTATCCATGCCACTAAAGATAGAAACACATTGGTAAATCCTGATGGTCATAGTCACATGAATCCCACACACACGGGGGGTTGGGGGCGAGACACACAAAATACCTCATGCCACCAAATGAAGGACTCTCTGGCCCACTATCTGAAGATGGTGATGTTACAAAGGGGCTCATATTGGATTGATTAAGTTTGGGACTAGTTATATGCGGGGCTCTCTCTGATGTCAGCAAGGGAGAATTAATTTCTGACTGAAATGATGAATTTTCTGCGACAAGAAAATCATCTAGCAGCATGTCTGCAGAAAAAATAAAATCCTTAATAATATTATGTTGAAAATTGATCAACTTCAAAGAAAGCACACTTGAATCTGTTCAGCAACTTACTAGTGGGTTTATTCGTCCAGATACATCATTAAACTAAATAGGGAAATTAACACCGCAAATCCTATAGCTCGGGGTCAATGACAAGTCAAACCTTGAAGAAATTATTTTAACAACTAAAACCCTGAACTATGAGAACTTATCGCCGGCAACTACGCAGTCACGTTTTCCGTCCAAATCCGTCGACTTTAACAACTCGGTTTGGTTGACACCACGAACCGTCAAACGGAGCCATAGAACGTCAAGTATCCGGCGAGGAGAGACGTCTGTTTTAAGGGAGGAGTCTAAATCCATCCTAAAATTTTTGCTTTTCCTTACTTGAAAAGTTTTTCCTCACTGTCTATCTCGTTCGTCGGCGTCAACCTTCAAACTTTACATTGAGATTGGAAAAAAATGTCGAAGATTCAAGAATTTCGAAGTTTTTCACTATAAAACGATGAATTTTGAAGCGAGGTACGTCCTTTATACGTTAAGGGACGTCCGTTATAGGTTAAAAGACGCATTTTAACCTATAATAGACGTCCTTTATGCTAAGGGACGTCCATTATACATTTATCATTAAAAAAAATGGTAAATTTGTCAGTAACATTTTTTCAGGGACAAAACAATAATTTGGCAGACAATTTAATATTGTTGTCTACCACTTGTCTGTCAAATTACTGTTTTGTCCCTGTATTAATGTTAATTACACAATTTTTACAAGAACAAAATAGTAATTTAACCGACAATTTAATATTAAAAGTTATTAAAAGATTAAATTTACAATATTTTAATTAATTTTTTATAAAATTATTTTTTATTAAGTATAAATGTATAATGGATGTCCTTCAGCATAAAGGACGTCCATTATAGGTTAAAATGCGTCTTTTAACCTATAACAAACGTCCCTTAACATATAAAGGACGTCCGTTATAGGTTAAAAAACGTCATTTAACCTATAACGGACGTCCCTCAACGTATAAAGGACGTCCGTTTTAGGTTAAAAAACATCTTTTAACCTATAACAGACATCCATCAGCGTATAAAGGACGTCCCTCGCTTCAAAAATCGTCGTTTTACAGCAAAAAACTTCAAAATTCTTGAATCTTCGACTTTGAAATTCATTTTTATGGGAGAACTACCATCGACTTTGAAGGTCGACGTTGACGAACGAGATCGATAGTGAGGGGAAAACTTTTCAAGTAAGGAAAAACGAAAATTTTAGGATAGATTTGGACTCCTCGCTTAAAACGGACGTCTCTCGACAGTCTTTGGCTCCGTTCGACGGTCTGTGGCGTCAAGGAAACTGATGTGTTAAAGTCGAAGGATTTGGACAAAAAACGTGATAGCGAGATTGCCGGTGATAATTTTTCATAGTTCAGGATCTAAGTTGTTAAAAAAATTTCTTTAAGGTTTGACTTGTCATTGATCTCAAACTATAAGGTCTGCAGTGTTAATTTCCTAACTAAATATCATCAATACACTTAACATGGCGAACGGAAATGATGCTGAAGTATACAGATAAGGTAATCATCAATTCAAATAACAGAATAATTATTTAAGAGTCTTACCTCCTTTAAGACCACCATAAATATAGATTCGGACACCTACAGAAGCAGCTGCATGTCGACAGCGCCGCATAAGCTCCAAAGAGGGATCATAATCATTGTGTCCCTTATTTGACCGTGATGAAGTGACTAACCCATTTCTATCCAACCAAACTCCAGCTGCAGTGTCCAATACTTTATAACAGACGAGACAAAATTAGGTAACATTAACTTATAACTTTCTCACGCAACATTAATATCGTAACAAAACTAATTCTTAAGAGCACCTGCAACACCAGCTTCACCTTCTATTGCACGTCCTCCACGGAGAGCTCCTCCAGTGACATGCAATCTAGCTCCAACAAAAACCTGATAGTTCAGATAATTACGGAATAATTAGCCACAAAACTAGTTTTAAAAATAAACCAGCACCAGAACCTCTTATCTCAAATCATTGACTTAATGCCAAGTAAAACAAGTTAGAAGCTGCACGGACAATAATAGAATACACCCCTTTTGGGAAAACACCTTGTATGCGATAAATGTAGAATTGAAAAAAACAAGTTTCAATGTTGATATGCAGTAACTAACAATTAAGAATCTGAGGTTTATATCAAGCCACTTACCGCAGCATGTTGATATCTAGCTGAAGGAGATACCCCAGGAGCCAAAGTCCACTCCCACTGACCATTTCGATGCATGAGCAAACCATAAGCATCTGCCAGTGGCTGTAGAAGCATAAAACAAATAAAAAGCTATAAAGAAACTAAGATAAAAAAATCCACTTCACAACTTATCATTAGCAAGATTCATAGACGAAGAATTCAAGAAATTGAAAAAAAGTGGTTTGACATTCATTATTCTTCTTTAAATTATTAAGTCACTGATAATGGATAACCAATGGTAAAGGAAAAATCTGTCCAACTAAATGAAAGCATCGCCATTGCCTGGGCATGATTACAAATGCTAAGCGAATGAAGCTTCACTGTAATTGACCACTCTGTCTTCCCAGCTTGAGTTTCATATGCATAACCTGATTTTAGCAGTTTTACATCGCACAACAATGCATGATCCATTTCGCTTTTTTTTTTTGTCAATTCTCTAAATTCATATCAGAAGGTATTCGAAAGGATTTTAACTCCACACGTTAATTTTACACACAAAACAGTGAAATTACAGAAGAGAATGATTTATTATTCTATGAATTCAAGAACATAACAACTTATATCCCAGCAATCCGAGAGGCCGATTCTCACCAAACCCCATTCCCTCCAGTAATTTTCTGATTGAAACTTCTCCTTTTCTAATTACCTCCTACATGAGGGGTTTATTCTACTCTAATTACTAACTTCCACTTTTTATTAACTGTTTTACACAACTAAATAATGGGGGGCTTATCCTATCTTTTAACCCAAAAACAAACCTTGTCCCTAAAGGTAAGAGAATAATTAACGAGTAATAAGCTTGAGCTCTGTGTTCCTACAAGTATCTGGATTGAATTTAAAATTAAAAAATTCAATCTGAAGTGGATTACTATAACATTGTTAAAAATTTTAGTGAGTGAATTCACACAAGCTGGCTGATGTGTTCCAAGGACCCATTGAGAGCTAAGTCATGACCAAATGCCAAGATCTATTGCAAACCATCACAAGACCAATGACGAGATCAAAGACAAAGAAGATGTACAAGAATCTATATGTTTTTATCAAATAAATCTAAGATAAAGAACCATTAAATGACAAACAAAAACCCATGATGATACTAAGTATTAAGGAAGGAGCAATGGAGGACCAAAGAATGATGAAAAACAAACAAATATTGCTAAATTGAAAAAAGGGTCCAATCAGCACTCGCAAAAGCGCGCACACCATTGCACAACGGGCCCCGTCAACGCACCTCACCGCGATTCCCACGCTCATCATCGCGCCTCGTCACCGAGGCCCCGTCTCCACCCAGCCCAGCGCGCACCAAACCTGCCCAGCATGCGCCAGCCTAGCCAAGCACGTGCGCAGGCCCGACCCAACAAGCCCTCTGCATGGCCACCGCGTTATGCCGCCACCAAAGCCCTAATTTTTGTTTTTCTTTGTGTTTTTTAGGTTATTTTATTATGTTGTTTTGTTGACCTAATTTTGTCTATTTAAACAAGTGTAAGGCTTCATTGAAGGAAGAACTTAGATAAATGAAAATTGAGATTATGCTTTGTGTGAGATTCTTTGGAATTCTCTTCAACAAGTTTGGTTCGGGTCAAGCTTTTATCCTCTTGAATCTTATAGGAGTTTCTGTCATTATTCTGCATTGTTATTGGGTTTTGAATTCTCTAATATCCTAAATTTGCATCATTTGGTATCAGAGCTTAGGTGCCTACGATTTAGAGTGCTATCTTTACTGTTTTTCTATCTATCTTTCCTTGTCTTATTTCTTCTTCAAATTTAAAAAAAAATCTTCTTTTCTTAGAAATTCTCAAGTTTCGAGATTTCTTTCAATTAAAAAAAATAGTGGTTCGAAACTTTCGCAAAATTGATATTCTTGCCTATTTCGATATCTAGAATCCAAATGTCTAATCAACTTTCTATTTTTGCAAGTTTCAAAAATCCACGGAGAAAATTTTCGATCCATTATATCTTTAAATTTTCTTGTTGAAAATGTTCAAAAAGTAGATCATCTTGCTTATCTTGATCTTTAGAATCTGAATATCTAATCGATTTTATATTTCTGCAAATTTCAAATTTCGTCGGGAAAATTTCTGATCCATTATATCTTGAAATTCTCATGTCGGAATAATTCGAAAAATAGATATTCTTGGCTAGTTCGATCTCTAGAATCTGAATATCTAATCGGATTTCTATTTCTGCAAGTTTCAAAATTCGCCGTGAAAATTCTATTCTTGTGAATACCTTAGCTACTTCAAGATATCACCTCAGGTGATTGCTTTATAGACTCATTGAGCATCATATTCTTCAAAACATTATTTCCAAATATTGATTTTAGTTAATGCCTTAGTGGCTTGACTCTAGTCATTATTGAATGTTGAATCTAAAGTTTGGAAATTTTCAACATTTGTTGAATTGTCTCTTGATTAAATTCTTACTTTAAGAACCATAAGAGGAGATTGAGTGAAAAAAGGCAGGTGGAAAAACTTATTTTGTAAAAGCCAAATTACGAGAGAAACACGAGTGGAGTGATTATCAAATGAGTGTAAACACGTGAGGGAGAGGAAATGTTCATTTTAATGAATCATTTATTTTATTGCATCAATTTTTTTTCTTTCACTTATTACTTCTTGTTTATTGGATTAATTTTCTTTCTTTCGCTTATTTCTTTCTTTTTGAACGTTACTTATTTGTAATCAATTATTTCGAAATTAAGAGTGGAGAGGAGAAAAAAACTGAATTTCAAAATGTTCATGAGAGTCATGCAAGATCAATATATTGATCTTACTAGAAAAATGGAATGCTTAGAAATACTATCACCTAAGTACTCTCGTGAAAGGAGAGTTGACGACGAAAAAGAGTTTCAAAACGCGAATAAACCATACCGAAGGGAAAGGTATGCCAAGACAGACCGAGAGGACCGTGACCTAAGCCATATCAAGGTAAATATTCCTTCTTTTCAAGGGAAAAGTGATCTCGAGACTTTCTTGGAGTGGGAACGAAAATTGGATTCTTTGTTTGAGTGTCAAAACTATACAAAAAAAAAAGATAATAAAGTTAGTCACAACGGAGCTCACGGACTATGCAAGTATTTGGTGGGACCAATTGGTTAAGAATCAGAGGCGTAATGGAGAACCCCCAATTTGCACGCGGAAAAATGTGAAGGCAATTATAAGGAAAAGGTATATTCCAACACACTACTATAGAGATTTGTGCCAAAAAACTCCAAAGCTTAACTCAAAGATTTAAGAACGTGAAAGAATATTACAAAGAAGTGGAAGTCGTTATGATAAGGGTCAATATCAATGAGGATGAGGAGCTACAATAGCAATCAAAATAAAGCGGTAATTAAAAGCATAAAAAAGTGCAAAGATGAGAACGACATCAAATAATTCATGGAAACCTAGTTGGTAAAGTGATAAACCAAACCCAAGAGAGGATTTCAGAAGTAAAACCACGACTAACAATGAAATTCCGACAAAAGGAAATGGCGAAACTTCTACACCAACCCGAACTAGAGAGATCAAATGCTTTTGATACCAAGGGTTTGGACATATCGCATCAAATTATTCGAACAAGCTAACAATGGTTTTATTGGATAATGAAGATGTGGAAAGCGCGAGTTCAAGTGATAACGAAATGCCACCACTAGAGGATTGTAGTGACGTGGATGTGTAAGAATCGGTTAAAGGAGAATTACTAATGACAAGGAGAGCATCAAATATACAAGTTAAGGAGGACGACGACAAGGCCCAAAAAAAAAATATATTCCATACTAGATGTCATGTCAACAAGAAGGTGCGTAGTTTGATCATCGATAGTAGAAGTTGCACGAATGTGGCAAGTACGTTGTTGGTTCAAAAGCTAAACTCGAAGACCGAAAAACACCCAAAACCATACTAGCTACAATGATTAAGTGATTGTGGTGAAATCAAAGTGACGACACAAGTAAATATTGCTTTATTAATCAGGAAATACAAAGATCAAGTTTTGTGCATTGTAGTACCAATGCAAGTTACTCACATACTTTTGGGAAGACCGTGACAATACGATAGAGTGGTCAAACATAATGGACTTAAAAATGAGTATTCACTAGTTTAAAACAAAAGAATTGTGGTTCTAAAACCCTTACGACCGTGGGAAGCAAGTATGGATCAAGAAAGAATAGTCAAAGAATTCCAAATCTACAAAGAGATAAAAGAAAAAGGATGGGAAATTGCAAGTAATGGAGTAGTCGAAAAACCAAGTGGAATAGAAGAAAAGGAAAAAGACATATGAAAAAGAAGACAAAAGAGCCGAAGAGAGAAAAGTCAAGAATGATGTGAGCAAAAAAGGCAAAGAGGAAAAAAAGAAATTAGAGAAAAACAGAGGAGAGGAAAAAAAGAGTGGAATTGTGAGGCGAAACAAGGAACGAAATGAGATGATTTTGTTAGTATGCAAAAACGCTTATTTGACTTATAGTGAACTAACCAATTTTCTTCCAATGAATGCTACCTCTCTTTTGCAAGAATATGAAAATGTGATTCCAAAAAAATTATCTAAAGGAGTGCCCCCACTTAGGGGAATAGAACATCAAATCAACATCATGCAAGACGCAACGATTCCAAACCGACCCACACATCAAGCAAACCCAAAAGAAGCCAAGGAGATATAAGGCATGTGGACGACGTTTCCGAATATATTGAGATTTTTCCGTACGTCATCCATTATAAGAAAGGTAAGAACAACGTAGTCGCCAATACGTTGTCTAGAAGGTATATTCTAACCACTTCTTCACAATTTGAATTATTGAGATTTGAATTCATAAAAGCTTTATATAAAACGAATTTGGATTTTTATCAAGATTGGAAAGATTGTGAGAAAATTGCATGTGTTAACTACTATAGACATGATGGGTATTTATTACAAGAATTGTTTGTTAATTTTGCATTATTACCACATGTTGAATTTGCTTATAATTGAAAGTGGTGCCTTCTACTACTTTATACTCACCTTTTGAGCTCGTTTATGGTTTTAATTCTCTTACTCCACTTGATATATTACCGTTGCCTACTGAAAAATTTGTTGATTTAGGTGAAAAAAGGAAAGCCAAGTTAGGAAATTCTACGCAAAGGAACGAGAAAATATTCAAAAGAAGAATAAGCATTATGCGCAACAAATGAAGAATGAGCATTATGTGCAACGCATAAACGATAACGCCTACAAGATCGACCTACTAAGCTGGTATGGTAATATAAGCGCTATTTTTAAAGTTAGTAACTTGTCAGGCGATTCGAAGACGAATCTTTTCGAAATGGGGGAGAATGATGTGATCCAATGACCCATTGAGAGCCAAGTCTTTACCAAAGGCCAAATTCCATTGCAAAACATCAGTGGACCAATGACGAAATTAAGGACAAAGAAGATGTACAAGAATCTACATGTTTTTATCAAAGAATCTAAGATAAAGAACCTTCAAATAACAAGCAAAGACCTATGATGAGTCTAAGTATTAAGGAAAGAGCAATGGAGAACCAAGAAAAGATGGAAAACAAACAAATATTGCTATATGGGAAGAAAGGTTTGGCCAGCACTAGCAGCAACGAGCCGGGCGTGCCCGTCAGCGCACCTCACAGAAATTCCAGTGCCTCATCACCGCGCCCCGTCAACTGCGCCGTCTCTGCCCAAGCCCAGCATAGCGCGGGGGTCGCCCAGCCTAGGCTAGACCAGCACAGCCCGCGCCGAACTGGCCCAACACGCCCTTGATAGAACTTGATAGCTTTGATTCAATCAACAAATTTAGTCCAGGTCAAACTCCAATCCTTTTGAATATTAAAGGCGTTTCTGTGATCATTCTGCATTGTTGTCACGTCTTGGATTCGTATTTCTGCAAAAGAGAGGTAACATCCACTAAGAAAGAATTGGTTAATTCACTAGAAGTGAAAAAAACATCTTTGTATGCTAACAAAATCATCTATTTACTTTCCTCACAATTTCACTCTTTTTTTCTTCTCCTCCCTCGGGTTTTCTCTTTTTCCCCAATTTCTTTTCTTTCTCGTTGTCATTTTCACTCACTTCACTCTTGGCTTTTCTCTCTTCGGCTCTTTTGTCTCCTTTTTCATATTCTCCTTTTTCCTTTTCTTCCATTCCACTCGGTTTTTCGACTACTCCATTACTCGTAATTTCCCCTCATTTTTCTTTCATCCCTTTGTAGCTTTGGAGTTCTTTGGCTATAGTTTTTTGATCCATACTTGCTTCCCACAGTTGCAAGGGTTTTTAAATCACAATTCTCTCGTTTTGAACTAGCGAATACTCATTTTTAAGTCCATTATGTTTGACCACTCTATCGTATTGTCATAGTCTTTCCAAAAGTACGTGAGTGGCTTGCATTGGTACTACATCGTACAAAACTTGATCTTTGTATTTCCCGATTAATAAAGAAATACTTACTTGTTTCGTTACTTTGATTTCACCACAATCACTTAACTATTGCAACTTGTATGGTTTTGGATGTCTTTCGGTCTTCAAGTTTAGCTTTTAAACCAACAACGTACTTGCCACATTCGTACAACTTCCACTATTGATGATCAAACTACACACCTTGTTGTTAACATGACATCTAGTATGGAATATATTTTCTCTTTGGGTCTTGTTGTCGTCCTCCTTAACTTGCACATTTAATGCTCTCCTTGTTACTAGTAATTCTCCTTTAACTGGTTCTTCCACATCCACGTTACTATAATCCTCTAGTGGTGGTATTTCGTTATCACTTGAACTCAAGCCTTCCACATCTCCATTATCCAATAAAATCATTGTTCGCTTTTTTGGACAATTTGATGTGATATGTCCAAATCCTTGGCACCGAAAGCATTTGATCTCTCTAGTTTGGGTTGGTGTAGAAATTTCGCCCTTTCCTTTTGATGGAATGTCATTGTTAGTCGTGGTTTTACCTTTGGGATCCTCCCTTGGGTTTGGTTTATCACTTTTCCAACTTCGTTTCCATGAATTATTTGATGTTTCTTATTGCTTTTAATTGCCACTCTATTTTGATTGCCTTATGAAGTAACTCTTCCATATCCACGTAGTGTTGCAAATCCACTATATCCGCAACTTTTCAATTTATGCCTCCCAAAAATCTTGTCATTGTGGCTTCCTTATCCTCATTGATATTGGCCCTTATCATAGCAACTTCCATTTTTATGTAATATTCTTCCACGCTCTTAAATTTTTAAGTTAAGCTTTGGAGTTTTTGTCACAAATCTCTATAATAGTGTGTTGGTATATACCTTTTCCTCATAATTGCCTTCACATTTTCCCATGTGTGAATTGGGGATTTTCCATTATGTCTTTGATTCTTAACCAATTGCATAGTCCGTGAATTCCATTGTGACCAACTTTATCTTTTTCTTTTCCATATAATTTTGACACTCAAACAAATAATCCACCTTTTGTTCCCACTCCAAGAAAGTCTGAGGATCACTTTTTCCTTGGAAAGAAGGAATATTTACCTTGATGTAGTTTACGTCACCGTCCTCTCGGTCTATCTTGTCATATATTTTCCTTCAGTACGGTTTATCCTCGTTTTCAAACTCTTTTTCATTGTCAACTCTCCTTACACAAGAGTACTTAGGTGATAGTATTTCCAATCGTTTCATTCTTCTAGTAACATTCGCGTATTGCTCTTGCATGGACCTCATGAATACTTTTAAATCTATTTCTCTCTCCTCTCCACTCATAATTTCGAAACAATTGATTACAAATAAGTAAACGTAAAGAAAAAAATAAATAAACGAAAGAAATAAAGAAAATTAATGTGATAAACAAAAAGATATAAGCAAACGAAAGAAAATTGATGCAATAAAATAAATGATGTGTTAAAATGGATTTTTCTTCTCCCTCACGTGTTTACACTCGTTTGAAAATCACACCCCTCATGTTTCTCTCGTAATTTGACTTTTATAAAATAAGTTTTCTCTTTTGCCTTTTACCACTCAATCTCCTTTTTTGGTTCTTAAGATAAAAAATGAATCAAGAGACAATTTAACAAATGTTGCTGGAAAATTTCAAACTTTTCAAAATTTAGATCTAACGTTCAAGAATGACTAAAGTCAAACCACTAAGGCGTTAACTAGAATCAATCTTTGGATATAACGTTTTGAAGAATTTGATGTTCAATGAGTATACGAGGCAATCACCAGAGGTGATAGCTTGAAACAACTAAAGTATTCACAAGAATAAAATTTTCCCAGCAAATTTTGAAACTTTCAAAAATAGAAATCCGATTAGATATTCGGATTCTAAAGATCAAGATAAGCAAGAATATCTATTTTTCGAATGATTCCGACCAGAAAATTTCAAGATATAATGCGAAATTTTTCTAGCGAAATTTGGTACTTGCAGAAATAGAAAACCGAATACATATTAGGATTCTAAAGATCGTGATAAGTAAAATTATCTATTTTTTGAACATTTCCAACCAAAAAATTTAAAGATATAATGGATCGAAAATTTTACTAGCGGATTTCTAAAACTTGCAGAAATAGAAACCGATATCAATTGAAAGAAATCTCAAAACTTAAGAATTTCTAAGAAAAGATGAATTTTTTTTTGAATTTAAAGAAGAAAAAAAACAATGAAAAATAGATAGAAAAGCAGTAATCACTGGCCTATTATTCTCATTTCTTCGACCAATAGCCATACTCTAAGGTCCGTTAATTGACTATGTCATTGGAAGGAAATTGACAACATGAGAATCATTCCGAACAAGTTTTAATAGATTCCTACTTGTGGGCTGCCAACATTGAGTACTTCTAGGCTAGGATTGATCAATCCAAATCTATTTTTTCTTTGTTTGAATGAGCCCTTGATCCCTTCGACCTGATAAGCCTTATTACTGTTCTTTTTCTTCTTTCATTAGGGTTTCTTCTTTTTCTTAGGGTTTCTTGGTGGCTTAAGTTGGCAACAACATCTCTGCATAGGCATGATCCTATACCAAACATCCTCCTTGCCTGAGCAATGGTGGTCGGTCATAGCTCGTCCCCTCCCCTTCTACTAATCCACCTTGCCCAAGCACTAGGAATTGGTCCTAGTTCTCCCTTCCCTCATTTTTGTGAATCAAACCTGGAGCTAGTGCTTCGAATCTAATCATGATTGATACGATTGTGCATTGTCTTCCCAATGATACCAAGCTAGGGCAAGGCCTTCCAAGGAGACAAAAACCGATGCCAACATTGTCATTGATTCAGTGAGACAATTGAGATTGAAGTAACATTCCATGCCTATTGCCGAACCTTATGGATCATCTCCGATGAATGTTGATAAGTCTTCTTTTCAAGAAGAAATATTCAGTGTGAACCATTCTTGAGGTTTACCCGCTGGAAATCTCGAGTTGTATTCTGCCATTCATGTGCAAGGTGTTATATGGACAGTCATTGTTATCATGCGGTCGATTACTGGCTGATAGCAGATTTCCTTCTGGGCGTAAAACTAGTATCACCACTTGCTCTCTCAAGAACATGATATTTTTAGAGATATCGACTATTTCCTCAATCTTGGCTTCTCATTCTTCTAATTTCTGAGAGTTTGATCATGTCACCACATAATTTTGTCATCAAAATTATAATTCTAATACAATTTAACTCCACAAACCAATTTCACACAATACAGTGAAACTATAGAATGGAATGACTTCCTATTCCATGAATTCAAGTACGATACAAGCTAGAACCCATCATTCTGAGAGGTTGGTTCTCTCCAATTCCTGTTTTCTCCCAAACATTTCTAATTAAAACCCCTATTTTTTTTAACAACCTCTTTACATAAGAGATTTTTTCTACTCAAATTACTAACTTCCCCTTTTTACTAACTGTTTAGACAACTAACTAATGAGAGACTTATCTGTATTTTCCTTAATACAAAATTGGTTTCTTCAAAATTGGTTTCTTCATGTTTCCTTATTACCATACCTTGACCTTCACAATGATTAATCTGAAAGGAAAAATTTCTCATTCTTGGGATCATTGGCCATAGAATAAAAACCAAGGACAACATAAACCAATATTCTATCACGGTTCTAGTTTAAATAATACAATTAACACTAAAGAAGGGGCATTAAATTTTAAAATACTCAAACAAAGCTGATAGAATTGACATGAACAATGTCATTGCAACATGTGAAGGATAGTTCTGATCCTCCTGAATTGTAATGCTGTTTTGATTTCTAAGTTCATGGCACCAAGTTCTATGATTTTTGGACCAGTATCCATCGCTGACAATACTTATATAGGACTGTTTTAAGTCTTAGACTTAAGGTCATTCCATAAATACAAGCACACAAAAAAAAAGTTAACAGTGACAATTTAATCTACTTCCAACTCATTAAAGAAAATATTAGCAAACTTTCAAGTGCTCATTAATTATGATCGTTATTTAGGTTTTAAAAAAGAATAACTATTTGAACATACAGCCCCAGCCGCATCTCGTCCCCCACAAAGCAGAAACATGCCATCTGACCTCGCACTAGCTGTTGCATACCTATAAAAATAGGTTACTTGTTTATTTAAGTAAAGTTGAACAAAGAAACTTCGTGCATATTGCAATCTTAAACAAAATAAGTCAGGCACTCACATTCTAGCAGAAGGTTTATCACCTTCTGGGTTCAACCTCTGCCATGCATATGGTTTCTGAGCAGTATCCAGAGCCCAAGCATCAGAGAGAACTCTTTTTCCTAATAAAGAATTAAACGACTAATTCATACACTTTTTTTGAAATTTTAATTGGAGTATCTTTACGGTGATAGAGCTGGTCAGGCCAAATTATTTATAAGAGAAAATTTCTTTGCATGACATATCTGACATAAGCAACGTATGAACAATTTCAACATACAGTACAAAGAAGGTTTTCACTTTTGTCATGTTGGTTTCTAAAGTTAAATCTAAAAGCATGCAGTAGACCAACAAAGAAACCTATTAGAGAAAAACGGCCCACATATTCTTACCGTCATTGCCACTAACAGTAACCAGATATCTTTGTGCAACCAAGTCCATTACGTGACCATAGCGAGGCCCAGGTCCCTGTCCTTGCACTACCACTCTACAGAAGAGTTTTAAAAAGTTAAAAGGAGGTTTTTTATTCAGTGATCCTAATGCAACTGTGATTACCTGTGCCACTTGAACTTATCATTTGTCAAGTCAAGCACATACAGATCATCTGTAGAATGCCCAGCAGGACCTATGCCACCCTAGAAGCAGAAAGAGCATCAAATTGGAAAACCTGATAAAAAAAAAAGGTTCAAAAATCAAACTTCGCTCACTGACTTCCTATCATGTCACCTGAAAGACAACCATGGTACCAACTGCAGCCGCAGCATGCGCAGCTCGAGGGGAAGGTGGTTCACCAGCAGGCCTCATTCTGAATTATTGAATTTCCCAAACATCAAGACTTTTATTATGGGGAACAAAATGAAGTTCAAAAGTTAAAAGAAATAGACAACTGCGTCACCTGATCCATTTCCTGGTGAGTATGTCATAGGAGTGAACGGAATTTGTAACACCCGCCAATCCTAAATGAATACAACACATAATTGAGCAACATCAGTTTTAAATATGGCTTAAGGATACGAATATCATCCATAATTGATAAACCCTACTTCCAATGCTACAATTACAATGTGAAATATATATATATATATATATATATATATATATATATATATATATATATATATATATATATATATATATAGTAAAAGNTATATATATATATATATATATATATATATATATATATATATATATATTGTAAAAGGTACAGAATCCAGAAAATTGCTGCGAAAGCAAATTGAAGATAATGATTGAGCAGCAATGTCAAATTAAAAAAAATGGCGAAATTACGTCAACTAGAAAAGAATAAAGAAAATAACAGCTCAAACAAATCGAAATTATAATTGAGAAAGAGAAGGGTAAGACGGAAAAGGTAACTGATTCCAGGAGCAGAGGAGGAGGCCCCGCCCTCGATAGCGGTGGCGCCACCAAAAAGAATGAGACGAGGGCCTTGGGACTTAGTGGCGGCGACGGCAGTGAGAGTGTGACCGCAGCGAGGTCCGGGAGCATCGTCGTCGGAGTCCCAATAGGTCTCGACGGTCCGGTAAGTGGGAGCAGGGTAGAGCCATGGCTTTGACCCCATTCAAAGAAGGAAACGAAAAAGAGACCGGGAAGTCAGATCGATTTGCAGACAATTGGAAGGGAAGAAAATGAAACCCTAGAGATTGGAGATGGTGGGGATGAACTGGAAATGGTGATGATGGCGGGGGGCCGTGCAAGGGTCCAGACCCGGGATCTATTTCTGCTCCTATGTCTGCCTTTTTATCTATTATATATTAATTGGAAAATAAAGTGCAATTGATATCTCAACACTATACTGCCTGTCTTTAGCAAAACGGTGACTCCAATAAAATTAGACGTTTTTCTAATTTACAATATTTGACTCACTCAATACTCAATTTCAAAAATGAAAAGACAATTCAAGTCAAAATCAAATACAAAATTGAGTTGACAATGAGTCAAGAAAACTAAGATGAATTAAAATTGTTATCACATAAAAAAAAAACATATTCATATTTAACGAGTTTTATCACAACATATTATAAGCTATTTTGCTAATGAAAACAAGGGGTAAAAAAAAACTTAGGGCGTCAATTTACACTACCGCCTAAATATATTGATTATATTATACTTATTAGATTTTGATATGATCTGAATTTTATTGGGTCGAATTAATAGGTCATCATTATAGATCTCAGTTAGTATTTTGTTTTCTCTATAAATTCATATAGCTAGAGTCGCAAAACTCACAGCTGTATTTTGATCTTTATAGTAGATTTATTCATTTGCCAGTAGTTTTTCTTGAAAAAGTTTCTCCACGTAAATTTGGTGTTCCACATCATTTTTTTTTCAATTATCATTCGATCTCTAGCAAGTGGTATTAGAGCTTTGGTTTCGAGAGTTCGTGTTTCTAAGTGTGTTGAAACAAATTATCTCTGGTCGTTTCGCATCAAACAAGGTTTGTGTAATTTTTTTCAGAAAATTACAATTTTTGGAAAAAAAAAAGGAAAAAAATTATTCCCCCCGCCATTTGTCTTGTTTATGAAAATTTGTTCTTCTATGTCCTCCAACCCACCATCAGAAACTATTGTCATATCCATCATGAAAGTTCTGATCGTTCCCTTTTTTTGAGTTTGTCAGAATTATTGTACATCCAAGCAACAAGTTCATCATCAAAGGATATCTATTCATCGTTGGTCGCCGTAGATCTGCATCATTTTTCTCCATTCTCGCTGTCAAACACGTTCGATTGGGACTGCCGCGAAAGCGTCCTCTACAAAGTTAGATTTTTTTGCAAGAGATAAAAATTATTGAAAATCCTTGAGATTTTTTGAAGATTTTTTAGAGATTAAGTTTCATAATTTATGGCAGATTTGGAATCGCAGGAATATCTCAATTTTAGATATTGTTTAGTTGAAATTCAAATAAGGTTTTTATTTTATAATATTTGCAATTATTCGGGCATTTGATTTGATTTTGTGGATGATTTATTATAGCATAATATTTTGGGACATCTTTTAGAATATTGTAATATCCATGGTTTTCCACTTCAATTTTTATGGTGAAAATTTTATTGAAATTAGAGATTTTGGATAAGATATTTTGTTCAATAATGTGTTTTTAAGGCGATGAAATCTTTAAACTATATTTTTCATTTATGGATCAAAATTCGATTTTTCGTTATGGTAAAATAATGATAGTGGAATTTTAAAAAATTTTAAATGATAGTTTTAATATGGCAAGTAAATAGGCAAGATATGCTCACATAGATTTAGATGATATTTTGTGTAATTTGAAAATATCACATTGTGGATTAAGTGTTTCTTAAATCTGCTCAACATTAGTTGTTGAATTTACCTTTGAAAACTTTTTATATTGATGATCTGTATATTATTTTGAAAGGAGTAGACAAACCCTCGTTGTAGATCTTCTTCAAGGGTGTAAAAGAGAAAAATTTGAAAATTTAAAAATTGATTCCTTACAACAAAATTCGTTTTGAGATGTAGATTGTTAGAACTCAAAGTTTTGAATTTGTTTTATTGGGTTGGGTTAACGAGCACGTGTTATGGATCTCTTTCATAGAATTCATGCTAAGATAGAGATTGTTAAATTTTAATGTGACCCAAATTCTATTGAATCAAACCAATGAACCCTCATTGTATATCTTATTTAAAGTTTTATTTTCTCTATAAATTTATATAAGCCACGTTTGTATTTTGATATCCATAATAGATTTATTTTTCAGCCAGTGATTTTTTTCCAAAAAAGTTTTTCTACATAAATATGATGTCTCATCTCTAGCAATAATTAAACCTAAATTTAATGGGTAGAGCTTATTTTTTATTATATAATTTTATTTTTCATATTTAAATGTTTTTATTTATTACTATAAATAATTAACCTCGCCCTTGACCCTACATTCATAGTAATAAAATAATAGGATATTAACACCGCAAACCTTATAATTTGATATTAGCAACACCAAAAACCTTGAAGAAAATTTGCAAACAACTAAAACTTTGAATTATGGAAAAAGAACGACATGGACTTCACAGTCACGTTTCCCGTCAAAATCCGTCGACGTTAACGCTGCAATTTCGTTAATGTTAAGGACTATTGAAAGAAGATGTCTGAAGCAGCAACAATGAGCGACCCACCATGAAGAGGGGCTGATCCAACCGGTGACGAAAGACATAAATAATCGGGAGACGTTTGTCCTGCCTGTTGGATCGAGGGACAGATGTCCCTCGATCAGAATGGACGATCATGATGGATTTAGGTCATCCCCCAAAAGGTGGCGCAGACGATGGTTCATGACTGTTGAATTGAGAGACAAACATCCCTTGATTGGAATGAACGACCATAATGGACTCCAAAGACGTTAACGTTGAAGAGAGCATAAGGCACTAGCTTTTTTAAAGAGTACAGACTCCCTCAATTAAGACGGATGTCCCTTTTCCCAAATCGGACATCCCTTGTCCTGAAACGGACGTCCCTCGACTTGAGACTATATCATTCTACCTATAACAAACATCCCTAGTCTCACAATGGACATCCATAAGACTATGTTGTTTAGGCCACAACGGACGTCCGTCTTTGGTCGAGGGACGTTCTTCTTTGGTCGTTGCGTACTTGTGTGAACTTGAATCAATTCAACTTTACCCATATAATTGCGAAGGACGTCCAGTGAGCCCAAGCTATTGCCAAGAGACATTTCAATTTCCTTAGACTAATTTGACTTTATGAAATCTCTCCTTATGTTTCTAGAAGCAAAAAATGGACGTCTGTCCCTCGATCAAACGGGCAGGATGAACATCACCCCAATTATTTACGTCATTCGTCACTGATTGGATCAACCCTTGTCATGGCGGGTCGCTCATTGTTGCTGCTTCAAATGTCTCCGTTCGATGGTCATTAACATTAACAAAACTGCGGCGTTAGTTGATCGTGAAACGTAACTACGAAGTCCGTATCATACTTTTTTCATAGTTCAGAGTTTTAGTTGATCGTGAATTTTTTTCAAGATTTTTGGTGTTGCTGATCCCAAACTATAGGGTTTGTTTTGCTAATTTCTCTAAAATAATTATAACAATTTATGAAAATAAAAAATAATTAAAAACATTACATAGGAGTATAATGTTACCTTCTAACTAATCAGAATCCATCATAATTATTTTTGAAATACAAAGTTTGGAAAGACTCTTCATCAATTCATATTCTTCTTCCAAGTTCTAAAATTCAAAAAATAAAGAAATAGACTCATAAATAATATGGTCTCCTTATTTGTAGTTCATATCTATCAAATGAATCCGATGACGGATGACGAAATTCTTAATCTCGACCACGAGGAACAAACTAAATTGGGATCAGGGGCATGGATTAGGAAACCTTGCATGAATTTTGTTAATTTCATCGATTATTTTGGGCATCAGCTGGATCTCAAGCCCTTTGATAATTTCCGTGAGCTGCCATGATTTTGTAGCTCCAAAAACCACGCTTGCAACAAGAGGATGTCTGGCGACAAATGCTGCTAAAAACCAAAATGAAGAAAAGCTAATTTAAATAAGCGAATAAATACGAGTTCCTTAAATTTTCATCCATCAGGCACCATATAACAATAAGCTGGACCACAGTTATGGGTAGACCCATGACGAATTCGTATATGGTAACATTCAATTGGGCAATTATTGGCATTCCAATCTCAAACCATCAAAAATACTGGGATCTTGCTGCTAGTTTAGTGTCAGTTCTGAGTTCTGACTACCAAGCTTGAAATTAAAAGACAAATATGAGCATAAAATTTGCCATAAACTTTGAACTACAATTCATCAATTAGCTTGAAAGGAATAGATGCAGTTAAATCTAAGGGCGTAAATTCTTTGTTTAAGCCACAACAACTTTTGTCAACTAGTAAGTAACAACCAATAAAAGGAAAAACAGAGTAAATATTAAAGACAATAATCTCGGTGAATCTTCCAGGAGAGAATTGCAGGTTATTATTCTAGGTTTCATACCTAATCTCTACCGTTTAAGTTTACAATTAATGTTATCTACTAAATTTTTTAATGAACTGCTCATTTTCTGAAGATTTTGATACATGAATCGAGATACGATGTACAAGATGGAGGAATTTCCGCTAATTAGTTTACTTTAAAATGGAAACTTATACAAATGTCACATTCTAACAAAATCGTGCTGTGCCAGACAATCTATTACGTCTGCGAGATATTCTTTTCAGTTTCAAATGTGGAATGAACAGAATATAACAACAACGCAGAAGAACTCGTAAAAAAAGGACGATGAGCAGAAAGAAGAGTTGCAAACCAATAGCAAGTGATACAGGATGAACGCCATATTTCTCTGCCACAGCAAGATATTCCTACAAGTACAGGAAGAGACTCGGTAAAAATTGCTAAGGTAACAAACATGTTGAGCAGTAAATTGCTCCATTGAAATAGCAAACACCACAGTTTCTATGAAACACTAGCCCAAAAATACCACGAGTGACTCACTCCGGGTTTAGAACTACTTTAAAGAGTATTTTACTTGAACAATATTCAATAATTTCTTAAGCGACTTCCCTTCTCTCTATTTATAATAAACTAATCTTAACATTAATGAGAAAAAATAACAAACCAACCATTATCCTTTACAATCAATGACAAGTCCACCATCATCTATTTTTTGCTAACAAATTAATCATTGTACTATGAAAAAATGATACCGCCAACATTGCTATCACGTTTGCCGTTAAAAATGTCGAGTCGCGACGGTTTGTCTACAAACTGATGCGACTCCATAGTTTTAAAAAAACCACATGACAATTTTGATGGCTCGTCGCGTTATCATACTAAACCACAACAGTGTGACGATAAACCGCTGCGGCTTCATATGACACCGCAGTGGTTTGACTATATACCGTGGCAACTTCATATGATGCCACAGCAGTTCAATGTGTTTCTTTTTGCGTTCCCAAATCCCTAGTATATAAGAATCACATAAAAGATCATGCGAGTTCACTGCGAACCACGGAATCCTCAGCAACGCTAGAAGTGGAAGCAATGTTGGAGTAAAGCTCAACGACGATGTTCTGAAGGTTAAGTACTATGGTTGCGAGCAAGACGAAAGTGTTCGTCTTCGATGTTTTGGGAGGCTAGGTTTCGGCCATTGTCGGACAGTTACAGGACTACGAGTGATCTGAGCCTGTCGCATACAACGGAGCGCCTCAGAGCACTCAGAGTCCTGTAACTGTACGACAATGGCCGAAACCTAGCCTCTCCAAAAATCGAAGATGAAAACTTTCATCTTGTTCACCAGGAAAACCCTAATACTTAATCCTCAGAACATCATCGTTGAACTCTACTCCAACAACATTGCTTCAACTTCTAGCCTCGCCGATGACTTCGTGTTTCGCAATCAACTCGCTGAAGCATCAGTTGAGGAATGCTTGTTAGGCGAAATGACGTTTCAAATAAAGTGTCACAACAACGTTCCCATTTGCTCGAGAAAGATGGAAAGCCGTCATGCCTCTGCCAAACGGGTAGCAAGCGAAACATCGGTTTTGCATCACAGCAAGTCCATCAAATATGGAATATTAGATAATAGGATTGAGTGAGCAAACATGCAATGATCATTTACAACAGTTTCTGAATGTTCCTCAAGAAACAATACAAATGTTTGATGTGGTTACAGCACACCAATTCTTAGAACACATGTACATTATATAGTTGTAATGGAATTTGGTTTGTGTTTTTCATGAACATATACATGATATGAATGTAATAGAATTAGTAAATTGGTTTGCAGTTGTAATACACATGTACATGATATGTTTGTAATGGAATTGATAATTTTGTTGTTGATGATAAAATGAAAATTGATTATTATGAAACTGTAAAATTAGCAACATTTCCTCGAGCCAACATTTCACTTTTTGATCAACCACGTTTCAATTTGTTTGAATCTGTGAAGTCTATTTATGCACAGGTTTCTTAAATTGAACGAAGCACGTATTAATCAACTATTGTTTATAGTTGAACCGCAGCGGTTTTCATATAAAGTCGTAGCGGTGTGACAATAGATTGCGGCGGTTTATTGTCACACTACTGCAGTTTAATCGGTGAAACTATCGCGGTTTATTGTCACACTACTGCAGTTTAATCGGCGGACCGTGAAATTGTAGTTTTATTTTATTTAAATATGGAGCCGCGGCGGTTTGTAGACGCGTCGTGGCGGCTTGACATTATCCCGTTGAACGGCAAACGTAACAACGATATTAGCCACGTTATTTTCCCATAGTTCAGTACTTAATTTGTTAGCGAAAAAAGGATGATAATTGACTTATCATTGACTGCAAAGGATAATGGTTGGTTTGTCATTTTCTATTAATAATTAAAGGTGACAAACGAGCTAGTAGAGTCGAGTCGAGCCCAGCCTGAAAAAGTTTGGCTCACTGAGCCTAGAGAATTAAATGAGTCGAACCTAACGAGCCCAACAAGCAAAGCCTAATGAACCCACCAAAAAAAAATTTCACCTTGAGTCGACTCGCAAGTCACGAGTTAAACAAACTAAGTTGACTAAACGAGTCTAATGAACCTTAATGAGTCAAGCTTAACAAGTTGAACATACATAAATATTTCTAATTTATATCAATATAATGTATATTTTTTTAAAATTTTAATTATTAAAATTATAATAATTATTTATTATTATAATGTCAAAATATAATAGTTAGTAATTTAATTAACAAAATTGTTTTATGAATGTATAAAATGACATGTATTAAGGAAAAAAATCATTACAAATATTTAATATTACATATTATTGATAGATTACTATAAATTGAGAAGTAAGATATTAATATATAGAATTAATTTTTGGTGGAAAAAAATGAAGGAGAAATATGGTATTTATAAAAGAAAGAAAGGGAAAGAATGAAAAAAGGAAAGAGAAAAAGAAAGAGGTGACAGAGAGATATTAGTACTTTGGTTGCATGAATCTTGTAACATTTCTTGATTTTCCATCAAACACAACACATCCAATAAACACACATGACACAATTATAATTAATTTTCAGCTATACTTGAGAAACTATTGACTAAAAAAAGATATATAAATATCTTATTTTGCTGAATTTATATTTTAATAATCAATTTCGAGTTAATTTGTCTAATTAACAATGAGATTTATCTAAAATAACTAAGTAGAGAATAAAAAAACTCACTTTGAATTATGAGTGTTAGTTAAGCAACTTACTTTTCTCGATGAAACTTTTTTCTCAGCATTTATACAAATAGATGGATTGCATTTAAAGGTAAATGTGACAAACGAGATAGCCAAACCAAGCCTAAAAAAGTTTGGCTCACTGAGCCTAACAAGTGAAACGAGTCGAGCTAGCCCATTCATTTAACATCTCTATATTAATACCTATCTTACTCTCCTAATATATTTCCAACACTATTTCCCCCTTGAAATCGACATTCTCCTCAAGGTCATGAGTCATCTAACTTCTCCAAAATCCACGCAAAATATTTTTCGACCCATCCAACGAGGTGATCCAACTTCAACCCCATAGAATGAGGCATATTTGCCTTCATAGTCCATTTAAATGTATGCAATCATCTTGAATAAATTGTAATTTTTCAACCCAGCCCAAGTGAATAATATCCTCCTTCATCATTGGTTCAAAACAACCCATTTCCAAAATCTCATCTTCCTTTGCAACCTGCCATGCCCATGTAGCCCATCTTGCGTCCAAAATTTTTGGTCCATCTCAAATCAGTTTGTGACAGAAGGTATAGCTGTGAGATTAACCTAGTTGCACGATCCTCAACCCCCTCCACCTTCGCCAACTTCTGTGCCCCAAAAAAAATGGTTGTCACTCACGCCTAGTCCCCAACCACAATCCCTGGGTCATCAACCGCAATCCCCAAGTCGTCAACAATGAAGTCGTCCATCACCTCCAAGCTTAGACTCCAACTAGTCGATGGAGAAGGAACTCCGGACAAGCATCGTTTGAGCGTCATTGGTTGATATAGATTTCTCCAACCAGGGAGTGGAACGTCACTGTTATGGTGGTGTATTCTTACTGCCTATGTGGCAGTCTCTTTATTGCGCACATGGCTCTAGCTTTGGGGACAGATTGGTCATCTTCAATTTTCGCATAAAAGGGGGGCAGGGGCAAGGGCAAGGCATAGGGCATGAAGCTTTGAAACCCATTTCTGTTTTCCCTCTCTTTGTCTTTGTAATCTCCCTCCCTTCTTCTCTGTGTTCTCGTCTCTTTCTATCGTCTTTATCATCTTCTTCTTCTATTATTTCTTTTCTATATCCTGTAACTTTCTTCTTCCCTGTACTTTTGATTCTCTTACTATCAATACAATTTCTTGTTTTTCTCTGATTTCCTGGCAATACCATTCAGGATAGGACTTCGTGTGCCCTGGACCCTAAGAACCCATGACATTCCCACATCGGATGTGGGAAGGTTGTGGGACTGACTTATAAGTGAGTACTCATCATTGCCTGTATAACGCGTTTTGGGTCGGGGTAATAGAACTCTGGCCTAAGAACAAACCCGTGAGGGCTAATCGGGGCTCAAAGCGGACAATATCATGCGACGAGGTAGTGCCCACTGCTAACAATGGTATTAGAGCTAGGTTATGTTCGAATGTGGATTTCCAGCCCGGTGGCCGGGCCCTCAAAGAAGGGTGGTCTGTCATGGTTTCTCAGGATAGGACTTCGTGTGCCCTGCCTGGACCCTGAGAACCCATGACATTCTCACATCGGATGTGAGAAAGTTGTGGCATTGACTTCTAAGTGGGTACTCATCCTTAGCTGTATGACGCGTTTTGGGTCGGGCTAATGAGACCTTGGCCTGAGAACAAACCCGTGAGGGCTAATGGGAGCCCAAAGCGGACAATATCATGCGACGAGATAGTGCCCACTTGTAACAATGAAAGCCAAATTAAATGATTGAGTTCTTCCTTGAATTGTTTAGCTCTAGCTTTTGTAACTAGTCCAAATGATACTTTGATCGGTTCATCAAACTCCTTAGAAGTCGTGTCATCGTCATCGGCAGAGACTGATTTTGATGTTAGAGTTGGTTGAACTCTGTATGAGCACTTTTGAGCCAAGGAGGATTCCGAGCATTTTGCAGACCTGACAAAACTAAGAACCTGATAGCCATCTTCCTAGAGCTCGGCCTCCGGTAGTTTGTGGTGATAGGAATGTTTCCGAGCGACGAGCAACAGGAGAGGTCTCAGCTTTGACTCAAATTCGACCGAACTAAAACATCAAACCTTGGTCTTTCACGTTGCTGGAAGGTTCGACTAGAACCTGAGAGTCCAGCGTCAGGTCCAATAGGCAGAACAAGGATGTTTTTAGCAATCTGTCGATTGCCACTTCTTGTCACACCCAAAATTTTCGCCGTGCGGAATAGCGGCGAATTGTGTGACCGGTGCCGAAGTCCCACTCCAACCAGCCTTTCTCCCGGTGCGCTTGTTCGTTGCGAACACAAGAACACTACCCACAGACGTCGCCTCCTCGCGAAGAACACAAGATCACAACTCAAAACACAAGTGTTTACGGGGACCATGGCCCCTAACCGGTTCTTTCGATTCACAATAAAAGAACCTAGGACAAAATCTTTCCACTCGGACCACCACACTCGCTCAAGGCACTCTCTCCTCTCTCGAGTCTCTAAATCCGAGAGCTCTAATGGAATGAGTGAATGCCTTGGCTTGGTGCCTCAAGGGTTATATTTATAGCCTAACATCCTTGTACAAAAAGGAATCAAGCAAATAGGAAATCTAAAGCAAATAGGAAACTTTCCTATTCCCAAGTGCCACGTCATCAATCCGCATCGGATCCTCGTGTCCGCTTCTGATTGGTCAAGCTGTCGCTGTCCAGCCTAGTCACTGCGCCAACTAGGCGCGCCGCCTTGCTGGTTCACGCGTCGGATCCTGGAAATCTTGGGATTCTCCGTGTCTTTCCTTAAGCTCGTCTGCGGGCCGTTGAAGAGGGTTGTGGCCTAACTTACTCGTTGCGGCCCAACTCCAAGTTGGCCCGACTCTTCCTGGATTGACGTGCGGCCCAGCCTCCTGTTGGCCCACTTGTTGTGTTCCTTGATCCCCGATGGTGATGGCCTAGCCACCTTTGTCTGGCCCAACTATTGCTACGCGGCCCATCCTGCTCGATGGCCCGTCCTACTCGACGACCCGCGAAGCTTCCCGTCATGGCTCCAAGTCTTCCGAACGGTAACGCGTCCTCTTCGCGCGCTGCCCGTCCAAATGTGCGTCACCCTCCTCGATGTCCGCCTGGTGCGCGCCCTGCGCACGTTAGAGAGGCCTCTTGGAAGCCTCCACGCCTCATGAGAAAGGGGGCGTGACACTTCCTACCTCCCTGTCCGCCGCTAGCAGAACACGCTCGATTCACCTTTAGCACACAAGTGAGTGGAACGCAGCCCTGCCAAATGCGTTACTAACCTTTGCGGGCACTACTCTATCCTTGACATCCTTGAAACCTGCTCTGTAATTTGTGCAACATTCTTCTTCCATTGAGTCATCTTCACCTTCATCCCCCTCAGGTCCATTTCCACTGTTACCAAGTGTTCCTCCTCAAAAAGTGAATGAATTTGTTGAGCAGCAAATAGCTCCACTGAAATAATACAAAAACGAAATAGAAAACACCACAGGTCTAACAAAACAACGGCCCGAAAAATACCACGAGCAACTCGCTCAGAAATTAGAACTACTTTAGAAAGTATTTTGCTTAAACAATATTCAATAATCCCTTCCCTCGCTCACACATTCCCTCTATTTATAATAAGTTAATTTTAATATTAATACCTATCTTACTCTCATGATATATTCCCATCAAAACATCACTTCAAAATTTGCAAGCAAGCCCATGTGCAGGTGAAGGCCACTCTTAGAGATTGAAAAAACACGTATGAATCCAGTACTAATTACTTCGTACTTTATGTCACTTGCTATATTACAGCCTTCAAATTAGCTTTCCCTTTCATAAATACTTAAATACTTAGCACATCTTAAGTTTTGACTTCTTTAACCAGTGCAGTAGTTTCAAACTAACATAAAAAAGATGAGATTCAACATACTTTGGTAGCTGCTTTTATGATGCTATTTGACAGATTGTATCGAGATTCTCCTTCTAAATATTTTCCTGGGAAAGAGGAACAACTTTGTAATCACATGACAAAAGTTAACAAGGAACTTATTTACATATACGGACCTTTGAAAAGATTTAATCGAGCATCTGCAAGACCACCTTCAGGTGAAAAGTACTTTCCAGAAAGTATCCCCATTGCCAGCGGACTGTAAGCCAGTAAGTTGATTCTGGAAAAGGGACAACATTTCAATCAGCAAACAACTAAAGTTTCCGTGGACAACGGAAATACTCTATCCAGGGAATCAAGGTAAATGAGCCAAGAGAATCAATAAATGGTTTGCTACATCACAACAACAGCTCTATCATAATACAAGATTAGCCATGCAGAAAAGTTGTCGGATTCTAAGGGAGCAAGGAATTCAGTATGATTAAATTAATTAATATAATGTCCAGCGTGCAAAAGCTATTTCCTACTATTTTAAATCCTGTAAGTTACATATCTAACAAATTCAGAGCAAATAATTAACTCAAACATTAGTGCACCATAATGGGGCTACAAACAAATGGTAAAAGTACCTCTCATGATGACAGCATTCAGCCAATCCAGAATCAAAAGTTCGGCATAATAAACTGTATGCATTCTTGACCATAACAACGAATTTGATTTAAACATAAACACATGTTAAAGCTTACCAAAGAGAAAAGAAATGAAAATCAGTAAAACCTGCACAGATATGATTTTTGGGTAGGCAAACCTTGCAGATCCTTGGATAAACTTCATAATGCCATAAGACGTTTCGTTACTGACACCTATATGTCTGATCTGAAAAAACGAAAACTAACTTATAAAGAGCTATAGATAATGTTTGTGATTCACTTTCCACATATAATTAGGTAAATACAATCACAACATCATAAATATAACCTACCTTACCAACATCGACTGCTCTGCTTAGAGCATCCAACTGCTCTTCTATAGGCACTGAAGCATATTGGCGGTCTGCATGATATTCAGTTTCTCCAAACATTGGAACGTAACTGTCAAAGAAAACTCATGAGCCTAATTAAAAAAAGATCATTACAGTAAAAAAGAAAATAAGTTGTGCAAGTCACACAGTTGGAGATACTATCTCAGTTTTATCCCTAGAAAATTTGTTCACTCTCTTGTTCAAATTTAAAATTTTCCAGAATTTAAGGTATTATCTACATACAAACCGATCAGGCCAGTGAATTTGAAAAAGATCAATGTAATCCGTTTGCATTCGCTTCAAACTGCATTAATCAGATTGACACAAATTAGAGAATAACATAAAAAAACTTTAAAATGACTTGGACATTTTCCAACTCACAATGCTAGAAATCACTCATAGGGAAGCGAAGTTTCTAATAGCAGAGAGATGTGATTTTAGTTACTCTATAACAAACATGAAAACTGGTTTGTAGTAGGCGCAAAGAAAGTTACTGTTGGAGCCTGCTTATATTACGGTTTCCCACAGCCAGGCTAAAAAGCGGATAATTACAATTAATATTAGTGGAATCCAGATCTTGCTAAGCAGAATATTTTCTATCGAGTATATTTGGTTTACCTTCTAAATTTTATCTCTTGACATGTCACTTATCAATTGGTGTAACAATTAAGATCAATTATACATAATTAAAATAAAATATTAATTATACCAATTAATGTTATGATAGTCCTCCTTTACGATTTACATATGCTAGAAGGTTTAGGAAGATAAATGTTTAGGTTGTGTACTTGGTTGTATGATTTTATTTAAATGTTTTTGTATTGACAGTTATGGGTGGTTGTTTTTGAGTGTTAAAAAACTGTTTGTGAGGAAAAAGAGGGGGGAGGGGAAAAAACTGATCTGGGAGAGACAAGGGCTCTCGAATTCCCTTTGTTGGTGACTGTGTATTTGTGTTCTGATCGTGTGTGTTGTTGATGTATGGTGAATTGTGTGTTATAAGAAGTATTATTTATGAAAAGAGAGTATTTCTATCAATTTTGAGTATTATTTGTGAAAAGAGAGTATTTCTATCAATTTGGTATCAGAACATTCAATTCTAGGAGAAGCAATGCATACCAGATCGGAGGCTCAGAAAGAAACGATGGCGGAATGGCAGAGAGAATTGGCTGGTGTGAAGGAAGAATTGAAAAAAATTGAAAAAATCACTGCACTGGAAAAAAACGTTCTTTTCATCCAGGAACAGATAGCAAAATTGGTGGTCAAGTCAGAAGAAAAAACAAATCCATCAGAATCCAATGATTTACCGAAAAATTTCGAAGTGGGTAGTACATCACGGGTCGACGAGGAGAATCTGTCGATGGGTCGAGATTTTTTGCCGAGGAAAATCGATCTTCCGGTGTTTACTGGCAACGACCCGGAAGGCTGGCTGTTCCGAGCCGAGTGCTACTTTCTGTTGAATCACCTGACGGAGCGCGAGAAGATGGAGGTGGCTACTGTCTGCTTGGAAGGTCCGACGCTAGCATGGTTTCAATGGGAGAATAACACTCGCCCTTTCAGTACGTGGTGGAGTCTGAAAAGAGGGTTGCTGGACAGATTTAGTAGAACACGTGATGGCACAACTTGTGACCGATTATTGAGTCTGAAACAGGAAAGTTCTATGGAAGATTACAGAACCAGGTTTGAAGGGATTATTTCTAATTTAATGGGTATTCCAGAGGACGTATATTTTAGTACTTTTTTTAATGGGTTAAAGAATGAAATCAAGGGAGATGTTCGACTAATGCGACCTGTTGGTTTGCGAGATTTAATGGAATCAGCTCAAGTGGTTGAAGAAAAAAATGTATTAATACGAGCCGAAAAGGTCGGTATACCTCGAGTTATGGGCAAACAAAATTGGGTGACTATGGAGAAAAATTCTTCACGAGAATTTCCAATATTCCAACCGCCAGGAAAAAATAATGAAGTGCAACGTAGAAGGTTAACCGAGGTGGAGATGAGGATAAGACGAGAAAAAGGATTATGTTTTCGATGTGATGAGAAATTTTCACCGGGACATCAATGTACGAAAAAAATGCTCCAAATCCTCATGTTACAAGATGATGAGGAAGATACTAGAATTGGGAATGAGATGGAAAACCCTAAATTCGAAAATATTGAGGAAGTGACAGAATCCATTGAGCTCTCTTTAAATTCGGTAATTGGATTAACAAATCCTCATACGATGCGTTTGTGGGGAAGTATTAAAGAGCGACAGGTTATTGTTTTAATAGATTGTGCAGCTACTCATAATTTTATTGCTACGCAGTTAGTAGAAGAGTTGCAATTACCGATATCACCTACTATACAGTATGGAATTCAACTGGGCAATGGAGAATCAATTCAAGGACGAGGTATTTGTAAATTTACCTGATGAGTTATTGATTTTACCTGAAGTGAAAATTTTTGAAGAATTTTTACCAATTGATCTTCGTAATTCAGATGTAATTTTGGGAATGCAGTGGTTAGAATCGATGAGTGATATGAATATCAATTGGAAACTTTTATCCATGAAATGTAATATGGGTAATAAAATAGTGCAAATAAAAGGAGATCCGAGCTTAGAGCGGACGAAAATTTCTATGAAAGCTATGATGAAAGTTCTAAAGAAAGAAAAACAAGGTTTGTTCGTGGAATTAGGAGCAATGGAAGTGGAGCAGAATCTACCGGATGATGATGAAATTGTGGAGATTGAACGATTATTGTTACAATATGATCAAGTGTTACATATGCCCAATGAATTACCTCCAGCTCGTGAGCATGATCATGCTATTATTTTAAAAGAAGGCACTTCACCCATTAACATAAGACCTTATAGATATCCGATGGTTCAAAAAGATGAAATTGAAAAGCTTATCAGAGAAATGCTCGATGCAGGAATTATTCAACCCAGTACAAGCCCATTCTCCAGTCCCGTTATTCTTGTTAAAAAAAAAGACAACAATTGGAGATTTTGTGTGGATTATCGAGCTTTAAACAGAGAAACGATTAAAGATCGATTTCCAATTCCTGTAATTGATGAGTTAGTTGATGAGTTACATGGGGCAAATATATTCACAAAGCTTGACTTGAAATCGGGATACCATCAGATTCGAGTGCGAACAGAAGATGTGCCTAAAACAGCTTTTCGAACACATGAAGGACATTATGAATTTTTAGTAATGCCTTTTGGGCTTACTAATGCTCCTTCTACATTCCAATCATTGATGAATAAGGTATTTAATCAATACCTTCGAAAATTCATACTGGTATTCTTTGATGACATACTTATTTACAGTCACTCATTTGAGGAGCATTTGGTTCATCTTCGGACCACCTTCCAAATTCTGTTTGATAATCAATTATATGTCAACAGAAAAAAATGTTTATTTGCAAAGCAAAAATTGGAGTATCTTGGATATATTATTTCAGCTAACCGAGTAGCAGCAGATCCCAGCAAACTTACAGCTATTCGTGATTGGGCATCTCCTCGAACAATTCGTCAGTTAAGGGGTTTTCTTGGCTTAACTGGCTATTACTGTAAGTTTGTGTCTGGCTATGGTAGTATTGTTTTACCTTTAACATAACAGCTAAGAAAAGATCAATTTTATTGGACGGAGGACGCTGAAGCAGCTTTCCAACAGTTAAAACAAGCCATGTGTAGTTTACCGGTTCTAGCTCTTCCTAATTTTAACGATACTTTTGTTGTGGAAACTGATGCTTCTGGAACGGGAATAGGAGCAGTGTTAATGCAAAATCAACGACCTGTTGCTTATTTTAGTCAACAATTGTCTCGACAAGGCAAGCTGAAGTCCATATATGAAAGAGAGTTAATGGCTATTGTGTTGGCTATTCAAAAATGGCGACCTTATCCGTTAGGAAATCGATTTATTGTACGCACTGATAAAAAAAGTTTGAAATTTCTGTTAGAACAAAGACTGATTGCGGTGGAGCATCAAAAGTGGTTAACAAAATTATTGGGGTATGATTTTGAAGTTCAATACAAACCAGGTCGTGAGAATTATGTAGTTGATGCATTATCGAGGAAGGATGTCACCGCTATGGCTAATTTTCAATTAGACGAGTTGACTTGTGCAGGTATACTTAATATAAAAGACTTAGAAGTGGAAGTGGATCAAGATGCATCTTTACAAGCAATTAAAGAAGAATTACGAATTACAGGAACTTCTAAGTTGGGGTATAAACTTGTTAATGATCAGCTATATTACAAGCATCAAAAGGTGATTTCTCACCACTCTATTTTTATTCCAAAGCTATTGGCACTATTTCATTCTAGTCCCATTGGAGGACATGCAGGAGTCACCAAAACGTACCGACAGATTGCCGCAGAGTTATATTGATCCGGGATGAGAAAAGATATTAAGAAGTTTGTTACTTGTTGTGTTATTTGTCAACAGCATAAATATGAAGCTTTGTCTCCAGCAGGTTTACTCCAACCTTTACCGATTCCGCATGACATTTGGGAAGACATTTCCATGGACTTTATTGAAAAGTTACCAAAATCGGATGGGTTTGATACTATATTTGTGGTTGTGGATCGTTTGAGTAAATATGCTCATTTTACTGGATTACGCCATCCTTATACTGCTCAAACTGTAGCCCAAATTTTTTTTAATAATATTTTCAGGTTGCATGGCATGCCCAAAACTATAGTTTCTGATCGTGATAAGATTTTTGTGAGCCAGTTTCGGAAAGAATTATTCCATTTGCATGGAACAATGTTGATGTTTAGTTCTGCTTATCACCTACAAATAGATGGACAATCGGAAGTGGTGAATCACACTGTTGAAGCTTATTTAAGATGTTTTGCAAGTAACAAACCGAAAGCTTGGAATCGGTGGCTTCCTTGGGCTGAATTTTGGTACAATTCCTCATTTCATTCTGCTATTCAAATGACACCTTTTAAGGCTGTATATAAAAGAGATCCTCCTACTGTTTTGCGTTTTGAGTTACCAGCACAATCTGACATTTCGGCTGTAGACACTCAATTGCAGGAAAGAGATGTTATCCTTGATTTGTTGAAGTTTCATTTAGCAAGAGCTCAAGCGAGAATGACTACTATTGCCAATAAGAAATGAAGAGATATTGTATTTACGGAAGGCGATTATGTTTGGCTTCGTCTACAACCTTATCGACAAAAATCAGTGGTCAAGCCTTTGCATGTCAAACTTTCACCCCGCTATTTTGGTCCTTTTAAAGTTTTACAGCGCATAGGGCCAGTTGCTTATCGTCTTCAGTTGCCCGAGACTACAAGGGTTCATCCAGTATTTCATGTGTCTTTATTAAAAGCAGTGAAAGGTGACATTCAAGACATTACTCCTTTACCAGAATTTATAACTGATTCCATGGATTGACACATTCAACCAGAATCTTTGTTAGATGTCAAGCGCCAAGGTGGTTCTGTTCCTACTACTACTGTTCTTATCAAGTGGAAACATCTTCCTTCTTTTGAAGCGACTTGGGAGGACTATGATCAAATCCGTCTTCAATTTCCGGATTTCAATCTTGAGGACAAGGTTCTTTTTTGGGCCGGGAGTAATGATAGTCCTCCTTTACGATTTACATATGCTAGAAGGTTTAGGAAGATAAATGTTTAGGTTGTGTACTTGGTTGTATGATTTTATTTAAATGTTTTTGTATTGACAGTTATGGGTGGTTGTTTTTGAGTGTTAAAAAACTGTTTGTGAGGAAAAAGAGGGGGGAGGGGAAAAAACTGATCTGGGAGAGACAAGGGCTCTCGAATTCCCTTTGTTGGTGACTGTGTATTTGTGTTCTGATCGTGTGTGTTGTTGATGTATGGTGAATTGTGTGTTATAAGAAGTATTATTTGTGAAAAGAAAGTATTTCTATCAATTTTGAGTATTATTTGTGAAAAGAGAGTATTTCTATCATGTTCTTCATATCATGAGATAAAATTTAAAGCGTAAAACTAAAAAATAAACCTATCATTACTCTTTTCTATTGAAGCACAATAAGCATCGAATGCAGGGTATCATGTTTACCAACAATTACAAGATTGAAAAGCAACAAAAACTTAGCAGGAAAGCATCATGTAAACCAAAGGAACATGTAAATCAAGCCTTATATACTCTTGAACATACAAATAAAATAACAAGGATCCAAAATTAAAATAACCAAATTTAAATACAATTAGCATCATCCACCAAATTTTAATTATTTATTTTTAGTACTTACCAATTAAAAAGATATAACTCTCACCAGGTTGTATTTTCTTTTCCACAAGCTCTTAACCAACTTTTTGTCAAGTTTTTAATTTTAAATAATTACACTTCCATTAAAAAAAGTAGAGCAGAGTGCAATTTATCCCTTGAACTTAGAGGATCATGAACAATTGATACCCTAAACTACTTTTTTTTAGCAAAATTGCTCTTTTGCTTTAGGTCGTTACCAAAATGGCCCATGTGTTGATAAAATTTGTCAAATTTTTGCATTTTTTATTTATCATGGTCCTTTTAACTCATCTTAGTTTACCCGTACTCACTCAATTTTACTCATACACTCAAGTTTACATTTGATTTTGAGCTCAGACCACAGTTGGACTACTTTCTTGTCTTCGAAATCAATTGTAAAATCGAGCATGTGTAGTAAATCGAGTGAGTAAAGATAACCATGGTAGGTTAAAATATCATTACAAGCGAAAAATATAAACTGTTTAAGGAATTTTATTAAGGCATGGGCTATTTTGTTAACAATCCAAAGTACATATACTTTTTTGCTAAAAAAAAATTTAGTTCGGGGGAAAATTGCACTTTACCCGAAAAAATAGCATGCTGGGGTTTCTCTGTTATTATTCAACTATTAAGTTGGATGGATTTGTCCACTCACAACCTGTTATCAATTGCATCCGTAATATTTTGAGCATCCAAACAGTACGGCCCACCTCGAATCCAAGTCATTTGGCCAGATGGTCCAGCAACCTGCATCAACCACAGGAAGACTGTCAATCTAATTTAACAAAAACAATCCAGGAAGGAAATAACTTCAGTATTCAAAGTCCAGGTTAGAGAATCTTGATTAAAAACAATCCACACAAACGAATTCCTGTTAAAATTTTGAGCATTAATTCAGTAATTTTAACACAAGGGGACAATAATATAACAAGCAATAAAAACTTTAGACCTGATAAAAGTTCCAAACTCAATCTTCATTTTAATATTCGAGTAGTCTAAATGGAATAATACAAAACCCATTGATCCTACATAAAATATGATTCATTTAGTGGTAACAAAAATAACGGAGAAGCAAGCTGCAAACCATCATATTGCCTAATTTTTAGCTCATGCGAAGATGTAAGGCCAACTATTTCACTTTTTTCAGTGAAATGTAAAGAATTATATACCTTGGTCGCTAAAATGACTCGGTCTCTAGCAATCCCTCGGTCTCTAATCCACTGTCCGAGATACTCCTCGCTCCTCCCTTGAGTTTCAGGACGCTGAGGCACCGGATACCTGGAGTTAAATTGGATAACGTATGCAAACAAACACCAAAGTTGAAATATAGTGAAAAGGAAAGAAGTCTAGACAAGCGAAAGAATACATTTCGGCAGAGTCGAAGAAATTAATTCCGGACTCGAAGGCTTGATCGAGGAGGCGAAAGGACTGAGGAAGCGAGTTTTGTTCGCCGAAGGTCATGGTTCCTGAAGAAAAACAAGAGAGAGAGAGAGAGAGAGAGAGAGAGAGAGGATGGAGTATCACTATAAGGGGAGAGAGAAAGAGGTAGAAGAGAAACGAACCATAGCAGAGCCTAGAAACTGTGAGAGCAGGAGCGAGGTTGAAGAGGGGTACCACCATTCGCGGAAAGAAGGAAAACCAAAAGGATAAAGCTTGAGAGAAGTAGCATCAACGACTCCCCAACAGAGGGAAAAAGTAAGAATGGATACGATGATGGGGAACCACTGCTCTTTTTTTTTTTCTATTGTAGGCGGTATTTTATATGAAGCTCGATCAAACTCTTAAAAGTTTTTTCAGCGTCTCCTATAAATAAGTGGCAATTTAAACCCTCACTATTTTTTTATAACAAATTAAACTTTCACATTTTTTATTGGTAAAAACGACAAAACAACCATAATTCTTTACTATTTATGACAAACCAACTATTATTTTTTTTTAACTAATAAATTAACAACTAGACTATAAAAAAATATCAAACGAACCGATATAAAGAAATATCAAGGGCACGGCAGCGCCCTTGTTGCGCATGGGAGAATGGCAGCAACCTTGTCCAATGATAGTGGTGCCATTGGACGACTTCGAGTTAATTTTGGGCTTAGAGTTCTTTAGACAAGCCAAGGCGACAGTCATGCCACATCTCGGGATGATGTTCATCCAAGATGAGTCAACACCATGCATGATTAGGAGTGAAAACCGGGGCAAGAGCGTGATGCAATCTTTGCCACAATCAAAAGCGGGAGTGCAGAAGGGGGAGACTTCCTTCTTGGTGACACTACGCGGAGTCGAGCGATGCTATGTGAGGGAGAAGCTGATTCAGTGGCAAGAATTAAAATTCATAAGAATCCAACTTCCACTTGGTTATCACGAACAACCCTTCAAGAGCTCATAGACATTCAACCAAGAGAACAAATAGATACCAAGAGAACCAGATCTAACATAAAAACCATCAAGGAAATAGATGAAATCTGAGGAGTCCGTGAACCTCCTAATGAGAGGGACGACTTGAGGTTTGCCGAGAAACAAACACTCTCTAAGGGGTGGAAACCTACTTTTATCTCCACTCCACAATCCACACCTTGAAGATGAGGTATTGGAAGAGATAGTATCCCGAAAATGCAAGGCCAAGAGGCTTCAAGAATGCCTTGCAAGGGTGATGGAGGAATCGGCGCTAAGGAGAGGGAGGCCGCAGGTTTCTTCTTTCAAAAGAGAACCTAATTTTCTATTTCAACCAAAATTGCTTCTTCCTTTCAAAAGAGGGTATATAAAACCCTAGTGTTTACAAAATAGGTCAAAAGACCAAATTACCCTTACAAAGAAATTTCGGCATGAGGCTGTGGTTTATATGCAAACCGCGCACCTCTCTAACTCTTAAACAAAACCAAACAACAAAATGGAAAAACCAAATAAAAGTTTCCAGAACAAGTCTACTACTAATTCATCAATAAGAAAATCAAATGACACTAATAATCTTCGAGCCCTCACCCTTTCATAGGCTCTTTGGAAACGGACTTGATGTATTATAAGTTTGGTTGTGCGTGCTCCCATGTAATCATGTGGAACAGAACTCCTTTGTCTTCATTAGATATCTCTTTCAAAGAATCCCAAATTCTGACATTTCCTGCAAAATAAAAATGAGTTAGAAAAGCTATGAGTTTATTGGCTCGACTCCGAGTGATAGGACCCAGGGGCACATCATCCTCCTCGGGTGATTGAGGATTTGACCCCAAATCCATAGACTGCTCCGAAAGATCCCCGACAGTAAGCTCAACCTCGCCATGATATGGTGATAAATCCTGAACGTTGAAGGTAGCCGAAACACCATAATCCTAGGGTAGCTCAATCCGATACGCATTATTATTGATACGCTCCAATACTTTAAAAGGACCATCAGCCCTTGGCATTAACTTGCACTAGCGATAATGTGGAAATCGTTCTTTACGTAAATGTAACCAAACAAGGTCGGCCACCTCAAATATAACTTCCTTTCATCCCCAATTTGCAAGCTTAGCATATTCAGAATTTTTTTTCTCGATGCTTTTCCGGACTTCCTCATGCAATAATTTAACTCGCTCGGCTTTAACGGCTCCATCTTCACTCACATACTCGATCACCGGAAGTGGAAGAAGATCCATAGTTGTAAGAGGATTAAATCCATACACTATCTCAAACGGTCTATGTTGAGTAGTCCCGTGCACACTTCGGTTATACGCGAATTCCACATAAGGCAACTGTAAGTCCCAATCGGTTAATCTTTTACTAAGTACCGATCTGAGTAATGTTCCCAAGGTATGATTTACCACCTCCGTTTGCCCATTAGTCTGAGGATGGAAGGAAGTGCTGAAGAATAATTTGGTACCCAATTTCCTCCATAAAGTCTTCCAAAAAGAGCTTAGGAATTTTGTGTCCCGATTCGACACTATAGAGCGTGGAACTCCATGCAAACGAATGATCTCCTTGAAAAATAAATCAGCTATATGAGGAGCATCATCAGTTTTGTTACAAGCAATAAAATGCGCAAGAGAAACAATCTACAACCACCATTATAGAGTCTTTGGCTTGAGGAGTGCGAGGGATTCCTAGGATGAAATCAACACTGATTTCCACCCAAGGATGAGTGGCCGCGGGAAGTGGCATATAAAGACCCTGCGGAAGGACTCGGCTCTTTGCCTTTTTACAAACAATACAACGATCCACAATCCTTTTTACGTCTCGACGCAAATGAGGCCAGTGAAAATGCTCTTGAATGGCTTCGATAGTTTTTTTTTATTGCCAAAGTGACCTGCTAAACCGCCACAATGAGCTTCTAGAATGAGAGCCTCCCGAAGGCTGCATATAGGGATGCACACCTTTCTATTTTTAAAAAGAAATCCATTCTCCAAAAAGTAGGGAAAATCTGGCTTGTTTAGACAATTAGAGTAAATACTCTCGAAATCTTTATCCTCAGAATATAGCTCCTTGATCTAGTTTAGACCAAAAAGTCTTGCATTAAGTTCTGTCAACAAAATAGAACGCCTAGAGAGAGCGTCTGCGACCTGATTAGATTCCCTTTTTTTATATTTAATAATATATGGATAGCGTTATAGAAATTCTACCCACTTGCCGTGACGACGATTAAGTTTTCCCTGACTCTGAATGTGCCTCAACGCTTGATGATCGGAATGAATAATAAATTCTCTAGATAAGAGATAGTGTTGCCAAACTTTCAATGCTCGGATGACAGCAAAGAATTCTTTGTCATAAGTAGAATAATTTAAAGTAGCCCCCTTTAATTTTTCACTGAAGTAAGCAACTGGCTTGCCTTCCTGCATAAGTACCGCGCCGATACTTAATCCCGAGGCATCACATTCGATCTCAAAAACCTTGGTAAAATCTGGAAGTGCTAGGACTGGAGCGTTACATAGCTTTTCTTTGATGGAATCAAAACTAGATTGACACGAAGGCGTCCATACAAAATCTTTTCCTTTCTTGGTGCAATCGGTTATAGGGGCCATGATTGAGTTGAATCCCTTTATAAAACATCGGTAAAAAGATGCTAAGCCATGGAAACTTTGAACTTCTGAGACACTTTTCGGGATCAGCCATTCCTGGATTGCCACTATTTTTGATTCATCCACTTCCATTCCGTCTTTAGTAATTATAAATCCCAAGAAATAAACATGATCTTGAGCAAAAGAGCACTTCTTGAGATTGCCAAATAAATGAGCTTCCCGTAATACTTCGAATAATAATCATAGATGTGCAAGATGACTTGAGATATCCGAGCTATAGATAAGTATATCGTCAAAATAAACGACGACAAACTTTCCCATGAAATCCCGAAGAAGGTGATGCATCACACGCATAAAGGTGCTAGGGGCATTGGACAACCCAAAAGGCATGACCATCCACTCGTAGAGTCCATACTTTGTTTTGAAAGCCGTCTTCCACTCATCCCCTTCGCGCATTCGAATCTGGTGATATCCACTTTTCAAATCAAACCTTTGAAAAAATAGCAGCTCCACTGAATTCATCTAACATATCCTCAAGTCTGGGAATAGGGACGCGATATTTGATAGTGATCTGATTAATGGCACGACTATCAATACACATTCGTACCATTCCATCCTTCTTAGGAACCAATAAGGTAGGTACTGCACAAGGGCTAAGAGACTCTCTAATATAACCCTTGTCAAGTAGTTTAGTGACTTGTTTTTGAAGCTCTTTGGACTCGTCAGGACTCAATCCCTCTCAAAGGTGGAAGTCCTTGGGGTAACTCTTCCGGAAATATGTCTTTGTACTCTTTAAGCAACCCTAATACAGATTCGGGAATGGTTCCCAGCTCATCCAATCTTTCCCGAAACAACATGAGAATAATCGGCCCTCCTTGCATTAGTGACCTCTTAAGATCCCCTTTTGTGATTATAAGGGAAGTTTCAGCTCTACTTTTGTTCATGCTCTCGTAGTCTTTAGCAATCTGATCCGGGTTGAGGGGAGCTAAATTCACGGTCTTCCCCTTGAATTTGAAGGAATAATAATTTGAAAACCCATCATGCTGTCTTCCTGTCAAATTGCCACAGCCTACCAAGTAACAAATGGCTGGCTGTCATTGGAACCACATCAAACAATGCCTCATCCTCGTAGCCACCAATGGAAAAGGACAATCTCACTTGTTTGGTAACTTTGATTGGATCTTTTTCATTCAACCAATTTAATCGATATGGAGTGGGGTAGGCCGAAGTGACTAATCCCAATTTCTCAACAACCTCCGATGATATGACATTAGTGCAACTACCACCATCACTAATTAACGAACAAAGTTTCCCCTTAACTTGACAACGAGTATGGAAGATAGTTTCCCGCTGTAATTCCTCAACTTGATTTTGAATAGCCATAGAACGCCTCATCACTACAAGTAAAGGACCCTCAGGAGCATAGAAAGTCTCTTCCTCATTTTCCTCTTCCGTCACAACCAAAACCTCTTCCTCATCTTCATTGACTATCTCATTAGTTCCCATTTTAAGAATCATCACCTTTGCATTCGGACATTGAAAGGCTATATGACAAAATACCAAGCATTTAAAACACTTGATATCGCGGGATCTAGGTTTGTTATTATCATACAAGGGCTTTTTTTCTTCATTACTCTTCACGGCACTAGGCTTGTTCTCTCCTTTATGAATCGGTTTTGAAGGAGTGTTGCTCTTAGTGAAAGGCCGAGACATACCTTCCTTTGCTCTCCTTTTTCTATCTTTCAATCCTCAAGGATAATTGTACAACATCATCAAAAGTAACATAGGATTGTAACTCCACAGTGTCGCCAATTTCTTTGTGCAAACCTCTAATAAAACGAGTTATAGTTTGCTCCATCAGTTCTATCACATTACAACGTATCTTAAATATTTCAAACTCGGTTAAATACTCATCCACCGTTAAAGAACTTTGCCTCAAATTTGTAATTGTAGAAATAACTCTTGCTTGTAGTGTGGAGAAACAAATCTTCTTCTCATAAGTGCTTTTAAGACCTCCCAACCACGGACCTCTCCTTCTCCATCTTTCCGCCTTTGTGTTTTGAGATCCTCCCACCAAATACTAGCATAGCCTGAAAATTCCAAGGCCACCATTCGAATTTTTGTTCTTTTCGAATAATCATAACATTCAAAAATACGATCCACCTTTTCGACCCATTCTAGAAAATCTCCTCCATTACTAGAGCCTTTAAAATTAGGGATAGAGACCTTAACATGCCTCATCTCATGCTTGTCATTAGATCTCCTTCTAGGACTCGGTGAATCTGACTCCTCAGGTTCCTCCCAATCTTCGTCAAATAAACTAGCATTCCGACCTCTAGAATCATTCGAAGTACTAATCCTCCTTCTAGGTCTTGGAGTTCTAGGACCCCGTATATGATCATTATCTGAAGTTCCGATTTGTTGCTGTAGTTTGAGGATCATTTCAAACATCTCCTTCATAGAAAGCTCGGTTGGCTCATGATTTTCCTCGGGTGGTGGTGCACCGGAATTATTTCTCATCTCTCTAGGGTTATGATAATGCGCCCGCTTCTAGTACTCATAACAAGCCTTTTTTTATCACAATAATACAGCAAGAAAACAGCCAAAGCTCTGATACCAAATGATAGGCTCCAAGAATCTCCAAGAGCACAAAATAGAAATTTGTCCCAACAATCTGTAACAATCCGACTAGTAATACTAAAACAGGAATATCTCGTAATTCCCACGTGAACTTGAGCTACAATTTGGAGGGTATCAAATTAACATATGCAGATAACTTGTATCAAAATTTCGTTACAAAATCCACTCTAGATCTCCACTTATGGTCGCATGAACAGAACCCAAAAACTAGGGTTTCACCTAAGCAACATTAACATACAGTATCAAAATAGGGATATCTTGAGTTGCATACATCCAATGAACTCCAAATTTGGAAGGCAGCGACTCAACATAATATAGATCAAATCTCCAAAGGGAACGAACTTTAAAAGGATAGCGCACAGACCCCAAAATAGAGCCTCAACAGAGTGTTTCCAGCAGTTCAAATAAAAAAACAGATTCAATGGCAAGAATTAAAATTCATAGGAATCCCAACTTCCACTTGGTTATCACGAACAACCTTTCAAGAGCTCATAGACATTCAACCAAGAGAACAAATAGATACCAAGAGAACCAGATCTAACATAAAAACCATCAAGGAAATAGATGAAATCCGAGGAGTTCGTGAACCTCCTAATGAGAGGGACGACTTGAGGTTTGCCGAGAAACAAACACTCTTTAAGGGGTGGAAACCTACTTCTATCTCCACTCCACAATTCACACCTTGAAGATGAGGTATTGGAAGAGATAGTATCCCAAAAATGCAAGGTCAAGAGGCTTCAAGAATGCCTTGCAAGGGTGATGGAGGAATCGGCGCTATGGAGAGGGAGGCCGCGGGTTTCTTCTTTCAAAAGAGAACCTAATTTTCTACTTCAACCAAAATTGCTTCTTCCTTTCAAAAGAGGGTATATAAAACCCTAGTGTTTACAAAATAGGTCAAAAGACCAAATTACCCTTATGAAGAAATTTTGGCATGAGGCCGTGGTTTACATGCAAATCGCACACCTCTCTAACTCTTAAACAAAACCAAACAACAAAATGGAAAAACCAAATAAAAGTTTCCAGAACAAGTCTACTACTAATTCATCAACAAGAAAATCAAATGATACTAATAATCTTCGAGCCCTCACCCTTTCATAGGCTCTTTGGAAATGGACTTGATGTATTATAAGTTTGGTTGTGCATGCTCCCATGTAATCATGTGGAACGGAACTCCTTTGTCTTCATTATATATCTCTTTCAAAGAATCCCAAATTCTGACATTTCCTGCAAAATAAAAACGAGTTAGAAAAGCTATGAGTTTCTTGGCTCGACTCCAAGTGATAGGACCCAGGGGCACATCACTTGTGGTGTAGGTATAGACACTTGTATACGAAGACAATGCACAAATCAAAAAGCAGAGATGAGAAATTTGCACACGCGAGACTTGTGACTGGCCAGGCTAAGATAAAATGGCTTGTAAAGATAAAATGGTTAGTAATTATTAATGTGTAATGCTTGGCTTAGTATTTCTTTTTGATTTCGCTTCCGCTATGTTTCGTAAAAGATTTTACAACTGCTTTCGCTATTTGTAATTTCCATAATAAGTATAACGAAAAGAGTTTTAACAGTCCGACTTTAGGCACTCTGATATTATTTTAAAAGAGATTTCCGTAGTTTTATAAAAGTTTTAAATTTTACGTATTTTTAAAGGATTATGAAAGGTCGAGTCGTTACAAAATGCAGACATCAAACAAACCCTAATTCCCGTGATGTAGGTCTTTTCAAACAAAACACATGCAGTATCACTTACCTGGAGTCCTTAGCTATAGAGAGTTTAATATTTAAATTGTCCTTCTTGAAACCTATTCATAATTAACATATATAGGTATTAATGATTAATTTCCAACAATAAATCTCCAACTTCAAACTACAAGTAGTGAGTAACTCTCGTCTAACACTATTCAATAATTAACTTAACAGTTATAATCTTTAACCAATATTCTTTAAATTATTTCCAACCTTATCCAACAACTTATTTTAACCACTTAAATAGTTTACAAAAACAGAACTTGCAATAAGTAGAATCTCCAGCTCAACCTTTTAATCATGTCCAACATCCAAAACTTAAAGGAACAACATGTATGTATAGCAACCTAACATATACCAATTAGAATCTGTTTAAAACATGGTTATTATACCAACTTTAACAGTACACAGATTCTACATAGCAAACCTATATTGGCTTAACAATTTCACATCTTATATGGAGTCTCATTCATTAAACACAGAGAGTATATTTTGAAACAACTCTCAACATATTCTAACTCGGAAATCAACCATATATACACAACAACTTTCCATATGAAATAACAGTAAGGAAGAATCTCAGTTTACCTCAAACACCAGAGAAGAGAAAACTTCTGATCTTTCCTTTACCTAGAACTTCTTTTCTTAACCAAAATCCCACCAAAATAACCCTCACCTTTCTCTCTAGAACCTCTCGGCTTTCTTCAAATACTAGAGTCTCACTATCGGTGCCCCTCACAATTCCCAGCCACTTCTCTCTCGCTTCAGAATCCTTTCAGAGTCTCTCGATAGTTTTCTCACTCACTACCTCACTCTCCTTCACAAACGTAGCAGCACAACATCTCTCTCACAAAATCACAGCAGGTTTCCCTTCTCCAACTCAAGAACCCTCACTACCATTCTCTCAAAAATTTCTCTAGAGTTTCCCCACGGTTTTTCCCTCACTGTGATATTCTCGTTCCCCTTCTCCTCTATTTATAAGCTACCACTTAAACCCTTCAGCATCCCATGAAGGTGGAAGGCCAAGGGAAAGGACGCTTCATGCATCCATGAAGTGTCATCCATTGATCCATGAGTTTCCAGGCAATAGTTTCCATATTCAGGTGACTCTCTTGATAGTTGATCTATCGATTCCCCATTGGACGATCGACTGCCAATCCATAATTTATAGCGCAGAGAATTGTCGGTCGATGACACCAGATAATCGATTCCTTTGGACGATTGACTGCCAATCATCCATAACATTTTCTGCTTCCAATGTCGGTCAATCGATTCCTTTAGTAGACGATCGACCACCACATTCCAATCGATCAATTGCCATTTATAAATATTCACGTGAATATTACAATTTTGTAATATTATATGCCTTCAACCTCCCATAAATCTATAATATATATATATATATATATATATATATTATATCATTGATAAACCATAATTCACTTTTTCAAATTATCCAAACCTCAACTTAAATTTATTCTTCAATATTGAGGATATATAATCCACAATTCCTCCTCCACCGTATTCTTTACTAAACTCATTATGCTCTTAATTATTAACAACCTTATTTTTCTCAACCATACTATAACCAAATATAATTTTCCTACTTACCCATATCTCAAATAAAAGCTTCCACCCATCACCTCCAATTTTACTGACTGCCAATCACTAATCCAGTTCTAATATCATCTTAACTAACTTCAAATATCATCAAACGATTCCCCAATAATCTTAATTTTTCCCTTAAGCTAATTATGAACCTAATATGGGTATCACAATTTACTTCTTCCAAATATATTTCTCTTGACCAATATCTTGAACTATCCAAGTCAATTCCAATAATTATTAATCATCCTTCTAAGCTTAATATGAACATAATTTGGGGTATCATAATTTACTTCTTCTAAATATGTTTCTCTTAACCAATACTTTAATTATCCATTTCAGTTCCTAGTACCCCAGAATTATTACATAAGTCGTATACTCAGCATAACAAAAATTTGAGATATTACATATTAGGATGTGTACTTGATTGTGATGAAGACTTGAATGTATGTTTTTATGATAAAAACTAGACTCTTTATATAGTGAGTACTTTAATTTGATTGTATGTTATATTGTCATTAATTGATATGTCATATGTATGTATTCACATTCATGCATCATGGTTTTGAAGAAAAGATGAAAATATTTTCATATGTAATGTTTTCATGTAAGAAAATAAAGATCACGATGACATTGTATGGGTTGAGGATAGGTAGTCACAAAGGTTGGACCTGTGGATGATAAGTCTGTTAATCTGGCAAAGAATTGTTGAGACTTTGACAAAGGTTGCAAAGTCGTTATATGCTAGAACCTCAACAAAGGCTGCGCGGTTATCATTCACAAGCACTCATGAATTTGGGACTGTCTCAACAAAGATCATGAGACGTATGTGGTGGGTCTCCCATAATCGTGCATACTCTTCCTTCTTACAGTAAGGATCTCAACAAAGGCTGCAAAGTCATCATAAGAAAGAAAGAAAAGAAAAAATGTACTGCATGATTTTATGAAAAATGGATATTATATTCATAATGCATAGCATTCCTTACTAAGTCTTACTTATAGTTTATTTTAAGTGATGTAGGCAATCAAGTTAAAGGAAGAAAGCAAGGCGTAGTTGATTAAAGATTTATATAATGATGATATTATGTTGGCTAGGCTAAACGGGAAAAGCAAGATAGATGATTTTATTTTATAAAAAATATTTTTTGTGCAATGTAATATTTAAAGAATTTGAAAAAGAAAAGAAAATTTTATTACAAGTATTTTCACTTCCTTTTCCTTCAAATGAATTAAAAGAAAGTCTTTCGCTACGCAATATTTTAAAATTAAAAGAATAAGAAAAATGGGATGTTACAGAAATTCTGATAAAAAGTTGGACTTTTTTTTATTTATAAATCATACCCTATGTTTAATTGATGTGTTGGGTTCTGCCTTCGTCGGAATGCTAGACAAAAATTAATATGGAAGGATCATCGAGGACAACATCGATGAGGACGATAGTGTCTTGGGCGATTTGTCTAGTAGCCGACTAGACTTCGAGGCATTCTTATTTTGTGTCGTGGTTCAATCAAGTGGGGCTGCGGTCTACAATCAATTTGGGCAATGGTCCACACTCAATTTGGGTTGCGGTCCAACCATATTTGGGTCATATTTTTTGGGCCTATTTTAGGACCAATGTGAGGGTTTCTCAACCTGTAATTTAGGATTAATTTTAAGTGAAAATTAAGAAATTTAAAGTATAAAATTTTAACCCAAAATTTGACGATTTTATTTTTGAATAGGTACCAAAAATTAAAAGATTAAAAATCGTGGACTCTAAAAATTGGATTTTTTGGATAATTGGGCTTGGGCTGGTAATAAGCCTACTTCTAGGTAAGGATTTAATTTTATGCACAACATTGTATAAATTTTTCTAAAAATAATATTTTGAAACGTGTTTCATATAAAATGACGTGTCCATTTTATAACTCATCGAATTTTTATAGTATATGTAGTTTTTCACTGCACATATTTTATTAAAGCATGTACATGAAAATTATTAGATCAACTTGGTTGTGTGAACTGAGTTCGATTGACTCGATTTGGAGTCGTGTTTTACTTTACGCACATTTGACTGTGAGAGGATGTGTTTCTTTGTTGTTAACTAGAGTAATGTAACAGTTGTATGTGTCGTGTCCCTGGGCGCAAAACTCTAAACCTGATCAGGGTTTTTATGTGGCTTTCGTGATCGCTAAGTATTGTTGTTGTTATGTGATATGCTCATGACATGGTGTGCCTATAGTCCGTGGGTGACTCTATTTTCACTCAAATTTTATTTTGGTACAACAATGTTTTATTTTAATTACGTACCACATTATAGTGAGTTGTTTTTTTAAACATATGCCCTTTATGTACAAAAATTTCTAAAAATGAATTTATAAAATACCATTTTTAAGACCATGCATGTTTAATTATTATTTTAATTAAAATGTTAAAAATAAAATTTTATCCTTATTGAGTTTAATCAACTCACCCCAACGACATCTATTTCAGGACTTTATAAGCAGAATATTCAGTTATCGACCCATGAGTAAATTTCGGCAGATATTTTCAATTGTAATATTTTTTTAATAATTTTCCTTGAGATATACTCGGTGAGGTAGATTTTGTTATAGATGACTGTAATTCCTTATTTTATATTTTTGTTCTGTACAGTTACTTTTTGATTATATTACTATATTATTTGATATCACTTATTGGACCTGTTTAGCAAGTGTTTTATTAAGTCTTGACTTTTAATTTATTAAGACTTCTGCTATTAATTAAGAAAATTAAAGAAATAGGTCGGATGATTTGATTTTTTTGGGTTAGATCGTTTCTCGTTCTATATCAGGTCTTTTGTGAGTTGTGACATACAACCTTTGGCAAGGGCTTATGGCTAAGTGTGATGCTTACTTTGTAGACGACACATTAGGAGTGTTGGATAAGACAAATATAATTTTCGACAAACATATGTGATGATAATTATTTTTGTCCTCAACAAGAAGAAATTTTGCAACTAAAACAGACAAAGACATCTGAAGATAAACTATTATTCATTATTATATCGAGCCTAGAATTTCATTTTATTTTTGCTATTTGTCAAGTGTTTAGTTTTTGCCTCTTCGTAATGTTGATATGTTTATCATCAAAAGTATACATTTTTTAACACCGAAGTGTTGTAGAGGACACATGCGCTAAAATAATATTAGAATTCTTTGAACACTTTATAAAATCAAATTTTATTATTGCATTAATTATGAAGGTCAAATTAGTGTTTATGAGAGTAATATGGAATTAAATAAACTTAAATTTACGAATTATAATATTTATATTCAACCCCAATTACAAAATTTTAGGACGAATTTTTTTCAATAGAACGAATTTGATGTAGTACACAATTCTGACGCAATCCATGATGCAAACCCACATTAACTTTCCTACTTTATTATTTTCTAATTTTAATTAATATTTTATTTTATCATTTTCTCCATTGTTTTAGTTTCTTAATTCATTACTTTCTTAATTTATTAGTTTATATCTTCATTATTTTATTAATTTATTAGTTTCGCACCTTAATTATTTCCTTTAATATTAACATTGAAAATTTTGTAGAAGGAAGTTATTGTAGTAGTAGGAGTACATATTTGAATAGTATAAATTTTCTTGTGTTGCGATTTTATTTTATGATATTTTATTTTTTCATTTTGGTTTCAAAACAAATTTCTGCTTCACCACCAATGACTTGAAGATGAAAAGTCTTGGAGATGACTTTTTTTGTTTTAAGCAAACAAATACACTAGCATCACTCTCGTGCTATATCGAGAGGGCACATAGAGATTTGACCTGCATAATTATAGATAATGTGACACCTTTGTTTTTGATGATAATGAAGAACAATGTGTTAGGAATCTTGTTGAAATTAAGAATATGCAAAAGATTTGTTGAATATTTGCAATAGGAAGACTAATGTATGATCCGGAATGTATATGTCTAAATATTGCATACAGAATTAATATATTAAATAGATATTTAAGTAATCAAAGCATGACTTATTAGATAGCATCCGAATGTGTTACAAAGCTTCTAGAAAAAAAGAAGAAGAATGATTATATGTTCACAAACAGAAAATTGGATCATGTGTAGGTCATTGGATATTGTAATTCCCATTTTCTAGATGTTTAGATAGTTTTAAATCCACGTGTTTACATTTATTTTCTAGCAAGAAGTGTTATTTTTTGAAAGAGTATCAAGGAATCAATCATGACATCCTCCTGAATTGGTAGCCTACTATAAAGCATTTAATAATATGATATGGTTGTGGAATTTTGTGAGTGGGCTGCAAATTATAGTACAGTCAGTTGGTGACAATAAATCCACAGAATTATATTTCAATAATAATAAAAGTTCATCCAAGATAAAATATTTTTTGTTGTTAAATAATAAGATAACATATTGTTATAGACTCTGTGTCTCCGCTTACTTAAGAATTAACTCCTAAAATTTTTCATGATCATATTGCTCACATAAATGTTAAATTTTTTGAAAATATGTTAATTTTGTAAGAATTTATGAATTGTATTTGATTTTGCATATTTTATGTTCAGCGTATAAATATTATTTTGAATATTTTTATTTGCAAATTAAGGAATTTGTTTTATTTTTATATAATAAGGAATAAGGTTAGATTAATAAGAAATATGCATGTAATCACATATAATGTAATTTCGTATTTGGTTATATTGGTATATATAACCATAATTTATTTATGAATGTGCTTTGATCCATATTAATATGATTGATAGATCAAATTTTTAGGGAATACATAGAGTTAGGATTTTCTTTGAAGATAAATAATTCGATCCGAAAGACTACAACCATTCGTTTCAAATTTAACAACATTTATTTGATACTCGATTCTAAAATTATTCAATGAATTCAAATATGTTTGCACGAGGTTTATTTTAACTAGCATCACATAGCAATTAAGGTCTTAAGGAATATAAACATAAACAACAAACATTTATGTCCAACAATGGTGAGATGATTTCCTTTCGTATTGAACTCAAACTTTGCTTAATAACTCTGTTCATTGGTGAAATTTTCCTCCATATGTCATAACTAAGAATGATGGGTGGGACTTCAATGACTTGATGGTTAGTTTGTTGCCCCTTTTTGTTTCTAAGAAACACTTGTTATAGAATAAAAGAAATGATTAAAGCGACAAAAAAACGAGGCTCAAAAATACAAATTTTCATGTTAAATGACTGGGTATTTCCATGCATTAAACCACTTGTAATTTGATCCCAAAAATGACTAAAGACGATAATGATTTTTATCCTTCTCTTCAACTTTATCTCTATTCTTTTTATTCTATTAATAATTTCAGGGTCTGAAATCTCTAGAAAATTTATCCTTATGTTTCAAAGATAACAAGAACCTTATGGTTTGTGACCAATAATGGAATTCATTTTTTTTGAGTATGCAGTTGGCAACAACATTGTGGGTAACATAAACAAAATTTGATCACGTCTAGTCAACTGTAACTACAACTTCAATATAAGTTTTATTTTAGATGATAGTTCTCTCGACATATTAGCTAGAGCATGATTCATGTCATGTGTCAAAGATAATATTATCTTCCAAAAGAATCTCATATATCCATATACATGGTCCAAGAAATGGTAGGTTGTCTTCTTAATTTAATAAATCAGAAGCTAATCTCATTTACTTTTGCACAAAAACACCAAAACATTGTGGAGATATCCTAAAAGAGACTCGAGACAGAACATAGAATAATCTGACACAAAAATAAACCGAGTTGTCGACCCATTAACTTATTTACTTAACAAGCAGTGAAAAACTCAAATGAGAAAATAAAGGTAGGGACCAACGAACTGGATTAAATTAAAGATTTATCAGTGACATACTAGATAAATGCAATAATATAAGTTCATACTAAAATAGTGCTGGAAATAAAGGAGAAAGATTAAAACTAAAGTTGAGGTAAAATTCTAACAAAATCTAACCTCACAAATAGCTTCTCAAGAAAAAAAAAAAAAAAGATCTGCCGAGCTCACTTTGTTTAGGCAACTGAGGATCATATACACTAAATTCTAAAAAGAGGGGGATTCATATGGGGTGAGACGACAAACCCAATAGGGATAAACTTTACATTCAACAATATGATAAAGTAATATATGTGAGCATGCAAAGTTAAACCATTTAATGCAGAGTAAGTAAAATATAGAGTATGATAGTTTTAAAACAATTCACTATAGTGTGGTACTAACATAAAATAACCAACTATTGTAATAATTTTAGTGAAAATGGAGTCACTCACTAACTCTAAGCATATCATGCCATTGACAGTAATAATAACAGTGATACTCGGCGATTGCAAATGACATGAACGACCATGATCAAGTTTAGGGGTTTACAACCAAAGACACGACACATACATCTGTTCTATTACTGTGGTTAACAATAATAAACAAAAAAATGGATGGACTACAGGTTCATTCTATTGTTAATCAAGCCTAAAAGAATACCATAAAGTTATTCAAGGTCAAAGATAAGTGAAAATTCAACAACAATGGAAAAACTTTCTAAAACTGTCTTCCTTTTGACCTACAACAAATATTTGACTATTTTGGCATTCAAAATGATGTCATTTCAAAAAGAGTGCTTCATACAGATTGTAGCTGACTCCCTAACCTTTCTAGAATGAGTTGGATAGTTGAATTTGGAGTTCATTTTCTATGTCAAAGGCCCACAGAACAGAGAGTAAAGAATAAGGAAAGTCTAAGTGTCCAAGCTTGGAGACCAAAGAAATCTCTACATGAAAACCATCCAAGTTGCAGAGCACCAACTTGGATTAGCTGCCAAATACATCTAGACTTGGAGAGAGAGAAAGAAAGATATTAATTTGATATTATTTTAGTTAATTAACCTAGTTTGTATTAAGTAGAAAATTGGACAACTTATTCTACGAGTTGATTAGGGTTATTGTTGCTTAATTAAGTTTACTATTATTTTATAGTTTGTAATTGGCGATTTAAAGCCACCATATGTACATGTTTAGGGAACTTGAATTTGTAACGCCCCTTTATTTGGAAACTATTTTTCTTTTATTTTAAAAATACCTCATATAAAATTTTTCACTTAATCTATTCAGCATTTGAAATCCAAATCAGAGTAAAAGTTGCGGAATAATAATAGAGGTTCAAAATGTAGTTCAAACATTTTTAACAAAAGTCCCAGAATACAGATATTCGCAATCCTCAAAGTACTACTAATACCAAATCACCAAAATACCATTTTCAAAATACTAAAGTACCACACCACATGAGCCACACCCAACAGGTCAAATCAACTGATAACATGAGGGGTCATCCTGGAACGCCTCCTCCTCCATTGGTACGATATCATCATTATAATAATCACCTACATCACGGGGAAAACAATGAGCCTAACGCCCAGCAAGAATCAAAATTAAAATGCAAATGCATATGATGCATGATCACACGATGCATTACAGAGGAGAACTGTATCTCATCTGTTAGTCGGGGCGATGGGTAAGTCAATTGATCACGTAGCTTAATCGTATTACCGAAAGGGGAACAGGCCAATAGGGGTGTCACTACGTGCCATACCCATACACTTTTGTTGAAGGCATTGGGGATTTTAGAACAAGAGAATTAAGAATCTTATGATTCCCGTGGCTTAACCGTACCCACAGCGCCCTAATTGGAAGTAGCCACTCCAATAGGGGTGTCATCACGACAACCATTCTCAATCCTCTCGAACCCCCACATGACTAATTACATATATTTTAGGATGACATACAATATGTAAACAGTTTCATTAGTCCTTGGGTGATGCATGAATGCCACAAAATAAACCACAGAAACAACAACAATAAAAACACTACCAATTCTACAACAATAGCATATAGAGTTTCAGATTAAATGTACTACGTTATTACACATATAGTTGGGTCTAAAACAAAGAATTTAAGGCAAACTAGCAGGATTCATTATGTTATAAGCAAGGAAAAACATATTTAGGACCAGCTCATGAGCGGAATTTAAATCTTTCACAGATTTAATTCAAACAGCGAAATCGTTAGGCATACTCCAGATTTAATGATACTAATAGTGTACATGAGAGCAGCTTTCGATATTTGGGTCTACAACGTGCAGTATATATGCCCTAAATAACAGCAATTCAATGATAACAATTTAGCTCCAGATTAGATCCAAACAAAGTCTCTAAGTATGACATAATCACATCATACTCTAGAATGTCATTAATACCCAAAGTTTCTGAGATTAACACTTGCAACTACTCATATTTGGCAGCAACTAAATTTATCTTTAGTAGTTTAATTTCCTTCAGTCGATTGCAGCTACACAGGCAGAATTCAAGTAAATAACCGTTCACAACTTCACAACTCATCCAGTTCAGATTTTCCTTTAACATAGCTATCAAGTTTCTACCATTCATGCTCTTTAATCAATTCAGTAATTTAGCACACAAACCCGTAACGTAGGGCCTTCCTTTGGCCAACAAAAATTCTAATTCTTACCTTGGTTTCTAGCTCAGTATCTAGTAGCTTAACCACAGCTAATAGCAACCAACAACGCCCACAGGAGTTTTCTAAAGCAACAATAATATGAACGATTAATCCCAATCCTCATAGTTAACTTAACTAGAGGTCCATAATTAACTCAGTAAATTTCCAAAATCAAACCTTACCTTCAACTTCACGAGTGGATAGTAAGAAATTCGGATTGAGTAAACCCCACAATGTCCTTCCCTCAATGCACAACACTTCACTTACTTCAGACTTACAAAATGCACACACAAGGTAACACTCTCTCACTAATGGTTGTGGAACAGAAAGCAAAGGAGGTTCCTACCTCATATAGATGAAAGGTGAGAGATGGAAGAAAGTTGGTAGCTGTAACAGGGATAAAATGCAGAAGGAAAGCTGCCCATTGTCCAAACCAAGGAGGAAGTGGTCCAATGGAGGTACCCCACATGGAAAGCCTTCCAATCTGCATGGGAGGATTGGATGTCGCAGCAGTAGACTAGGGAGAGAAGCTTTGCTAGGTATTTCACGAAATTGGAAGAGAGAGAGAGTGTAATTAAGTGGGTTTCTCAAAATTTCCCAATAATTCGGATGAGCTGAGGTGTTTGCAGTATTGTCTGCACTAGTCCGAATGTCTGGTTGGGACTAGAAAATGCGTCCCAAAGTGTTGTTTGTACCGTCCGCGGGTGTCTTTCGAACGTGATTTGGCGTCAGCATACAGCATCCGCTGTCGTCCGAAAGTGTCTAGGATTTAGGACAGATTCAAATCGGACGCCATTCTTCCTCGTCCGCAACCATCCGTTTTCGTCCGCAATACACTAGAATTAAAACAAATTCAAATCGGACGCCATTCTTCCTTGTCTGCAGCGTCGCAAGGTCATCCGCAACACCCAGGACGCCAAATCCTCGTCCCCATGCTGTCCCAAGGTACAGGGGCACAGATCAATAGTGGTGCGGACGTGTCACGTCGTCAAAATGGTGTCCGCAGGCGTCCAAAACGTACCAGTCTCATTTTTCCTAAGTTTTCCATACTTAGATCATTTTATGTTAACCATATACTTTCCAAACACGACATATCAAGTACCGTCGTATAATATACGATGCACTATTTATATATTAAATTTATCTAGATTTATTACATCATCAAAAGGAAAGTACATTTTTGGGGTATTACAGAATTTGAATACAATAAGCTTTTGCTTATTTCAAAATTGGAGAATTATTTTTTTCAAACACTTTGGTGAGTTATATCCAAAGTATCCGTGTGTGAGTAATATCACAAGATTGAACTCACTTGGAGTTGAGTGAACTCTTTTATTGGCATCCACAGCCCTACTCATTGAGGAAATGTTGTGAGAAGTGGTGTCCAACCATCAAGGGGCATCATCATCAACAAAGCATTTATTCGGAGATTACAAGTTTCCATATTTGTTAAATCCGACCACCTGGAGTGTTTTCAGCATAATTCCTAATTCTTGATGAATATTTCCAAAGTTCTTCAAGCGTTCTTTTCCTTATTAATTTAAGAAAGTGTGGTCCAAATGTCAACTTCAAAGCTTCTAAAACGAAGGAGTTACAAGCTTCCAAAATTCACTTTCCAAAAGTGAATCTCGGCCAAAATAAGGAAAGAAGAGCTCCGGTCGATCAAGATCGTCCGTCCATCGACTGCCTAGTCAACTGCCAAACAAAAATCAAATTTGTGTTGTTTTTTGGACGCCATCATCGACCACGACCACAATCGCCTTTCAACCGCTAGTTTTATAACGACCCGAATTTTCTTAATTCCTTGAAAATGCGAGAATTTCAAAGCTTTTGTTAAAAACCATTTAAATCACTTTTCAAACAAATCAGAGCGTGACCCTAAACCAGATCGCTACTATCCCTTCTTTAAACTCGTTATGAAAACCAATTGGTAAAAATACGGAAGCGTTATAAAATCATTTGTAAAACATAGTGGAAGTTTATATCCATTAATTATAATTTAATTACAGCCGTCCTCTCTTATGCTCTCTTTAGCCTGGTCAACCATGAGTCTCGTGCGTGTAAATCCTCCTTCTCCTACTTTTTGATTTGTGCATTAACTTCTCGTACAAATACCTACACCTACACCTATACCATAAGTAATCCGTAAGCCCAAAGGCTTAGTAACGAAAAGGGTTCATGCAATATGTCATGCCTCTCTTTAGTCCTTTTGGAATGGGGGCCACCCATACCAGTCTTTTCATTACGGTCATTCGTTCATTCTTTCTTTACTCGTACTTTGAGCTGGAGATTAGAGGGTTCATAGGGGATGGAATAGTTGATCGGACTTAACCCTTTACTTGCAACTAGGTCCCCGTTCTCGTCAAGGTAGGGGGCTTCGCCTAGCCGTAGACTAGATCCGCTATCCATCTACCCCCAACTCCCGTTCTCTTTTCTTTTCTTTTGTTTTTGTGCCGGGCTAACCTACTGGACCACATAAACCATCATCTTTTCTTTACATTTTCCTCCCTCAATGCATGTGTGAATACCACCACCAAGGTGGTACTCCCTATTACTTTCTATTACATGATGCATGACCATACATTCTCAACCTAACATGATGCATGATGCATTGTAATGTACATTACAATAATTGAAGTACGCATTGAAATAGAAGTAATTGAAAGCAAACGGTAATTGAAATTGCGCATAAAAGGAATAACAATAATGGAAAACGCACCACAGAGAACAATTATAATATTGAATACAGGAATTGACATGCTAATTATCCTAGCTAACTTCTCAATCTATTTACATGCTCTCTACATTTATTATTCTAGGTAATTATTCTACTCGGTTATTCATGTAAATTAACATGCACTTGAGTTGATTGCATGCATTTATTCTACTTAACTAATCATACTTTGGTTTAGTAGAAAATAACATGCTAAAGACAAGTAATTATAAGCAGGATCGTAAACAATACTAAGAAGACAATAACAAAAACATTTATTCATTTGGTCAATGAAACCCTTAATTCATTCATGCTTAATTCCTCTTTCTTTCACCTTCTCTATCATTCTCTAGTAAACTAAAGCATCGATTATGGAAGTTACAATAAAAGAAACTACAGAAAATAATAATAATAATAAGAATATTAATAAGGGAAGGATTAACATGCAAATTCATTAAACATACTACGATTACCAAGCTAGTTAATTATACATGCTCGACTTCATTAAATTAATTAGTAAATTATCATACTCGCTAATTAACCTGGTTAATTAACATGCTCAACTCCTAATTAAGTTAATCGACCTAGTTAATTATCATGCTACTAATATCCTAACGTGCTAACTCGAAATAAATGACAAGTTAGTTAATTAACATGCTTGTCTAATTAAGTGTTCTAGTTAGTTAACTACTCTAATTAATTGTCATGCATCAAGAAATGATTAAGTTACTTAAACATGCTCCACTAGTTAATTAACGTGCTCAAATAGTAAACTAACATGCTCAACTAGTTAGTTAATTAACATGCACAAAGATTAGTTATTAATTAAACAACTAGTTAAGCTAATTGATATGCTTAGGTAAGAATTGATGTGCTTAAGTTAATTAACATGCTTAAGTAAGTTAACCTGCTTAAGTTAATTGCTTACTCTAGTTAAGCTTATGCACATGCTCCGAATAGTAATTATGATTAACATACTCTAGTTAATTAATGTGTTCAAGTCTAGTTATTTACTAATTAATTAACATACTCTAGTTAGTTAATTTCTCTAGTTAATTAACATGTTTGAACAATAATTGCAATTACGATTCTAATTGATTAACATTTACACATGCTTAAGGCTTAGTTAAGTTAACGTGGTAATCGATTTAACATGCTAGTCTAGTTAATATCCTAGTGAAGTTAATTGGTTAACGATGATTAATTAGACAACTAGTTAATTAATTGAACTAGTTAGTTAAACATGCATCAAGTCCAATTAATCACTCAAGTCTAGTTAATTTACTCTAATTAGATTAATATGATATGCTCAAAGAAGGATCACAATTATAGTAAATCGAACATACCTATATAGAGAATTTAACTAACAGCAAGTAAGAGAATAAGCAACAAGAATAAAAATGACATAAGAAAAGGGGAATTAGTTCATTCACGCTATCTCATCTTCAACTTATCATCCTCTATTTCACCACAACTACTCTATACTTCACAACAATTATTCATCCACCAATAGCATCTACAAGTAACTAATCACAACATTAATAAATAACAGAGCTAACACTAAGGAAATATCACATAGCAATAAAACAAAGGAACAAAATATCATTCAAGGGAAATATCACATAGCATAAATAAATCTACACTATCAATTAGCAAGGATGCACAACTCACGCACACCCACTTGTGGGTAGGGCCTCCAAATGGCCAAGACGTACCCAATTCCTTACCAAATTGAAGACACAAAGGCAGGGACAACAACACTCTGTAGCTCCCATGAACAGCTCCGAGCTTCCGCTCCAGCTCCGAGCTTCCGCTCCACAGCAACTGCACTCTCTAGCTCTCAACTCTTATCACTCATGTTCACACTCAGCACACAATATCTAACCCATAATACACTCTCTCACACTCTTCAACTCACACACTCTTGCATGTCTCTCTCTCTCTCAGGGACACAGCTGAAGAAAATGGGAAAGGAGAATGACTTATATTAGATGGAAGGGAGACAACCCGTACTGAAGGGGAACACATTGGATGCCTAATGGGGAAGGAGGGAGGCGACTCCAGTCAGAGAAGGTTGGCTGCTTACGGGGAGGGGATTTTCGTGTCTAGAAATCGCGAAGTTATGGACTACGCGACAAGATTTCATCATTTTAATTCTAATTTATTTGTAGGTCTGGGCTACTTCGGACGAGTGCGGACGCACAGGGCTCGTCTGCATTCGTCCGTAAGGCTAAAATCTCACAGGCTAAATGGTGACTTCCTAAAGGAAAATGGGTCCCCATCCTGTTTGTACCGTCTGCAGGTGACATTGGGATGCGAAGTGGCGTCTGCAGGCGTCCGAAAGTGTCCCAAAATTGAACAAATCGGACGAGGTCTCTCTTCATCCGTAGTCATCCACATAGCATCGAAAAGTGCCCAGGATTTGGACAGATTCGATGAGGATGAAGCAGGTCGCGTCCGCATCGTCCGGGACCTCGTCCGCAACTCTACTGCACAATGAAGTCAGGATGTGAAATCTCATCCCAAGTCATCCTAAGGCTAAGGAGCGCTGGGCAATGCATTTGCGGACGATACAACCCATCCGTAGTGTTGTCCACAGGCGTCAGAAAACACCCAGGACAGCTATTCCTCACGTTTTCTCACTTAACCCCTATCCCATAATACATTCCCTCACAATTACACGTCATAAAATGATATGTAAAGATACGCAATGTAATATCCCAATATCCCTAACACTTGATTTTATCACGTATACGGGGAAAACATAACGGAAATACCCCTAGCTTAATGCTCTAGAACATCTTTGGTAATACCCCGATAATCGTCCAACTGAAAAAGTCGGGGTGTTACAAGTTCAAAATATAGCCACATGTGAAAGATCAACATATTCCAATGCTTCAACACTTCAACATCCTATTTTCAAGTTATATTCTAATCCGTTTCTGCTGGTGCATCAAAAATCCTCCAACTATCAAATGTGTATAAGGAAAACATAAGCCCAACATGGGTCGATCCAAATTGGTTTACATGACCAAGCTGATCAACAAAAATAAATATGCATGCTAAAATTAAACATGTCTAGTGAAAAATATGTAAATAATATGAAAAAAAAAATTTGACGAGCCATCGAAAAAGACAGGTCATTTCATATGAGAATACGTCATAAATAAAATTTTTATAAAAAATAATGCAATGCTAGATATAAATAAATCTCTACCTCAAAGTACCCCTACCAAGTCAAAGCCAATGTAACAATTATCCATGGAGTCCAAAGCTCTTGTTAACCCTTTTAACCTATTAAAGTTTACATATTCAAATCAATTTACTTATCTATATTTTAAAAGTTCCTTGGAACCCATAACCGAGATAACAACAAACTCAGGGAACTTATGGAATAATTCCCTAAAAATCCAACATTAAAACTGATTTAGACGACCTTAGAAAATCCTGGCCGAATGAACCGATTGTCCTTAAAAGCAATCCGGTCGAACGAGGTCGACCATAGACTGGGCCCGTTCCACCTCACCGGTCGACAGATTCTTAATTTTGATCGATCGCTCTTTGAGTATTGACCTCTCAATTATTCTTTAGTCAATCAATTTTCCATTTTTGGTCGTCCGTTGTATCACAAAAGCGTCCAAACACTTTAAAAAATCATAACTTTCATCCAAAATCTAATGAAAAATGATCTGAACAATTAACAATATTTTGGGCTAAATGTACAACATTATATTCGTTAAAAATTGTGCAACTTTAAGTCCAAAAAATAGATCTTTAATTCTTACAAAAGAAATCATCTTAGCATTTTTTACAAAGGAAAATTTGAGACTAACTTAGTTCCAAAAATAGAATTTTTGAGGCGAAAGGAACGTACCCTGATTTGGTTTCAATCCCCAATACACAATGATTTAATCCAATTTATAGAATGAAGGACCTAAATCGATTATGTAGTTAAAAAAAATTAAATTTTTATGTAAAACTTCTATTAAGAAAAGGGAGAGATGATTACTTACTCGTGTTTTCATCCACCAAAATTTTCTACCGTTCAGAATTTTCCTTCTATATTCTAACTTTCTCTCTAACTCTGCAAAAACTTGCGTAGTAAAAAAGGGGAGACAAAAAAGGAAATATAATGGCGGAGGATGCAGTTTATAAGAAATTGTCATTCAATTAGCCCTTATGGAATTTTAAAAAGGGAAATTAACAAAACAAACCCTATAGTTGAGAATAAGAAACACGACAAACCTTCAAGAGTTTTTGTAAATAACTAAAACCTCAAACTATGGAAAATAAACGACGCAAACCTTCCCGTCATCTTTCCATCCCAAATTGTAGAGACAAACAGTGCAACAAAAATAAAAAATCGAATATTCAAGAATTTCGAAGTTTATCACGGTGAAGGACATTCATTGGAGACCTTCACCTTCCTCGTGTTGTTGGACTGCCAAAGGGAAAACATGGTCAATCCAGATTTAAGCAAGAAACATCGTCATCTTTGTACATTTAAGCGAGGGATAGAGGAACATCTCAATAGGTTAAGGGACCTATAAGGAATGTGTAATACCCCAAAAATATTTCCCTATTTTTTTTTATGTAATTAATTGTGAATAATTAATATATCATGTTGCGTGACGGTACGCGTTGATTTATGCCATGAGAATATGGGGTAGATATTGTGGAATAATTGAAGTATGAAAATTTAATGAAAAATATATAATTGGAGAATTCGGAGCACACGGACGACATGGGGATGGGATTCGCATCCGAAAATGCATTGTACATTGTCCCTAGCATTTTTGGACAATGCATGACAAGGCTTCGCGTCCAAATTTTCCCTTTGCCTGTAACAGGAGGTTTCGGACGATGTCAGACGAGTGTGGATGATTGCAGACATAGAAAGTTTTAATCTGTCCAATTTTTGGACAGTTTTGGACGCACGTGGACGAAGGTGAGGACACCTTCCTTTGTCCAAAAACGCAACTTTGTCTGGGAATTGGGGGATTTTGAACGAATGCAAATGAGGCAAGGATGCTTTCCCTCGTCTGAAAAGTTAATTTAAACTGAGAAACCCATTTCTATTAGACACTCTCTTTTATTTCCATTTTCTTCCTTTGATTTCTCTCTCTTTTGTGACACGTCCCCTTCCCCTCTAAAGATTTGGAAGCTTTCCATGTGGTTTCCTCACAATGGACCTCCCTCCATTGGTGTGGGTGATCATCACTTCCTTTTGCAGGAGTTTATCCCATGTTTTCTCTCCTTCTGTTTATAAGACGTGGGTGTGGGGTTGCGTCTGGATTCCTACTCTACAAGCAGTAACTGAAATATGAGGTGAATGCTACATTTTGCCTTGTGGGTGAGAGACATTCTGTGAATTGTGTGGAAGGTGGAGTGAGTTTCCATTTGGCGTTTCTGGTGTTGCTACTCTGGAAGTTTCTGCTATGTGGAGTGTACTGTAGTGACATTCGGTTAAGGGAGCATGGGATGGTCAACAGACTTGGAATTTCGTCACGGTTGCTGCAAATTTTTGAGGTAAGAATTGGGATGTTTGTTAATCAGTGGAGGCCCTACATTGCAAGACTATTTGTTACTTGTTAATTTATAGTTTGGTTGTTACTGCAAACTTTGGATTGATGCTTTGAGTTTTTATTGACAACTATGATTGTATTGTTGATAAGTGAAACAGAGATTGTCAGTAATAGTTGGATATTGCCGTTTACTGCTGGTGGTGAAACTATGTTGTTAGTTAATTGTGACTTGCAGAGGTTTTAATGTTACTTAGAATATTACAGTTGTAATACCCCGAATTTTTATAGCAGAATTTAGTAAGTATAATTGGAATGTAAATTCGGGATATTCCAATTTATTGGATAATTACTGGGGTATTATCAAGGACGTACTCGTTAAACCATTATTTTGGATGAAGTGTCGTCTGCAAATGCATTGCATGTTGCCCCTGAACCTTGGGATGACTCAGGACGCGATTCTGCCTCCTAACTTCGTCTAAGTCGTGAATTTGCGGATGAGTCTGGACAAGCGCGGACGCAGGTGGATTCATCCGATTCGAATCTGTCCAATTTTTAGACAATTTCGGATGAACGCAGATGCAGTATGAGGACTCCACATTTCATCCGAATGTCCAAAATATGCCTTGAAATTTTACACATGCGGATGAGCCATCGCGTCCACACTCATCTGAATCATCGCAAATCTGCGATAGAAAATAATTTAAAATTAGAGCAAATCAATAATTAACCAATAGAAATGAGGCTCCTCGACACAAATCCCCCTCCACCACGATCTGACAGCAGGAACTGTCTCCTGCACCGTTCTTGCTGGACGTACGGACTGTCTCCAAGTGAGATGAGCTGTCTCCCCCTTTTTAACCTCTAGCCATTCCCCTGCCATTTCTTCAGTTTTAGTCCCTCCTCTACCTTTGTCAAGCAATTAAGTGAGAGAGCTCTCCCCTGTGAGCTCGTGAGAGTTGTGTGTTGAGTGATCTTATAACGACTCAGATTTTCTTTTCCCATTAAAAATTTGCTAAAATTTAAAACTTTTAACAAACTGCTAAAGCCTTTATTAAAACCTTTTTAAAGTAATATCAGAGTGCAAAATCGAACCGTTAAAACATTTTTCGTTAGAACATAGCAGAATCTGTTGTAAAATCTTTTGTGAAAATATAACGGATTTATTAAAATGTAAAGGAAGCATAAATTGTTTGAGATATGAAAGCTAACAATTAAATACTGCATTTGAGAAATGAAAACTAAATAATCAAGTACAATTTATTACAAACGTTTTCTCTTTTACTCTCTTAGGCCTGGCCAGTCACGAGTCTTGGGTGTGCAAATCCTCCACCCCTGCTTTGTCAATTTGTTCCTCATCATCGCGTACAAGTACCTACACCTATACCACAAGTAAAACGTGAGCCTAATGGCCCAGTAAGGAAAAGGGTTCATGGAGTATGATATGCCTCTCTTTAGTTCTTTTTAGAATAGGGGCCGCCCCAAACCAACATTTTCCATTTATTCGTAGGTTATTTGGTTCTTTACTCGTACTTTGAGTTGGAGATTGAAGGGCCCATATGAGATGGTATAGCTGGTTGGATCTAATCTCCTGTGGGCAAATAGGTCCTTGTTCCCGACTGGGTAAGGGGCATTGCCTAGCTGCCAGGCTAGATTCACTACCCATCTGCCCTCCAACTTTCTTTTTCTTCTTTTTCTTCATCTTTTTCATTTTCTTTGTTTTTCCTCACATAATGCATGTGTGAGTACCACCACCAAGGTGACACTCCCTATTGGTTTATATTAGCATGATGCATGATGACACATTCTCTCAATAACATGATGCATGATGCAGTATAACTTAACATTAACAATAATTGAAATGCGCGTATAAGGAAAGTAAATGACAATAGTTGAATAACAGGAATTGAAAGTGCACATTGGAGAACGATTAAATATGGAATTGTAAACAATGACGTGCATAAGGAAATCAAACAACGAACGAACTCAATAAAGGAATTCAGAAATTGAACACCAATATTAGAGCAATATACAGTGAAAACATGCCTGAACTGATATAACACAAAAATAATCGAAATAGAAATCAAAACATACATGTTGATTGTCCTAATTAATTTCCTAGTCATTTTACATGCTCCTTACATTTAATATTCTATGTGATTATCCTAATTACTGATTACCATTATTATTCTAGTTAGTTATCCTAGATAATTTACATGTTCAAGGAATCCATTTATTACTCTAGTTAAATATCTTAGTTAATTTACATGCTCACGAAAGATTATCTTTCGTTCTCCTAGTTAGTTTTCATGCATCCTAATTACTGATTACCATTATTATTCTAGTTAGTTATCCTAGATAATTTACATGTTCAAGGAATCCATTTATTACTCTAGTTAAGTATCTTAGTTAATTTAGATGCTCAGGAAAGATTATCTTTAGTTTTCCTAGTTAGTTTTCATACATCCTAATTATTCTAGTTAGTTATCCTAGATAAGTTACATGCTCAAGGAAGATACAATTACTATTCTAATTTGTTATCCTAATTACTTTACATGCTTATGAAAGATTACCATTATTAGTTATCCTAGTTAATTAACATGCTCAACTTTAATGGAATGTGATAAACATGATTTTATTCTAATTTAATTATGCATGCTCAAGTTTGGTAAGCTACAATTTACAATTAGCACAGAGGAGACGATAACAAAGGAAAGGTAAAAACACACATTCACATAGTCCATGAAATCCTTAGTTCGATCACGTTTAGTTCATTCTTCTTTCATCTTCTCTCTGTCATTCTCTAATAAGGTAAAGCATTGAGTGCACCATAACAGTAAAAGATGATATACATAATATCAACAAAGATTAATTGTTTACTTGGTTAAACATGCTCGGATTGGTTATAGTTAATTAGTTAATTAGTCGAGCAAGATAATTAAACATGTTCGAGTCTAATTAATTATCCTAGTTAAGTTAATTAACATGCTCAATTAATAATTATAATTTGGATTCTAATTGATTAACAATTAAACGTGCTTAAGACCTAATTAGGTTAACGTACAATTTAACATGCTAGTATAGTTGCTTAAACATAGAGTTTAGTAAACACATAGATATCACACAATGTAACAGCAGAACAATATATGCATTAAATAAAGGAAATGACAGTTATAATTAACACAAGGAAATTAGACTAAACTATAAAAAATAGAATCATTCTCCATGACCTAGCTCTTAACTCATTAACTCATCGTTCTACACTACACACTCGACTCATCATCCAAGCAGTAAACGTCCATCACCCCTCAAGCATTCATCAACAAAAGAATTGCAAGAAACTATAGAGAACTAGCAGCAGTCACTAACAGCAGTATATCAACTAGGAGGAACTATTAGCAAGTAAAGTAGCAAAGGAAATTATAGGGAATTAAACACCAAACTCACACACTCTACTTGTGGGTAGGGCCACCACTGGCCAAGACACACTCAAGTTCTTACCTCAAAACTTTATCGTGTATTGCACTTAATCGCTATCCTTCTTCTCCTTTTAGTACCTTCACAAATTAATAACATATACGATTAATATCCCTTTCTCCACTAATTGTTTATAAGGTTTAATAAGGCTTACGAGCTTCAGCATCTACAACTTAACCACTTCATCCATATCTCTATCTTTATTCCTTAACCATCCGAGCAACAGACAATTCATTTAACCTCTACAATTAATTTCATATTAAACAAGATATTCATAACCTGCTCATCAACAGTTAATAGGTGGTACCAAATTAACAGCACATGGACCTCTCACAACACCAACCCCAATTAACAGAATATCCAAACGTCCAGGAATCATTACCAATTTTAAAAAAACATCTTAACAAAACCGAACAGTTTATCCTATCCAACCAACTCATCCAACAACAGGGAGCATTTATCCATAACCAACAATACAGAGAGCCTAACTCAAAATCAATAGACATCCTTTATTCATTTATCTTTAGCATCCATAATCAAACAGAGGACGATTCATGTATGGTAATCCAAGTCTAACAGGTTGTTTTACAACATCAATTCCCAACAATTTGACAGATGCATTTATTCCATATTAACAACCATTGGTGCATAACTCATCAAATAGAGGGGGAAGTCAATACCTGGAACTCACCCATGAAGAAACCGAGAGCTCCAACCTCTCGGCCATCACCAGCAACAAATAGTCAAGCCATGCACAACACACACCTGAGCAGACCCGAGAAGCAGCCAACCCGAGCTACCCTTCACCAAAACACCTGAGAAGAAGCCTCCAGCTCCCCCATCCCACACTCATCTCTTAACTCAGCTCACCCGAGGATTTTTCCTTCACTATCTTTATCCTCTAGCCACCGCCAGCACGCCCACAAATTTCCTCAATCTTTTCAAAGGTTGCCCCCCCCCCCCCCCAATTCCCCTTGATTCCATTCAGCTTTTCCAGAAGTTGTCGCGCATAGCTTTCTTCTCCAATTAGCCAACTAAGTGCGATGCCAGCTGGAAGGAATGTGGATAATTCTTCTTGTCCAAACACACGGACCAGTTCGCATTGCTGAACCAACCGGTGCATTAACAGACCAACAACGTGGTTTGTCAACGCCATTCCAGCCAATGAGTTCGCCGCCCTCTGTCGATCACGCCACACAGATAAATGTTGAGCACAGAACACCAAGGAGAGGAGGAAATCAGCCAAATGTACCTAGTCCCCTCGCTGGAATCCATAACCAACGGAAGCACGATCCAAATTGACCTGCGGATAACACGGTCCAATCCATGCCCTAGCCGTCCCGAGGTTCGTCGTCCCCGTACCGTCAGCAGCGACCCGCCATGAAGAACACTGGCCGAACACAAACCTCCACCATCGCCACTCCCCCTTCGTCACCCTCTCCCTTTCTCCTTCGGTTTTCTTCGCCATCGCTCACCCTCCCTGTATCGCTCTCCCTCTCTTCTCCAAATGGCCCGAGGCCATTTTGCTTTGCTCCTCACACTGGATCGGTTCAAGGATGAACCGGTTTAGTCCACCTCTCATTTCTTCAATTTATTTATTCTCTTATTTTTAAATTCCTTATTTCATTTTAATTAATTTATTTTTTAATTAAACATTACTTTTAACATATGTATTTTTATGCGTCGAATATACGTACAACATATTAGTCAACCCAAATTCCAACTCACGATTTATCCCAATGTCGATTAACAATTATTACGAGTCTAATCTAGATTCCCTAATTCCATCAATTAAATCTTAATGACCATCCGATAAATTTCCTAAATAATAATCTATCGGTTACATCCTTGGTAATACCCTGATAATTACCCAATAAATTTGAATATTCCCAATTACTTTCCAATTATCATTATTAGTTTCGATATAAAAAAGTAGGGGTATTACAGATCCTCCTGGGTGGTACGTGAGGAAGGAGTGATTGTGAAGCTGAAGAGTGAGTTGTGGAGCTACTCGGTTGCTGTGGAGTTGCTGTCCCTGTTGGTTTCCTTCACAACGGTAAGGACTGGGTGTGACTTGGCCATTTTGAGGCCGTACACCTCAAGTAGTGTGCGTGAGTGGTAGACTAGTGATGCTCTGTAGAATTTGCTTGGGTGGTTTACTGTTATTTCCCTTGCTGTTAGAGTTTTTCCTTGATAGATACTGTAGGTTATGGTTAGCTCGTTGATGTTTTCTTGGCTGATAACTATTGTTATTCCTTGTTGGTGTCCCTTGCTAAGTGTGTAGTACCCCTTAATGTTGGATGATATTGTTGGTTGGTAATGATTGCTATAAAGTATAGAGTGATGAACTATAAGCTTAAAATGTTGAAAAACGATGAACTAAGGCTATGACTCTGTTATGGAAATATTTGTGGCTGTTGTAATTGCTGAAGTTTACTTGCCGCAACATTTAGTTAACATTGCCCTGCTGTGTTTAGTTTAATATCCTTAGGTTAATTATAAACTGTCGTTTCCTTCATTATTGCCTGATTGCTTTGTTATTGTTCTACTGCCGTCGGTTCGATTTATTTCCTTAAACTAGCACATTTAATAAATGATAATTATAACAACTCTTACTCTGAACTTGTATAAATATTCGTGATACATTATTATAAGTTGATCCTATTTAATTGTTAATAAACTAGAATTTTGAGCATGTAAATCAATCAAGCATGTTAATTAACTAGAGTAAGAAATTAACTAGAGTAATTAGCTATAGAGTAATTAATTAGAATCACAATTATGATCTTAATTAAACTTGAACATGTAATTAATTAGAGTAAACAACTGGACTTAAGCATGATTAATATGTTAATTAACTTAACTAAAGAAATTAATTATTTGAGCATGTTTAAGTAACTAGTTGAATTAATCCGAGCATATTTAACCAGTTGTCTAATTCAATTGTTAATCACATCATTGAGCACGTTAACTAACTAAGATAATAACAGTAGATAACTTAGTTTTACTTTATTTGAGCATGTAATTGATTAGAATAATGTAAGCATATTAATGTACCAATATAAACATGTTAATTAACTAGACTCAAGCATGTTAATTAACTAGGTTGTTAGATTTATCAATGAAATTAACTATTAATCTTCATATATGTTAGTTAACTATTAGAGTTGTTTGATATTAATTCATTGGTTCCATGCTCAAATGCCTTACCTTGTTGTTACTCTTTAGATGTTTCTTGTACCATTAGTTCATTTTCCTTATTGCAAATGCCTTACTTGATAGAAATCAATGTCGTGAATGCTTAGTTAATGATGGGTGTAGAATGACGAACTAAAGAAAGAAGCATAAATGAGCAAGAATTCCCTTAACTGTTTTGTTCTTTATTAATTACTTGTTGTCTATCTTAAGTCTCTCTGTGTTTATTGTCATTCCTATTGATCTATGCATATATCGTTCAATCATTTCTGTTTCCTAATCTGAATGTGTGCAGTTAATTAGGATGACAATTGTAAGAGTATGTTTAACTAGTTGTTAATTATTCCTTGAGTATGTTAACTCACTAGAGTAAATAACTTAATTAGAAGTTGAGAATGTAAATTGGTTAGAGTAATTAACTAGACTTGAGCATGTAATTAACTAAGATAATGATTTATAACTATGCTCGTATGTTTAATATTTAAATATTTAACCAACTTATCTGAGCATGCCTAATTAATTAACCAGTTAATTAACTAAGCTAGACTATTAAATTGTGATATGTTTAATTAATTAGAATAAAATCATGACTAATCAACTAGGATAAGGAATTACGAATTTATAAGCTTGTTTCCGTGATTTATTGTCTAAGCGTGTTTCCATGTAAACTATTAATTGTAAGCATGTTTAGTTCAATCGTACTAAGTGTCTGAGCATGTTAGATTAGTTTAGTTTAACGAGCATGTTTAGTTGATTGTAATTCATCACATGTTTACTTTATCGCCTCTTTATTTGTTCATTCGCTGTTTCAATTTAATGTTATACTTGTTCTTTGTTATACGCCATTATTTACTTTCCATATGTGCACCATTCAAGTATTGTCCGTTAATTCCTTTTATATGCGTTTTTAATTTCTGTTATTCATTTACTTCCTTTATGTGCGCAATTCAATTACTATCTATGTTAAGTTATACTGTATCATGCATTATGCTAGTTAAATGAGTCATCGTGCATCATGATAATAGAAACCAAGTAGGGTGGGGGGGGGGGGTACCACCTTGGTAGCTATACCCAATCAAGCATGAGTGAGGAAAAATGTTAAGAAATAAAGAAGTAGAAAATGTTCAGGATGGACGGGATACGTTTATCATTGAGAGAGAGCCTAGAGGGCGGGATACGCCTGAAGGGAAAATAAAATGCTCAGGATGGGTGGGATACGCCTGTCATTGAGAAAAAGCCTCGAGGCCGAGATACGCCTAAAGGAAAAAAGAAGAGAAAAGGGAGTTGGGGTAGATGGGTAGTTCGAATCTAGCATGGCAGCAAAGATACACCCTTACTTGGTTAGGAAAGGGACTAGTGTACAGACAAGAGGTTAGAAGCCTATCAAAACTAAGCCATCTCAAAGGACAACCTTCAATCTCCAGTTCAAAGTACGAGTAAAGAACCAAAGAACCAACGACTTAATGAAAATATTGGTTTGGGTTGCCCCCATTCCAAAAGAACTAAAGAGAGGCATATCATACTGCACGAACCCTTGTACTTACTGGGCCATTAGGCTCACGTCTTACTTGTGGTGTAAATGTAGGTACTTATACGCGAATACACATAATTAAGAGTCAAGGCAAAAACAATACATAGATCAAAACGCAGGAATGTAGAATTTGCATGCGTAAGAGCTTGTGGCTAGTTAGGCTAAGGGGAAATAAATGATATAGTGGTTTGTAATTAAATTGTATTTAATTGTTTAGTATTCCTAAAGCAAAACAAAAGATTTTACAATCGCTTCCGCTATGTTTAATAAATCTGTCATGTTTTCATCAAGGAATTTTACAACTACTTCTGCTAAGTTTTAACAAAAAGAGTTTTTTTAATGATCTAGTTCTGCACTTTGATATTACTTTAAAAAGGTTTTAATAAAGGCTTTAACGGACTGATAAAACTTTTGAATTTTACGAATTTTTAAAGGGAAAAGAAAAACTGGGTCGTTACAACAGTACAATAGGTTGACGTTAACCATTGCTGTCAAATGTTAATCTGTTGTGATGAAAATGGGTTTAACATTGTCAAATGATGAGTAAAATGGATAGCAAGGATTTCCCTAGGCTAAAACTACTATACATGAATTGCTCTCTGTTAAATACTTGCTCTCTGTAAATTGGTGCGCTGTTAACATGTAACTACTCTCCATTTATCTACTAAGGTATAAAACTATCCTTGGAAGTTACAACACCAACTACTTCTTGATTAGCAAATGTTCACCTTAATTTATAGTTCTCTAAATTATGCTTGATACATATTGGAAAATATTAGGTAATAGAAATGAATATTTTCAGCATGAACTACCATAGCTTTATCTTTAAATCATGCTTCCAGTTTGCATTTTGTATATGTATATTTGTGATCTGTACGTGACATTCATGCATCATGCTTAGGGCTTATGAAATTACCAACATATTGCACGTCATGCATAATTTATGTAAATAGGCGTGTGGGGGTTCGGGAAAAGGGGTGATGGTCCATTGGTGAGGACACCATAGGAGGTATCTCCCCATCGGAGTGACGGTTAACCACGTGGACCATAGGATGTATTCCCTTTTCTTGTACTGAAACCTTCACCGTCTTCAACAAAAGAGTGTAGTGACGATCATGCTAGCGATGCCATAGGATGTATCTCCATGCAGAAGTGACAGATAGCTACATGACCATAGGACGTATCCTAACTCTTGGCTAACAGAAAAGATATGGTTCTTTTTTGTAATACATTGTATAATTATGTATAGCATTTGCATTGCATTTCATTCTGATTCTTACTAGGCATTAGGCTCATTGTTTTTCCCATGATGTAGGTGACACTCGTGATGATTGTGACATACCAATCATGGAGGGGATATTTCAGGAAGATTCCTTGGGTTATCAGTTGATTTGACTTGATGGTTGGGGCTCATGTAAATGATGTTAGTTATTTTGAACAGTTAATGTAATACCCTGATAAGATTTTCCCGTATACATGATGTAATTAAATTACAGGATAATTAATATGTTACATTGCGTATCTATACGTGTTAAATTGTGATGTGTATTTATGGAAAAAATATTATAGGATGAAAATTTAGTAGGGAATTGGAAGGAAAAACTAGATTATGGAGATTCAGATGCATCCGGACGACACGAGGACAAGAAATGTCATCCGCAAATGCATGGAATGCCGTCCCTGCACTTTGGGATGATTCAAGATGAGGTTTTGCTTCCTGATTCGTCTGTTACTCGACTTCTGGACGCATGTGGACGAAGGTGGATGCATGCGGACACGGTCATTTTGAATCTGTCAGATTTCTAGACAGTTTTGAACGAATGCGGACGCTTGAATGCGACGCCATTCTTCGTCCGAATGACGGATTTGAACAAGTGCAAGCAAAGGTGAGGATGCCATCCTTTTGTCCGAATGTGCACTATGCCTGAGGAATAGTGACTTTCGAACACACGCGGATGAAGCCAGGATGACTCCTCGCGTCCGAAACATCCCAGACCTGTGAATAAATTAGGGTTTAAAAACTAGAATTCTTGTCGTTTAGCCATTAAAATCGCACTCAAGGAGACATGGGGGACGAGTCCCCATGCAAGACCACGCCATCCACTCCGTTGACCATGCCTCCTCCATCTTGTTTGGTGTACGTTGATCTCCCTCAAGGTAAGTCTTTTGAATTAAGCCATTTCCCCCTACCATTTTGTCCAGCTTTCTTTCCCATTCGTGGGAGAGAGTTCCTGCATGAGTGTTTCCTGCAAGAGAGAAAATCCTCTAGGAACTAGTGAGTGCTGTGCTTGAGCTCATGAGGAAACGTGAGTGTCTGTAAGTTAGTGCATTACGTGTGTGAAGCAAGTTTATGTAAGCTGAGGAGAAGCTGGGAGCTACTGACCATGAAGTTAAGGAGTGAGCTGGAGTTTGCTGTATGTGAGTAGAACTCTTCAACTAAGGTAAGGAATTGGGTAGAGTCTTGGCCAATGTAGGCCCTACCCACAAGTAGTGTGCGTGTGTAGTGCTATTTTACTGTTAATTGCCCCGTGATTTCCTTACTGTAATTACCGTGCTGAGATTTCCTTTGCTAATAGTTCTAGTTAAATTTCCTGGGATTCTTTCTTGATAATTTCCTTAGTATATAATGATGAACAGAAGAGAAGAACGCATGATGACAATATAGAATGAATGAACGAGTTTTATGATGAAGATTCCGTGAATACATTCTATTGTCTTAATTGCTATTAATGCCATTAGAATTGTTAGTTGTCTATTGTTGATAGTGTAGAACTCTCTGTGATAATTAGAAATTAATAACCTTTAACTAGAGTATGTAAATAATCACTAATCTGAGTATGTCTAATTAACTAGAATAATAGTATATCTAATTAACTAGAATAATCTCTATCACTAAATAACATTTGTAACAATAAACACCAATCTGAGCATGTATACTTAATCTGAGCAATTAACTAAGTTATTAATCTTAACAGCGAACTAAGTTATAAATTCAATAGAAGTTATGCCATTAAACCGTCTAAACATGTTTAATCAACTACGATAAATTATTGATCCTCAATTAGAGCACGTCACTTGACTAGTTTAATAATTGTAATATGACCCTTACTATGAGCATGTTTAACTAAGCACCTTTAATTAACTAGAATGATAATTGTAGCAACAACTCTTAATCTGAGCTTGTATTAATACTTGTAATAATGAACAAAGTTATTAATTAGAAGTTGAGCATGTTTAATTGTTAATTAACTTGAATCCTGAGCATGATTAATAAACTAGACTGTCAATTGTAATGACTTCCTTGAGCATGTTAATTAACTAGGACAACAATTATGACTCCCTTAACCTGAGCATGTTTAACTAATTAGAATAATGAGTGTAATTACTTCCTTGAGCTTGTTAATTTACTAGGATAACAATTGTGACAATGATTCTTAACCGAGCATGTTTAATTAACTGGAATGATAATAGCAGTTTGATAACTTTAGCTAAGAACAACCTTATGCTTTATCCATGATTAATTTCTTATAATTGATTCAAATTGTTATCCATGTGTACTTAATGTCACCTATACTCTTGTGTTGGTGAAACATGTTTGTTCGTATGAATGGTTAGTTGCAATCCTTCTTATATACTTGATTCATGTTGTTATCCATGTCTATTTCTATCATACTCTTATGAAGCATGCTTTATTTGTTTGAATAACTACTTGACTTATGATTAAGTTTACTAGCATGTTCTGATCGTTGTTTTGTTTATTGTTGTATTCTGTAAGTTCAAGTATGCCATTTGTTGTTTTAATTCGTGGATATTGCTCTGATATATGTGTTTAATTACCGTTATTCCTTAATGTTCACTGTGTTTGATATTTTCAATTCCATATTATAATTGTTCTTCGTTATGCGGTTTTAATTTTTGCTATTTAATTATATATGCTATTCAATTATTGTTATTGTTACGTCATGCATGATGCTAATAGAAACCAATAGGGAGTACGACATTGGAGGTGGTACTCACTTGCATTATGTGAGGAAAAACGTTAAGAAAATGAAGGAAAGAAGAAAAGCGAGTTGGGGGCGAATGGGTAGTTTGGATCTAGCCTGGTAGCTAGGCTACACCCCTACCTTGTCGAGAAAGGAACTAGTTGCACATAGGAGGTTAGAAGCCGATCAAACTATACCATTCCATATGGGTCCTTCAATCTCCAGCTTGATGTACAACTAATGAACGAACAGACAAATGAACGTAATGAAAAGATTGGTTTGGGGCGGTACCCATTCCAAAAGAACTAAAGAGACACATAGCATATTGCATAAACTCAATTCCTTATTGGGCCATTAGGCTCACGTCTTACTTGTGGTGTAGGTACACGTACGCAAAAGTGATACACAGATGATGAAGCAGTTGATGAAGCATTTGCACGGGCGGACTTATGGCTGGTTAGGCTAAGGGAAAATAAAAGAGAAAAGTAATTTGTTATTAACACGTAATTATTTGTTTAGTTTTCCTTAAATAAATTTCTTACGCTTCTGCTATGTTTTGATAAATCCGCTATGTTTCTTGATTTGGCTTCCGCTACATTTTGAGAAACGATTTTATAACTATAGCTTTTCAATACATATAACGATTTTCATAACGGGTGTAACGAAAGGGTTAGTAACGGTCCAGCTAAACTTTTATTAAAGTTATAAAGTTTTGACAAAGATTTTAGTGACTATATAAAAGTTTTAAATTTCTCATATTTCAAATGATTATAAAAAGTCGGGGCATTAAAATTGGTATTAGAGCAATTTATCTTTTAAAAAATAATTTTTGTAAATTGCCCTGATACAGTTGGTATCAAAGCGACTATATTTTAAATGTAAAACTAATTCTGTAGCCTACCTACCAGCACAAGGCTCGACGTGGCAAATACTTTATCCACTGTAAGTAGACTCCTTAATACTTTACTAACACATGATTCCCTTATCCTATTTTTTTGTGAATGCATTGTTAGGAGATAACATGGAGAGAAAAGCGAGGAGCGAGAATGAGATAGTTAATCAGTTGAGGGATTACTTGGAGAGTAAGTTCCGACTTATTGAAGACCTAGTGAGAGGATTTTGGACATTCAATAGGAAGTTTGTGGAAGACTTGCTGACACTACCAAGAGAGGAGGAAGAGGAACTGAGAACGATAAGGAACAAGGGACCATTGGAGGATTGTGAGCAACAAGAGGATGAGAAGCACCTTCATGTCAACGCTACTGAGGAGACCGCAGTTGTGACACCGCAGATGGAGTTATGACCTTAGTGTGCCAAGAGTCACTCTGGGGTATGCTTGGTGGGGTCGGGACTGTGTTATCGATGTAAAAGGTATGGAAACATCGCCAGACGGTGTCCCAACCTGTCCAAAGGAAGGAGGAAGGAGTTCTTCGACCTATATTTTGGGACTAGTGGACTAGTAGACTAAGTAGACTTGGTGACTAAGTATTTTGTATTTTGGAAGTGTACCCAGATATATTTTGGATTTCAGATATGTTAGTAGGACGATAAGTAAATGTTGTTAAATATTGAACTTTTCTGGAACTGTTTGGGATTTTTATACAGGATGTATAGCTTTGTGAGAGTGTAAAAACAGAGGAGACTCTGCCCAAATTTTTTGAATAGGAAAGAGAAAATTTGTTGAAGAAAAATCCCAAGTGAACTAGAACAACTAGATAGATAAACGAGGTCACCTAGGTTACAACGGACTAAATAAAGGATAGATTAGTTACGAGAGGGGAAAAACATTAAGAACTAAGCCGAATTAGTTGAACAATTGCCCACTCGGTCTTAATTTAATGGAGGGTAGTTGCATACTCGATGTCTTGATCACTTTCCGCGATGCCGAGCTAGGAATGCACTTAGGTGAGATGGAAGTTTGGAAGGTTTAGTCTCTTGGTATGACCAACATGGATTAGTTTGACGGAAAACTCTGACATAAGGTATTCCCTGTCCATCTTTGGGAGGTGGATTATCATTGGACTAGGATTCGAACGGATAATAGGACTTGCGTCGGACTTGGTTTATTAAGTTCTCCATCTTGGTCCAGACTTAATACTCAATTAAGATAATTAAGGGCGTGACTGCACCATTGCACGGCAAAGGCGGAGGCAATCAGTTGAAATTCTTCATGAATGAGTATAGAAACAAAGGTGTTAACAGAAACTGATATGGAAATGGAAATAGATACAGAAACGGAAACGAAAACAGAAATGGATACAGAAACAGAAACGAAAACAGAAATGGAAATGAAGTTTCTAGAAATTTATGGAAGTGGAACAAAAACAGATATAGAAATGAAAATGGAAACGGAAACAAAAACGGATACAAAAACGGAAACATATACGGAAATGGAAACTGAAATAGAAATGAGAATGGTTATAGATACAAAAAGAGAAGCAAGACGGAACGCATCCAACTCAACCATGGAGCGGTATAGTTCATAACTCAGAAACAAGCTCGGATGGACGAATTGGATGGTGGAAAGCATGTTCAAGCATGCTGAAGTTGTGAAGTGAGAGAGGAAGGTCGCATGTGCTTGGACTCAAGTCATAAAGTGCAATGGACTTGAAGAGGGAAAATAGTAAAGGAGATGTGAGTTCAACGTTAGGTAGTGATTCTATTGGCGGTAAGGAAGATCAAGGAGACTCTTCTTTAGTGTTGAATCACATGGATGTCGGTGACCAATTTGACGGGGAACGTCAAAGTTAGGAGAAAAATACTGTAGATTCAAGAGTTAAGCGGCAACGATGCAGTGTTTACTGAACTGAAGCAGATGAATGTCGTGATTAAGGTGTTTTTTGTTGGAAAGGATGCATAAATAATGTAGTCGAAGAGTAAGTTCGAGGGTTGCATCGACCTTTTTGGTGCGAAGATATGCGTTTGGATGTAGTCAAGCTGATTAATAGCAGTAGTTGAACAAACTGTAGGAAGAAGGGAGTTGATAGTCTAGATAAAATGAAGTTTTAGGACAAGAAGGGAACTATGTCATCAAATGTAATAGCTAAAGAAGAGATTTGATGCGTGGTTTAGGGTTTGTTAAGTCAAGGGAGGGTAATTCGCTAAGCAAATTTCGAGGACGAAATTTATATAAGGAGGGAGGTATGTAATACCCTGATAATGTTTAGCCCGTATACGTGATGTGATTAAATTACTAGATATATAATATATTACATTGCGTATCTATACGTGTTAAATTGTGACATGTATTTATGGGATGCAAATTTAGTAGGAAATTGGAAGGAAAAACTGCATTGTGGATATTCCCACGCATGCGGACAACACGAGGATGAGAAATGTCATCCGCAAATGCATGGAATGCCATCCTTGCACTTTGGGATGATGCAGGATGAGGTTTTACGTCCTGATTCATCTGTTGTTCGACTTTCGAACGTATGCAGACAAAGGCGGATGCATACGGATGCAGTCATTTTGAATCTTTCCAACTTCTTGATAGTTTCGAACGAATGCGAACACTTGAATGTGGACACCATTCTTCGTCCGAATGATGGATTTGGACGAGTGTAGACGAAGGTAAGGACTCCATCCTTCGTCCGAATGTGCAATCTGCCTGAGGAACAATGACTTTCGGACACACACGGATGAGTCCAGGATGACTCCTCGTGTCTGAAACATCCTAGACCTATGAATAAATTAGGGTTTAAAAATAGAACTCTTGTCATGTAGCCATTAAAATCACACTCAGGGAGACACGGGGACGACTCCCCACGCCAGACCACACCCTCCATTCCATCGACCATGCCTCCTCCATCTCGTTTGGTGTACGTTGGTGTCCCTCCTGGTAAGGCTTTCGAATTAAGCCATTTCCCCCTGCCATTTTGTCCAGCTTTCCTCCCCCTTCATGAGAGAGAGTTATTGTGTGAGTGTTTCCTGTGAGAGAGAAAATCCTCTTGGAACTAGTGAGTGTTGTGCTTGAGCTCGTGAGGAATCGTGTGTGTCTGTGAGTCAGTGTATTACATGTGTGAAGCAAGGTTATGTAAGCTGAGGAGAAGCTGGAAGCTGTTGTCCGTGAAGCTGAGGAGAAGCTAGGAGTTGTTGTCCGTGAAGTTGAGAAGTGAGCTGGAGTTTGCTAGCCGTGAGTAGAATTCTTCAACTAGGTTAGGAATCGGGTAGAGTCTTGGCTAGTGGAAGCCCTACCCACAAGTAGTTTGCGTGTGTAGTGTTATTTTATTGTTAATTGCCCTGTGATTTCCTTACTGTAATTACCTTGCTGAGAATTCCTTTGCTAATAGTTCTGGTTAAATTTCCTGGGATTCTTTCTTGTTAATTTCGTTAGTACAGAATGATGTATTGAAGAGAAGAACGCATGATGATAGTATAGAATGAATGAACGAGTTTTATGATGAAGATTCCGTGAATACATTCTATTGTCTTAATTGCTATTAATGCCATTAGAATTGTTAGTTTTCTATTGTTGATAGTGTAGAACTCTCTGTGATAATTAGAAGTTAATAACCATTAACTAGAGTATGTAAATAATCACTAATCTAAGTATGTCTAATTAACTAGAATAATAGTATATCCAATTAACTAGAATAATCTCTATCACTAAATAAAATTTGTAACAATAAACACTAATATGAGCATGTTTACTTAATCTGAGCATGTTTAATTAACTAAGTTATTAATCTTAATAATGAACTAAGTTATAAATTCAGTAGAAGTTATGCCATTAAACTGTCTGAACATGTTTAATCAACTAGGATAAATTATTGATCCTCAATTAGAGCACGTCACTTGACTAGTTTAATAATTGTAATATGACCCTTACTATGAGCATGTTAACTAAGCACGTTTAATTAACTAGAATGATAATTGTAGCAACAACTCTTAATCTGAGCTTGTATTAATACTTGTAACAATGATCTAAGTTATTAATTAGAAGTTGAGCATGCTTAATTGTTAATTAACTAGAATCCTGAGCATGTTTAATAAACTAGACTATTAATTATAATGACTTCCTTGAGCATGTTAATTCACTAGGATAACAATTGTGACTCCCTTAACCAGAGCATGTTTAAATAATTAGAATAATGAGTGTAATGACTTCCTTGAGCATGTTAATTTACTAGGATAACAATTGTGACATTGATCCTTAACCGAGCATGTTTAATTAACTGGAATGATAATAGTAGTTTGATAACTTTAGCTAAGAACAACCTTATGCTTTATCCATGTTTAATTTCTTATAATTGATTCACATTGTTATCCATGTGTACTTAATGTCGCCAATACTCTTGTGTTGGTGAAACATGTTTGTTCGTATGAATGGTTAGTTGCAATCCTTCTTATATACTTGATCGATGTTGTTATCCATGTCTATTTCCATCATACTCTTGTGAAGCATGCTTTATTTGTTTGAATAGCTATTTGACTTATGATTCTGTTTAATAGCATGTTCCGATCATTGTTTTGTTAACTGTTGTGTTCTATTAGTTCAAGCATGCCATTTGTTGTTTTAATTCGTGGATATTGCTTTGTTATATGTGTTTAATTACTGTTATTTCTTAATGTTGACTGTTTAATTTCCCTATGTCGTTCGATATTTTCAATTCGATTTTATAATTGTTCTCTGTTATGCGCTTTCAATTTCTGCTATTCAATTATATGCGCTATTCAATTATTGTTATTGTTACGTCATGCATCATGCTAATAGAAACCAATAGGGAGTGCCACCTTGGGGGTGGTACTCACATGCATTATATGAGAAAAAACGTTAACAAAATGAAGGAAAGAAGAAAAGGGAATTGGGGGCGGATGGGTAGTTCGGATTTAGCCTGGTAGCTAGGCTACACTCTTACCTTGTCGGGTAAGGGACTAGTTGCATACAGGAGGTTGGAAGCCGATCAAACTATACCATTCCATATGGGTCCTTCAATCTCCAGCTCGATGTACGAGTAATGAATGAGCAAACGAACGAGCGTAATGAAAAGATTTGTTTGGGGCAGTACCCATTCTAAAAGAACTAAAGAGATGCATAGCATATTGCATAAACTCAATTCCTTACTTGGCCATTAGGCTCTCGTCTTACTTGTTGTGTAGGTACACATACACTAAAGTGATGCACAGACGATGAAGCAGTTGATGAAGCATATGCACGGGCGGACTTGTGGCTGGTTAGGTTAAGGGAAAATAAAAGAGAAAAGTAATTTGTAATTAACACGTAATTATTTGCTTAGTATTCCTTAAATGAATTTCTTACGCTTCCGCTATGTTTTGATAAATCCACTATGTTTCTTGATTTAGCTTCCGCTACGTTTTAAGAAACGATTTTATAACTATAGCTTTTCAATACTTATAACGATTTTCATAGCGGGTCTAATGAAAGTGTAACGACTTGGATTTTTCTTTTTCTTTTATTTCGTCTTAAAATACGTTGAATTAAAAACTTTTGTAAAACAATTGAAAACTCTTTTCAAAATAATTATCGGAGTGCCTTTAGAAAAATCCCAATCGTCACGACATTTCACTTATAAATTCATTTAAATTGTGGAAGACTAAAGTTATTAAATCTATTCTCAAAATATAGCCAAAATGCAAACAGAATATTACTCAAAACATTAATTGAAGTTTGGGGTAAAAGCGTCACATATTCAAAATGGGGGTTAGAACAATAGTTAGTATTTTACAAAACGTGTTTTCCATTAAACCCTTACAAAACATACATTTTCTTCTTTCTTTGAGCCACAGACCTACTCCGGTCGCGTTTCACCCTGGTATTCCACAGGCTTCACAGGCAAAGCCTCCTCTTTTGCTCCCAGCATGATCATTTCGTTACCTACACCACAAGTAAGGACGTTAGCCGATGGCCCAGTAAGAAATGGGGTTTATACATTATGCTAATGCCTCTCTTTAGTTATCTTTTGGAATGAGGGCCACCAAACCAATCTTTTCTTTACGTTGGTTCGTTCTTTACTCGTTCTTCGAGCTGGAGATTGGGAGATTTTCTCTTGCAATGGAATAGTTGGTCGGATCTAACCTTTTACTTGCAACTAGAACTCCCGTACCCGACAAGGGAGGGGCTTCGGCTAGTTGCAGGCTAGACCTGCTACCCACCGGCCCCCCAACTCCCTTTTCTTTTTCTTTTCTTTCGTTTTCTTATCGTTTTTCCTTTCCCAATGCATGTGAGTACCACTCCGAGCTGGCACTCCCTATTTGTTCTATTAGCATGATGCAACATGATGCATGATGACAATTATATAGCGCATACACAAAAAGTAAACATCAATAAAGAAATGATAACTCTATAAGTCCATGGCAACTGAAGTAAATGGCGGAATTTAAAGATGCATGAAAAGAATGAAAGCATAGTTATAGGGCAGCTATAGAAGAAACATTTAGAAATGGTGAATATAAACGAAACATATAGAAATGGTGAACAAAACATGTTATTAAACAAGGATAATGATTCTAACAGGTATCACGGAAATTAGATTAACATGCTTGAGATTAATGAGCATTAACAAATTAACATACTCGAGGATTAACAAGAAATGGTTAATTAATAATGCTGGAAGATTTAATTAACTAAGATTATATAAAGAATTGGCATGCTTAAAGAGTAATGGTGGATTAACATGCAAGAAATCATAAATTAACGTACATGAAGATTAATATGTAATTTAACGTGCTTGACGACTAAACAAGTAATAGTAAACTAACAGTCAAGGAATATGCTTATGAACATGTTCAAAAAGTAAACGAGAAATTGGCATGCTTAATGAATTATTGGCAACTTTGAAGACTAACAACTAATTTAACATACAAGTGATAATTGATTTACATACGTGTAATGATAAACTGTCATTCTAGAGGTTAAAAGAGTAGTGATTAATTAACATGCTTGTAGTAAAAATAGAATAAACTAATTCACATGCTTGAGGATTTCAAGGATGGATAATTAACCATGCTTGAAGGTTTAACAATTAAAAGCGAATTAATATATGATTAAGGATTTAACAAGTTAATAGCTACTTGTCATGCTTTAAGATTAAATAAGTTAATTAACACAACTACTCAGTCTAAAACATACTTGTAACAACAACGAAGGGTGCTTGCAGAGATATTAAGGGATGATACGGAGTTAAAAATCACATCTTTACACAACGTATAAAACTCACAGCAAAACCACAACAAAAGTATTACGATTTACAGGTTTAATAGTCACAAGGAGGGTATATAAAAGAAAATGAATGGGAAAGTAAGCATGTTCAGAATATAAACATAGAGAGCATCTCATTTATCCTTGACAGTCATCATGAATTTACTAGCTCATCTTTCTACTCTACTAAGCTTGACGTCAAATAGAGATTAATATTTCCAAACTTAGCATCCAGAGAATGTAAATAAGCAAAGAAATGTAACAACAGAACAAGCAAGAATATCACAGCAGAACAAAACTCCTAACAAAAGAAAATGCAGGAGTTAAGGCATCTAATAAAATTACAGAATTTTTAACTTCAAACAATAACAATCACACACGAACACACACGTTTTACTTGTGGGTAGGGCCTCCACTGGCCAAGACTAACCTAATTCCTTACTTTTGTTTTGAAGTGAACAAGCAGGGATAGCAAAACTCCAACTCCCGCAACACCCACGCCCTCCAGAAGGGAAATAAGCTAAGCTTGAAGAAGGTGAGAATACAAGGTAGAAAAATCAACTAGATGAAGGAGAGGTAAGCTGGAGGTTAAAAGGAGAGCTCACAGGGGTAATCATACGCGTAGGAGAGGGCAGGGAGGGCGGCTACACCTGGGCTGGAGCTGGAGGGGGACATTTCATTGTCTGGTGGCGCGAAATAAATGACTACGCGACAAACTGTCTAATTCAAATCCCTAATTTTATGCTAATCTGCGATCTTCTGGATGAGTGTGGACGCATAGGCCTCGTCCGCATTCGTCTGCATGTGTAAATTCTTCAGGCAGATTCGCATTCACGGATGTCAAATGTCATCCTCACTATGTCTGTATCGTCCGCAGACAACATTCGGATGCGTATTGGCGTCCACATGTATCATCTGAATCTTTCCCTAAATCGGACAGATTCAAATTAGATGAGGCCCGCAATGTTCACACTCGTCCACAAGCGTCTGAAGGTGTCCAGACTTGGATAGATTCAATTCGGACGCGACTAACTTACGTCCGCTTTCGTCTGGACTCATCCAAAACTCCACATAGGTGAAGTTAAGGTGCGGATTCGCGTCCTGAATCGTCCCATGCGTTTGCGAACGACACCCCACATCCTCGAATCGTCCGCAGGCGTCCCAATAGGCCAAAATTCCAGTTTCTTCACATTTTTCAACTAAACTTTTATCCTGTAATATTTTTCCCATAAATACATGTCATAATTTAACATGTATCAATACGCCATGTAATGTATATCTATCTCCAAAATTTGATTACATAGCGTACATGAGGAAAACAATATCAGGGTATTACAGAAAGGGTTAGTAATAGTCCGGCTAAACTCTGATTAAAGTAATAAAGTTTTAACAAAGATTTTAGCGGCTTTTTGAAAGTTTTAAATTTCACATATTTCAAAAGATTATAAAAAGTCGGGTCGTTATAGTTAAAATTTCTATTTTGACATGATAAACCGTTTTGTAATCATGGAACTTTGTTGGAAGGTTTAAAACTATGTTTTGAAAAGCTTAATTTATTTCCCCTTGATGAACTCTAATTTACGTATGCAAATAGATTTAGCTAAAATTTTATATCATAAAATTTAAAATAGAAAAAAATGATTTTTAAAAAAACGGGGGGCATTACAGAATGTCCCTAATAGGTTGAGGGATGTCCCTTATAGGTCCTTCAACCTATAAGGGATGTCCCTTTTAGGTTGAGAAACATCTCTTATAAGTTGTTAACCAATAAGGGATGTCCCTTATAGGTCGAGGGACGTCTCTTGTCTCTACAATCCACTCTGATATATAAGGGTGGATTGTAGAGACAATGGACATCTCTTAGCCTATAAGGGACGTCTCACAACCTATAAGGGACGTCTCTCTGTAATTTTGGACAAAAAGATGATGGGAAGGCTTGCGTCGTTCATTTTTTATAGTTTGAGATTTTAGTTGTTTACAAAAATTCTTGAAGGTTTGTCATATTTCTTATCCTCAACTATATGATTTGTTTTGTTAATTGCCTTTTAAAAAAAAATTGATTTTTTTTTTAAAACTCACAGTTGTTACACGAGAAACCCTAGATCACATGACAACGAATTTTCTACAACCATACTAAAAGGAAGGATGTTCCTAATAATAATTGCATACATGTGAATTCATTTTATTAAAAAATTGATTTTTTTATGACGCAAATATAATATTTTAATTGGGCGTTTAAAAGTATAAAAAATTGGATGTTTTTTATTAAGCTTGGATCGATTTCAGTGGTGGCACTAACATGGACGTTGCTTAAAAGGAGAAGAAACAGAGAAGCAAATGGCTTTTGAGAAATACTTAAAGCCATTGATTTAAACTCGTAACTTAAATTAATAAAGAAAGAAGAGAAGAAAACATCTCTTGATTAAAATAATAAATAAAAACCTCTAATCTTGCCACGTTATTAAAACTAAGCAGACTGGAGAGGAAGATGTGTAAAAAGAAGCTTGAAAATGGTGTAAAAGCGTTAAAATGGAGGTGGTAGGGGAGGATGGCTAATTTGACAGCCCAAAGCAAGCAAAAGCTGATGTTCTTAGCTGTTTGCCTTGGGACAAAGCCTCGAGGCTTCATTCCAACACATGATAACAGCTCCATCTTTTTTCTTTTTTAATATAAGCATTGAAAAAGTGAACAGAAAACAATATAAAATTTCATACCCACATAAGGGTCTATACCCTTTTACTACTACTATAGACTCACCAAAAATATAATGTTCAGTTGATTTAGTCGATGCATTCGAGTCACGAAACTCTAATACTTTTGTACATAGGAAAACACAAATGAAGATAGAGGACTAGTTTTCAGTTTGTATAGTCATTACTTATGTGTATATGCCAAACCATCTATCTAAACCATGTAGAAGATTGAAATGATTGAATGGTGCATCCTTGCTTAATCATAAGAAGATGCGTGCTCGTGGGAGATAAATGATCACAAGACAACATAATATGCATGGAAACAAACAAACAAACCACCATCATGTTGGTTTTTTAGTATACTATGCACAGTGGAATTCTACGGTGTTCATAACATCAGCGCGTGCGTCGCCCATATGTATTTTGAAAAAATAGTCTTTCAAAACACAAAACCATATAATCAAGATCATTAGTTCTAACTTAAATAATCATTTGTGAACAAAATTCATTATTTAAATTATATACCTAAACTTAAATGAGAAGATGATTACCCTTGATGCGTGTTTTACATAAGATCTTATCGATTATAATCTTACAATTGAAAAAAGAGGATCTGTGTCATGCCCCAAAGGGGACTTGAGAAAAAATGGGAGACGACCTGACCCAAAAACAAACTGAATGGCCTAACACTTTTACTTCAATTATCTTATTTAGTAATGGAAGTCTTAAAAATTTTATTAGAAGTTGAGGTCCGATAACAATTGGACTAAACAAGTCCAACAAATAATATCGAGATAATATGGTAATATAAATCCAAAATTTACTGTGTTAAATAAATTAATAAAAATAAAAACTTACAATATTTTAACAAGGTCTAATTTCACAAAAACTTTTCTCAAAGAAAAAAAATCATTAAAAAGTTTGGAATTTGATTCTCACCGAGATGACTACTGAGTCGGTAATTGAAAATCCTGCTTATAAAATCTGAAAAAGGGGAGTCGTTTAAGGTGAGTCGACTAAATTCTATAGGGATAAAATTTTATATTCAACGTTTAAATTAAAGACAATGATTAAATATGTTTGGTCATAAAAATGATATTTCATAAATTCATTTAAGAAGATTGTACAAAAAGGGTATGCGTTTAAACAACCAACTATAATATGGTACGTAACTAAAATAGAATCATGTTGTACTGTATAAAAATCTCAGTGAAAATTGAGACACTCACAGACTCCGAGTACACCATACCATAGACATATCACATAATAACGGCGATACTCGGTGATCGCAAAAACCACAAAAAGACCCTAATCAAGTTTAGGGTTTTGCGCCTAGGGACACGACCCATACACTTGTCTCATTACTCTAGTTAATATTAAACAAACACATCCTCACACGGTCGAATGTGTGTAATTATAAAAGAAAATCCCAATTCTAATGGATTGAACTCAATTCACACGACCAAGTTGATTCACATAATTTATGTGCATGGTTAATAAAATATGTATAGTGTAGAAGCATCTGTGTCTACGGATGTGAGGTGTCCGTGAAGTAAATGTATATATGGCGGACATGGTTGGGCTGACAATGTAAAAAAATTGGTATTTGTAGAAGCATTAGTGTCTGTAGAAGCATTAGTGTCTGCAGAAGTGAGATAACCGTGGAAGTAATGAATACATGGTAGATAGTTATTAGCAATAATATAGAAAAATTGGTATCCGCATAAGTGTTAGTGTTTGCAAAAGCATTAGTGTCCGCAAAAATGTGATATCTGTGGAAGAAATGAATACGTGGTGGACAGTTACTGGTGATAACGCACAAAATTTGGTATCCCCAAAAAGGAACGCATGTGTAGTGGATAAGTAAAATGAATAAAACGTCGTCATTGAATTGAAATATCCGCTAAGAAAGGAGTTGTTAGCCTAGAGATATTAGGTTTAATTGTTTTGATGATAAATATTTTAATTTGATTATAAGTTGTTTATCATTATGGATATAATTATTCTTATCATTTAGTTTATAATTATTCTTTATTGGAAATTGTAATATCTTGAATTTTTGTAATACTAAGCATACGACCTAAGTGATAATTCTGGGGGTAATAGGAGCTATAATAGACAATTAAGGTATTGATCATCAGAAACATATTTGAAAAAAGTGAATTATGATACCTCGAATTATGTTCATATTAAGTTTAGGAGGATGATTTAGGAATTATTGGAATTGACTTGGATGATTTAAGATATTGGTCAAGGGGAAATACATTTGGAAAATAGTGAACTACAGTACCTAAGTTGTTGGGAATAATTGAGTTGATAATATTCATGGATATATTAGGTTTTGTAAAGAATAAAGTGGTGGAAGAAATGTGAATTATACACAAATGTATAGAAGAATAAATTAAGGTTTGGATAGTTTGGAAAAGTGATTATATATATATATATATATGGAGAAGATGAAACATGCGACGGTTGATCGGAAGGAAAATGTCGGTCGATCATCCACTGAAAGAACAAATTGATCGACGTTAAAAATCAGACAATTTTCTAGATAATTGGCAGTCGATCGTCCAAAAGAATCGATCTAGTGGCATAATTGACTGGTAATTTGGAAGACAAAGTTAGCGGCTGATTGATTTAATTGGCAGTTGATCGTGGTCTAGGAATCGATCGATCGACGATCTAGAAAGTCACCAAAAATGGAAACACCGTCGCCTAGAAGCTTCTAAGTTGGATGTTGGACAAGTCTAGGTGATCAAGCATCCCTTCCCATGGTCTTCCATCTTTAGTTGGATGCTGGACGGTTATGGTTTGTGTCCTATAAATTGAGACAGAAGAGGTTGCATTATTCTTGACGAAAGTTTGGAGTTAAAGGCCCAGAGGGTTTGTGAGAGAGAGAGTTTAAGTGAGAAGCTGCTGTAAAGAGAGGTTCTGGAGGAAGTTTAGACAGAGAAGAAAACCAAGAGAGGGTTTGAGGAGAAAGAGAAACTGTGAGGTCGAAGCTCTGAAATTTTGAGTGTGAGCCTGTGAGTTTTGCAGTGAAGGGAAACTGTGAGGTCGGCTATAAACCGTATGAAGAATGATTTTTCATTTGACATCATTCGGGCCTATAAAAACGTCAAATACTCCACTATGGTCGGATTGTAGGCAGACTTGTAACGTCTACCCTTTCTTCTATAATTTTGCTTCCAAGTAAGTGCAAGCTTAGAAGCCTCTTTATCCTCATGCTTTGGCTCATCTTCAAGGTTCTTTAGCTTATTCCAACCTACAAAATAACAACTTATTAATTAAACAAGAAGCCTCATGGCTCGGGTTTTGGTAGAGGGTCATGGGGCGCATCACCCTTGAGCCGCGAAGTTGGAAGATTTTCTCTCAAGTTCTCTAAAGGTATGTTTTCTATAGTTAAGATTTTGTAAAAGTTAATGAATGATGGGGAGGAACGACAAAATCATGGAACTGCGTCCAAGTCTTTAAAACATAGTGTAATTGATAAAGTTTTATCTTTTTATTGTTAACTCGATTCTTTTTAATTTTAAGGGAAACAAACATCTTGGATTAAAGGATTGGATAATGTGGCTGAACGGACTTCAATAAGAACTTCAGGTAAGTGATGTTTGCTTGTGTTTGACCTTGGGCCTGTATTACAAAATGCTAGACTAAGGTAGTGTTTTGATGATGTTTTGTTGTGATGCCTATGAGTTGTTGATAGAGGATATGTTTTTTGCTAGTTGCTTACTATTTACATTTGAGATATTGAGAGAGGATATGCTTTCTACTGGTTTCTTATTGTTTATGTTTGAGACATAATAGAGAATATGTTTAGTGTTTGTTGTCTATTGTTTATATTTGAGACGTTGTTCTATGATATGTTTACTATTATTATGTATTATGTTCATGCATGTTAGACTGATATTTTGTGTCACATGTATGTCTCATATATCATGAAAAACATTTTCATTAAGAAAGACTAAAAGGATGAAAGATTGAAAGACATACTGAATAAACATAAATAGTTTTGGGCAAGGTTTAAGTTGGCTGTCTCACATGAGGTGGACCTAATGGTGTCACTCTCTACCCTAGACTGAATTACCTACAATGATTGGACTGTTAAGCGGAAAAAAAGAACGATGATTGAAAAAGACACTATTTTTATAAATTACATCTCATATTCATGTCATATTATGCATATCTTACTGAGCGTTAAGCTCATAGGTGAACTTTGTGTTGTAGGTGAGGATGAAATTATTGAGCAACTTATTATGGAAGTGAATGCATGATGGTTGCAGTTGCTGAAAATTTTTATGGGCGAAGCTAAAGCGTTGTTGGAGCAAAATTGACCTGTGGGTGAAAATTTGAGAAAAATGAATTGAAAAAGAAGAACCTTTTATTTTAATTTGTGCTTTAAAATGTTTGGATTTAAGTTAAAATATTTTATGAATATGTATGTTTATTTTATGTTGTGTTTTATAACATTAAGATTTTAAATGAGATTTTTTTAAGACTTCTGCTGCATTTTTTTAAAGGATGATTTAAATGGATTTAAAAAAGAAAAAAATGGCAAGAAAAAGAACTTATGCTACAAAGCATTACAATACATCTACAAATCAAAATCTTAAGTTCAAATCCCAACTTTAATCAATAACATCAAAACCATTACAAAAAAAAATTCAAAGTGGACAAGCTTTCATTCAATTTTTACCTTCAAGGTTTTGAATTTCTCCAGTGACACCGCACCATGATTTTATCCTACAAATTCAGATTTTTGATCCTGCAAGATTTTTCTTCCTTGCCTTAGAATCACTTCGACTATGTAATCACGCAACCAAAACCTTACAAATTAGTCTTTAAAATTTTCAGAATAGGTTTGATTATATAGGAGGATTTTACAAAGAAGGCAAGATAGAGGGAGAGAGGGGGCAAGACATAAGGAGAAACAATGAGGTTTTGGTTTTAATGGTGAAGGAGGAGGAGATTTCCCTTTGTGATTCCTCAATGCTCCACAAAATCAAGGAGAGAAGAGATAAAAAAATCTCAAAACCAAATCTTACCTAGTTAATTTTTTCATAGGTATTACATTCTCTCCCACTTAGAAAATTTTGTTTCTAAAATTTAGAACAACCTTGAGTGTGTCTTCAAACAAATGGGGGTACTTTGCCATCATATCAGATTCAATTTTTCAAGTGGCTTCTTTTTCATTATAGTTCTTCCACTGAACTTGAACAAGGGTATTTCATGGTGAAAAAGTACTCTAATCTCCTACCCCAAAAAATTCTCAGGTTCTTCCATATAAGAAATATATTTCTAAATAGGTACATCAATGTAGGAAATAACATATGAAGGGTCTGGAATGTACTTCCTTAACATAAAAACATGGAACACAATGTGAACATAATTTAGTTGTTGCAGTTATTCCAATCGATAAGCCACTGAACTAATCCATTCAATAATATGAAAAGGACCTATATATCTCAGGGTTAGCTTTACTTTTAATAATGAAATGACTTATTCCAAGATGAGGTCATACCTTTAAAAATACAAAGCATTGGCTTCAAGCTCGACCTCCCTCCTTCGGAGGTCTGCATAACTCTTCTGCTGAGACTGAACTATATCTAGTCGTTCTTTAATTACTTGGACTTTCTCAAGTTGTCTTAAATCAACTCAGGCCCAAAAGTGACACTGTAATACCCCAGATTTTCATAGTGCTAAGCATACGATCTAAGTGTTAATATTTGAGGATTTTGGAGACTTATAAGATGATTTTAATATAGGAATGTAATACCCTAAGTTTTGATGTCATTGAGGATAAGAGTATTTGATGATATTAGTTTATTATGTTGTAATATGTAGTTTTGAAAATGAAGGATTTTCCATGTTTTAGGATAATAAGCGGTTGTGTGTGTGTGGTTGATGGAGAGAAGGCATCGATCGACCACTAAGTCTTTATTGTGAAGAAATTGGGTTGGCAGTTGATCATGGATGATCCCTGGTCGATCGTTAACACTGTGAATTATTACAATGTGTGGCAATTTTTGAAGAGGTCAATGACCGAAAGGGGATGATCGACCAGTACCAAAGCGAAACTTGTACAAACTGCTGCCATTTTGGATGCAGTCAATCAGCTAAAGGGGAATGATCATCTAGTCCCGAAGAGAAATCAATACAGAGTGTAGCCATTTTTGAAGCGGTTGATCACCTGAAGGGGGATGATTGACCGGGTCCAAAGTAGATTTTATACCGAGAGCAACCAATTTGGCAGTAGTCTATCATCCAATAAGAGGTTGATCAACCAATATTTATGAAGAAATAGAATTTGAGGTTGATCATTAAGGAAAGGTGGTCGATCGTGGTCAGGATAAATGTGACTCTGATGATTTGTGATCGAACACACGAAGAAGGTGATCTGTAATACCCAGAACTTTTGGATCACGATAGACTTAGAATAAGGCCATATTAAATTATAATTATGGAAAATTAAATTAGAAAATGGGATCAGAGAATTATATTGGGCCCATAATAATCATTAATCTATATCCTGAATAAGTCAGGAGTTGGAATTTAGGTCGATTAATATATGACACGTGTATTGACACACACACACACACATATAGAAGTATATATATATATATATATATTTATATGTATTAGGGGAATAAAAGAGGAGATTAATTAAATAAAAGAAGGAATTAAATAATGGAGGAGTAAACTGCTTCTCCTTTACGAATCGGTTCCGTTTGAGGTGAAAAGAGATGTGGGATTTAGAAATGGCCGCGGCCATTTTTAGAAAGGAGGAAGAGAGGGCAACTTGGGAGGCAACAAGGGAGATTCAGGCAATGGAATTTGTGATGAAGGAGAAGCGACATACGGGGCACTGTTCGGCCAGCTGACGGTGACGATGTAAGAAGCGACAATTCGTTGAGCGCTCGGGTTCATGGAATGGAACCCGTAGTAACGATTGAGCACTGCTCCCATGTGTCGAAATGCAGCGCCAAACCAAGGTAAGCATTTCGGTTCTCTGTGTTGCCGCGGAAGTGGCGGTGAAGGATTAACTGTGATGAGAGTGGCAGTGGCGATGAAGCAGTAGGGCAACGTGTGAGTGGTTGGAATGGATGATGTGGAATCAGTCGGTATGTGTGTTACGACCGAGAATTCTCGATTTGCTCAATGGCAACCGCTCCTACATGGTTCTCAACCACTGTGATGGAATTGTGTATCCTGATATGGCGTTACCGGTAAACTCTCCACTTTGTCTCTATTTATAGGTGGCAATCCTAATGAGTGTTAGGTGAGATTGTGCATGGATTGTGGAAGCTTATGTGGAAGCCTTCAGGAGAGAAGGGACAGAGAGAAAGTAAGGCCGAGAGTGTTTCTGTAAGCAGAGAGAAACTGTGAGGGAGGAAGGAGAAACCTTTAGGGAAAAACATGGAGAGGAAAGAGAGATTGCTGAAGAGGAGAAAGGTGCTGAGAAGCTAAAGAAAGAAGTTGAAGGAGGAGATCTGCTCGTGGGTGTGGCTCTGGTAAGGATTTCCTCCCCATTTCTTTGATGTGTTATGTCATGTTAAAATGGGTTTTATTACGTTAAAGGAGAAAATAAAAAGGAAGAGGAAGAAGGTGAAGGTGAAGGTTAGGGTCTTCTCTGCCTTCTCGGATGCTCCAGGTGAGGTGATTTTCCCTCCTGTCTTTTATGGGATTGTGAAAAAATATTGTTAAATGTGAAAGATAAAATAGTGAAGAGTAGGCTGGATGTATGCTCTTATTTCTTTGTGATTGATGCTCTGTTGATTGGATACTACTCTTTGTTGCTTGCTCTTAATGGTTTTGTGAAATGGACATATCATCCATGTCTGTTGGATTAAATTCTCATGAACTGTGAGGTTAAAATTAAGTGTTCTGTATTTTCTAAATGTACGTTACTGTGTTGGATTAATGGATAGTGCTCTGTGTTTACACTGCCATGTTGGAGCTTATCAAGGAATATGAATATGCCTTGATTAATGGAAGTTGGTTCCCTGTTTCGATTATTCTTTCTAAGCTATGGAGAAATGAGATGAATGGTGGAAAATTATATTCTGTTGTTAAAAATGAATTATGGATATATGCTCTCTGTGTTGTTCGATGATGTTGATGGAGTAATGATATGTTGTTGAGGTTTGGTTCGACCTATTAGAAAAGTGATCTGTTATTTCATAATGTTTACTACTGGTTGGATAATACTCTTCGTTGTAGCTGTTTCTTGATTCTATGAAGAATATTGTTAGGTATAATCTGTTCTCTGTTGTTTGGTTAGTCATGATTCTATCAACCATGTAGATGCTAGGTAAGGGAAAACGTTGGTTTATTGAATATGTTATATTTGCTAGTTTGGCTCTATTGTTAAGTAATTGAATGAATATTGGAATTGTTAAGCATTAAGGTTTATGGAGTTTGGTGAATGGTTATTAATGAAGAATGTTATGGCTTTGAAGGTATTAAAGGACGAAGGGTAACGTTAATTGTTGAAGCGCTTTGAGGACCACAGGTAAGTTGATATCATATTTATTTTGGTCTTCGGGCTCTACATCGTAAGAATTAGGAATTATATATTGACTGTTTACTGCTTTCATAGATTATTAATTTAGGTTGTGATCTTGTCCGAGGATTGTATTGATCCATGATGCCGTGTTTATTAAAATTAGGTTATTTTCCTAATATGTTTATTAGATATTTAAATGCGTTGATATGGCTTATGTTGAGGATTATAGGATTGACAATGACCATAGTTGAGGATATAGAACTGTATGCATTCACAAATATCATGCATCATGGTTTTCAGAATGATACGAAAATGTTTTTAAATGCATGGTTTTAGAGATGGTTTAATGGATACTCACACATACTAAGGGTACGGTGTTCATGGAGGGTTGATCACCTGAAGTGAATGACCATAATTTGGGTTGTAGGAATATCCATTTTACCATTGAAAATAAAATAGAAACATATAATAAAGTAATTAAATGGATAATATGAGAAACATAAGAGTAAAAGAAAAAAAGATTGGTTTGAGTTAGGCTAAAGGTCTCCTACTCATTCTCGAATGGCTAACGATGTGCTTCCCCATGATGGCACGTGTTCCTTATCATGGTCTATAGTTCACCACGAGGCACATGTGCACCTCATCATAGTTCATCACAGTTCATCATAGTTCTATAAGAACATAAAAGTAAAGGAAAATGGTAAAGGATAAAGGGAAAATGAAAACAAAAATAGAAAACCAAAAACGGATTTTAAAAGAGCATAGCATGTGCATTGTAAATTTTACTTTATATCACATACTGAGTATTAGGCTCATTAGTTTAAGCCTTGTTGAAGTATGTATGTACGAGATCAGGAGAATAGGTAAGGAGCAGTTGATGAAGGATTTGCACGCATGAATCTTGTGGCTGGCTAGGTTAAAGGATTTAAAAGATAAAAGAGTTTTGTAAAGTTAAAGTAAAAGTTTTATTTATTGTATTTTAAATAGTTTGTTTTATGCTTCCGCTACGTTTTCCAAAAGGTTTTAAGAAAAAGGATTTTTATAATAAAAAGTCTTCCGCTGTTTTATAAAAGATAGATTTTTCTAAAGTTTTAATTTTTTACACGTTTTCAAATGAAAAAAGTTACGGGTCATTATATGATTGACAGAAATGTCAAGAATTGCCTAGGAATTTGCTAACCGTTGTCTGGAAAATCAAAGGGATGCCTAGAGAATGAATGGTCATGACTCGTCGAGTCTCCCTAAGGTGTTATAAACTTGTTATATGAAAGGAATGAATAGAAGAAATCATAGAAGAACTCACAGAGGAAAAACCTGCTAGTGTTCGCTCGAGAAAACTTTTGCGATTTTTGGTCTTATGGAGAGAGTGGTCTTTTGGAAAATGTTGTTGGACAACTGATGCAAAGTGAAGCTTCAACAAGAGAGGGAATTGCAAAATGAGGTCAGAGATTTTGTATGTGTTTTTCCTAAAAAGGCCTACATCACAAGAAATAGGGATTCTCTTTGGGAGATTCTTTCTTTTGATGTTCTAATTGTTGTTGGTTTAAGAGACTGTTATTAGGTTATATTCTTATGCTTATTGATACGTTTTGGTTGAGACTCTATTGAGTGAAATAGATGATGAAAATTTGATGGGTTGTTTCCTGCTGAATGAGGTGAAAAGCTATGCTCTGTCAAATGAATTTAGATTTCTAAATACTCTCTGTTTAAATGATGACTTGAGAAAAAGAATAGGTGGTTCTGGTTGTAATGTTTGTTTCATTTATGGTTTGAGAAACGTGATTGAGGATGTCAATCTATGCAAATTGGTTACTGTTAGATTAATTAGAAATATTCGAATTGTTTCCCTGTAATCCTCTGCAATTAGAATAAAATGCCTATAATGTGCTTTCTATTGGTTAGTGCTCGTGCGTCACTCCATGTTCCTCTTGGAGATGTTCATGGTAGTATAGATAAAACTGTTAGCTTATAAGTCCTCTATGATGCTTGATAAACTATTGCCTCTATTTGTTACTGCTAGGTGTATTGTTCTCTATTGTTTGGTGATCGTAGATGATAGCAAATAGGTTGTGATCATGTTATGCTTCGAGGATGTATTGTTTAATGCTTTGTTTAAATGCTTTGATGACATGTTAGACTATACTAAGTTGTGTGCATTCATACTCATGCATCATAGTTTTTGAAAAGGTAAGAAAATGGTTTATCATGCATATGTTTTGAAAATGGTGAATCAATTAAATGGAATAAATGTAAATGGGTGTGTGGGGTTTTGGAGATTGGTGACGGTCCTAGGTTCTATACAATTGACGGATACAGCTCATCCCATGTAGGGATGGAATGACGGTTACGCCCAGCATGAACTATAGGGTTTATCTTTGCTTTCGTACTAGAAATCCTCAATGTTTGGACTGACAAAATGAAACGTAAACTGAATGATAAAAATGATAGATTCTTTTCTTAAATGAAAACATAAACTGCATATGATTTATAAAACTACATAGCATGAGCATTTGCATATTTACTATCTCTTACTGAGCGTTACTCATAGTTTAAGTCTTATGATGTAGGTATGCACAACAATGAAAAAAGGAGCAGTTGATGAGGAATTTACGCATTGCGAATCTTGTGGCTGCCTAGGCTAATGGAAGAAAGAAAAATGTAAAAAGCTTTTGTAATAATGTTTTCAAAGAAAGGAATTTTATTTGTGGTATTTGTTTCATTAAGTTTTCTATTGTGTTTTATACCTTTTGGTTTTAAAATACAAAGTTTTCTGCTGTGTGATATAAAAATTTTAAATTTATGCGTTTTATAAAAGAAAATGTTTTTCAAAATATGGGTTTTAAAGTGTAAGAAAAATAGGATGTTACAGACACGCTCCTTGGTTTCAACCTAACATAATGGTGATCTGCACGATCTTCTATATAACGCTTCATATGGTGAAACCCCAGTACTGATTTGATATATTGTTATAGACAAATTACATTAAAGGTAAGTGATTCACAAAACTATCATTGAAAATCAGAATATAAGATCTTAACATATATTCGAGAATTTGAATCTTACATGTAACACCCGAGAAAAAGTAGATGAATATTTTTATATAACTTGACATTGTGAAATTTAAATGAAATAATTTGTGTCACAAATTGGAGAATTATTTATATATTGTGCAATCGAGAGATTTGTTTTAATAAAATTACAGAATTATTAAGTAAATAAAGGTTTAGAAATCGGATGAAGGAAATTTAAAATTATAAGGTAAAAATGTCTACATGTGAGAATTTGATTAGGGAAAAATCTGGGCATGGATGAATTAAGAATGTAAGCTATGTAATACGTTGGAGTGTGTGTGCCCGCAGATGGGTTACGTAACATTTCGGTTATTCTTACAATTTAAAATTTATAATTTTAAAGACTTTTTCTTTTAAAATAACAGCGGAAGACTTGTATTTACAATACCAAAAGAATTTAACACAATTTGAAAACCTTCTTAATAAAACAAAATACTATAATAAAGGTTCACTTTTTTCAAAAACGTTATTGCCAATCATTAGATTTCTTCTTTATTGTTTTAGCCTAACTAGCCGCCAAGCCCATAACGTACAAATGCCTCATCAACAATATTAATCCTCCATCCCAATGCATACCTACATCACAGCACCTGACTATGAGCCTAACGCTTAGTAAACAGTATAAAAGTAAAACGTGCTAATGCAATACTATTCAAACACATACAGTTTTCTGTTTTGTTTATCTGTCTTTTACCGTTAAGTTTTTCCTTTATTGTTGAGCTTTCCTTTGAATATCTCTTTTATTACCATCTTCATGTTTATTCACGTTTGGGTGAGAACAACCTCTTCGTTCTCCAAACTCACCACATGGATTTGTTTACATTTATTTACATTTGGGGTGAGAGCAACCTCTTCAGTTTTCGAACTCACTCACCTGTTGGATGAGAGTAACCTCTTCAATTTTTAAACTCACTCAACGAGCTTGTTTTCATTACAGTTTGGGGTGAGAGCAACCTCTTCAGTTTCTGAACTCACCCACCTGTTGGATGAGAGCAACCTCTTCAATTTCTGAACTCACCCAAACGAGCTTGTTTATTACATTTAATTCGGTTACATTTGCATTTTCGCATATTTAGGAACAATGGTGCAAACATACAATTCCGTCTATCTTGTCTGTTATCATAACCTCAAAATGTGCACAATTTTCTCACTAAATAACTGAACTTAATTTTAATAAACATATTGTGACGACCCAGTTTTTCGTAACATTTTAAAATCTTTCATAATCAGAGTGCCAAAACCGAGCGTCAAAAATCCATTCATTACATTCGTTATGAAAATCATTTATTAAAACATAGTGGAAGCGAAAACATTTTAATTAAAACATACTAAGTAAACACTACTTTTACAAAACACTTTACTCGTCTTTAGCCTAACCAGCTACAAGCTATGCCCGTGTAAACCTTTCATCGACTGCTTTGTGTTATGTTCATCGTTCTTCTCGTGCATACAAATGTACCTACACCACAAGTAAACTGTAAGCCCAAAGGCTTTGTAAGGAAAGGGAAAATGCATATGACATACCTCTCTTTAGTTCACTTGGAATGGGTCCGCCCCACACCAATCTTTTCATTACGTTTCATTCATTCGTTCATTACTCGTACATCGAGTTGGAAGTTGAAAGAACACGTACTAGATGGAATAGTTTGATCGGCTTCTAGACCTAAGTGGAATAGATTCGAACTACCCATCTGTCCATCAACCTCCCATCATTTATTATCGTTCATTGCATTCGTTCATTCATTTCATTTTCCTCACTCATGTATGTGAGTACCACCCCAAGGGCATTCCATATTTGTTTCTATTAACATGATGCATGACTATACATTCTCAACCTAGCATGATGCATGATACTTATAACGTACATTAAATTAAATTGCACATACAAGGAAAGTAAATGACAGAAATTAAATAACGAGAATTGAAAGCGTACAACAAATATAATTGAATGTGCATAATAGGGAACGATTATAAACGCCAATTGAAAGCAGCGAATGAACAATATAAAGCAATAAAGTAACGTGCGACGAATTACAATCAACTGACATGCTCGTTAAACTAAATTAAACGAAACATGGAAACATGGTTTAAACAACGAATAGTGGAAACATGCTTGTAAATTGAAAATTCTTATTCTAGTTGATTTTAAACGTGCTTATTTAAACATGCTTTTTAAGTATTTAACAATTAACTAAATGGATTATCAATTTACATGCTCAAATTATTTTAGTCGCTTACACTAGTCCATTAACCTACCACCATTATTATCTAAGTTCCTTAACGTGCTTAAATTCAATTATTACTTGTCTAGTTAATTAACATACTAAAGGATCATACTATTAACAAGCTAATTTTGCATGCTCAATCAATTACTTTAATTAAGTATGTTAGTTCATTAACATGCTCAAGGTTCACTTAGCATAATATTAGTCTAGTTGGTTAATTACATCCTAGTTAAGCACTTAAAACTAATCAACTAGCAAATTAAGGATTAATTATTAATTAAACAATTAGTTAAGTAAATTAACATGCTTGAATAATAGTTAACATGCTCAAGTAAATTAACATGTCTAAGTCTAACTAAATTCCCTTCATGCTTAGATTATCTAAATTGGTTCACATGCTGGTTAATTTAAAATGGATATCAAACAAGGAAATGGCAGAACGTTACATATATTGAATAAAAGGAATGACAATTGCATTATCACAGAGAACGTAAACTAGGTAGCAAATAAATAGTAATTAATAGAACATTCTAAAGAACTCTCAATCCATTCATGTTACTCATGTTCATTCACGCATTCATTATTCTCTTCTCTATTCTCATCACATTTAGACATTGACCATTCATCACAAAACTAACAAGTGTAATAAGGAAAACAATTATCAATACAAGAAATCTACACTATCAACAAAGGAAATCCACGCAAGTAAAAGGGAATACTTAACAGCAACAGCGATCTATACTTCTACCAAAGAAAATAGCAACAGCCAAGAAATAAATCAAGGAATTAACGGCACTGATATCAACTAAATTTATCTACTAACACAAGCATTTCCATTATCAATTTATCAAACTATCAATCACGGTATAACATAAGGGAATTCACAGTGAACTAAATGTAAAACTCACGCACTCTACTTGTGGTGTAGGGCCTCCACATGGCAACGACACACCCAATTCCTTATCTCGAGACTTTATGCGTTCGCACTTAATCGTTATCCTTCTCGTTCTTTTCGATACCTTCACAATTAAAACATCTATCATTAACAATTATGACCTATACTTTCATATTCTAACTTATACAATAATCCTAAGAACTTCTTTAAGGCTTAAACGGAACCTAACCTATCATGACTCAACCATAAATGGTTATGCAATCCAAGGATATAGAAAGCATTCACAGCTTCAACCATTAAACAGTTCTAATTGCTCAGGTGGAGAACATTACACGTGTATAGTTAACATAGCACAACACCTTCAATGTGATTATCCATATTCAACAACAAAGGCATTAACACATCATCACTCATCAAGGCAAGAATCCAACATTCCATGCTTAACTCACTCAACAAGATTTCATACACAAGACCACATTGAATTAACAGAACTAAATCCAACATCAACAGGGTAGTTCATACACAATTCCTATAAATCATCTAACAATTTTGATGCATTGGCTTATCATTCCTACGTCCAACAATTTAGTCACAAAATAAATCCTCATCATGCTTCAGATTAGAAAGTAACAGAGAAGGTTGAGTTACCTAACGGAGGAATCTGAGACATCTAAGAGCACCTCCTCTAGAGAGCTCTTCAGCTCGGTTTCCATCCTTTGCCAATCACTGAGGATAGAGCCAAACAAAGGACAGAACCAAAGAAGCAGGACATCATTTCTCACCAGTTCCTCTCAGGCAGGAACCAAACAAATGAACAGGGCAAACTTTCTCTAGAAGTTTAAACATAAGTCGTCAGCTCGAGATTTGACAGAACTTGAACGACGAGAAGAATTAACCAGGTCGAAACTAGGGCAATGGCGGAAGGAGATATCATAGTCAACTCGCCTCGGAACGCCTCCAGAAGGATCAGGACATAACCTAGCCAGAGAAACAGTGGAAGAAAACGTCTGAGCTAACAGGGTGCCCTAAGTCCCGAGGTCTCACTTCCTCTCGAAATGATGACGAAATCACACGCGATCGAAAATTGTCGACCTTTGCAGCTACTGTCGACTCTCGCTCGGAATGATCCGCAGCTCCCGTCGGCAGAGTCGGTCCTCGAAAACCCCCTTCTCACTCGCTGAAGCTCTCTCTCGCATCCCTCCTCTCAGCTCTCTCTCCTCTTTCTCCCTCTCATTCCTTTTTTCGTCTGCTCCCACTCTTTATTTCAGTTTGAGAAATCGTGAAATGGCCAAAGGCCACCCGAATCTCTCTCCCCCACTGAACTGATTCTTGAACCGAACCAACACAACAACCACTGAACCGGTTTGGTTTAACCGGTTCAGCTCTCCTTCCCTTCTTCACTTTAATTTGATTCAACTTAATTATTTTTAATTTAATTCATTAAATTAATATTTTTTTTAATTACGGTAATTTTCATTTAATCTTAACAAATTCTTTAAATTAAAAACTCACGAATACATCCTTGGTAATACCCCAATAATTATCCAACTTAAAAAGTCGGGGTGTTACACATATAATTCATACAAGTAATCATTCAATAGTACATTTCCAAATATAACATAACCTATACATCTAGTAAACAAACATCAAACAAATACCCCCTAATTCCAGTGATGTATGTCCTTTCGGACAAAAGACATGCAGTACTACTTACCTGAAGTCCTTAGCGTTAATGAGTTACCACTTAAAGTTTCTCATCAAAACTTATTTATAAACAATATGAAATTATCAATAATGATTCTCCTATAATCAACCCTAACTACTAGCAATTTATTGCTTAACCAATCACCTCAACTCAGTAACGACCAAGATAACAATATAATTTAATAACAGTACATGCCTATTCTAACCCATTACTTATGGTGTCCATTCAAATTGCGCACCCTAACCATATCCTCAATTTACTAGAATAATAACAAGTATATATAATAATCAAATCCCTTATATCACCCTAATGACCAAGTACTAGTAACAACACCAATCCAATATGATAAACAATAATATATCAACTGAGTTCAATCCATTCCACTTAGCTTACAAACAGTGGCTTAATCCATTTCCCAAATATCTAATTGCCAGCACAATATAACCCTAATTAATTATTATATTCAATATTATTATTTGGTAGAACCATAGCATGTAGAAACAAAACCTTCAAACTCCAACAAGACATAGGGAGAGTGCTTGTTACCTAGAGCATTCACGCAAACAGTGAAGCCAAAGACAAAACTCTTTCCTTCACCAAAACCTTCTCCGTTCACCAGAATTCATCCCTCACAAAACCAAAATTCCAAGGTTTCCCATGGCCACACGCTGCCCAAATAACAAAGAGTACCTTACAATTTCTCTTCTCTGTAAACCTTCCTATTTATTCTCCTTACTAATATCCTCTCGGCCATGCATAGACCTCCATCACAATTCATAGTAGTTCACTACCTTCACCACAGACTCTCTCTTTCCCTCTCTCTCTCTCTCACTCACTCAACTTTATAACTCTCCTAATACTCACAGAATATTTCCTCCTTCCTCACTATCTCTCACAGCGTTCACACAGGATTTTGGTAGAGGTTCCCCATGCATTTCCTTCTCTCTGAATCCTCGTTCCCTTCACTTCTATTTATAGGCCACTCATCAGTGCCTCATCATTTTCTAGATGATGATAGAAGACCAAGGGACTCTTCAACGTCCAGACGCTTTAGACGACAGTCTCTCCATCTTCAGGCGTCAGTTAAAGCACTCCAGATGACCTTCATAAATGGCGGTCGATTGTTTCCTTTGGACGATCGACCTCCAATCACTAACATATCTTCTTCAAAATTATCAGATATCACCGTGGATGATCCCATTCTCGCCATTCGATCGCCACGAACGACCGCAAGCTTCCTTCTTCAAAATATAAATATATACATGTTATTCATTAACGATATATATATATATATATATGAATATCATTATTAAACTATATATATTTATATGACTTTATAACCTCATTATTAACTACTAATATTACTTCTCATAACTC
>CM039474.1:14649794-14720042 GCA_022433065.1 Begonia loranthoides
AGCCGTGAGTGGGATATATATATATATATATATATATATATATATATATATATAAAATCCATATCAATTAAACCAACTTATAGTATATGTTCCACTATTCTTTCTTCACTTTTGCCCAAGTCAAATTCCAATAACTGTTAAGAACCTTATTATTCTCAAACTTTCAGTCCTTACAATATCCATACAATATCCAAATACGTCTAAATATATTTGTAATACCCCGATACTAATTTTCCTGCATACGGGATGTAATCAAACTTTGGAAATAATTATACATTACATTGCATATCTATACTTGTTTATTCATGACATGTAATTATGGGATAAAAATTAAGTAAGGAAAATATGAAGGAAATGCTGTTCTGGGCAATTTTGGATGCATGCAGATGCTGCCAGGGTGAGACCTAGCGTCCACAAATGCTTAACATGCTGTCCCCATGTTTTGGGACGCACCAGGATGAGGTCGTGCATCCTAATGCATATATCGCTGGATGAATTTGGGCGGCAGTGGACGATAGCAGATGTGGAAGATTTGAATATGTCCTTCAAACTGGACTTTTTGGACGACTCTGAATGGCAGCAAATGATAATAGATGTTGACGATTTGAATCTATCCAATTTATGGAAAGATTCTAACAAACGCGGATGCTACATGTGGATGCCAAATTGCGTCAGAATTCTGATTTTGGACGGTATGGACACGGTGAGGACGCCATTCCCCGTCCTAAACACAAACCTGCCTTAGGGATTTTGCACATGCGGATGAGACCATAACGTCCGCACTCGTCCGAATCCTCGCAGATCTGCGACAGAAAATAATTTAAAATCAGAACAAATCAACGATTAAGCAATAGAAATGTATCTACTCGACACAAATCACCCTACACCATGATCCGACCGGTAGGGAATTGTCTCCTGCACCCTTCCTGCTGGACGTACAATTGGTCTCTCAGGTGAGCTTCCCCTCCCCCTTTATCTTCAGGCAGCCCTTCCCTCACCTCCAGCTCTCCCTTATGTTCTCTTCTGGAGTGAAGTCCCTACGTGAGGAGTGAGGCTAGGAGCAAGGAGAAGCTATCCATGAGCTGAGGGAGCTTGAAGGGGTGCTGTCCCTGTTTTGTGTCTTCATTTGGGTAAGGATTTGGGTAGTCTTTGGCTTGAGGAAGCCCTACCCAAAAGTAAAACGTGTGTGTGAGTTGTGATGATTTTTTCCATGGTTATTGCTATTTCTTATACTGGTTGGTTTCATTGCTGCTAGCACTCTGTAATCTCTTGCAAATCCCTTTAGTGATGAGATGACTATTATTAGATCTCTGAAATTCTTGTCGAGTGATGACTGCTTCTCTATGGATATTTCTATTGGTAATAGCTTTATTCTTGTTGTTCGCTCTGTTTGGTTCTGTATAAATGCTCTACTTGAATAGACTATGGATGGATGATTAAAGAAGATAATGGTTGGGAAAAGTATGAACAAACGAGTTAGGAGCTAATGCCTTCGGGATGACCTTGTTCTTTATCTGGTTGTTTACTATAATATTCTGTTGTACTTAGTTTAACTCTTTGTGTTTAAATTCTTCATTCATGCATACATATATATACATTGTTCCGCTATACCTTGCCTGTTTAAGAATGTTTACTGATTTTGGTGAATGAGTCAAGTGTGTAGTATAGAATGATGAACTGGACGATAGAATGACGAACTGAATGAGCTAAGAGCTATGTCATGAACTATGATCCTATTTCTTATTGTTGTGCAATATAAACTGTCGTTTCCTTTAAACTATAAACTGTCGTTTCCTTTAAACTATAAACTGTCGTTTCCTTTAAACTATAAACTGTCATTTCCTTAAGACCATAAATTGTCGATTCCTTTGCTAATGTAAATATTGTTGTCCTATGTTACTTCCGTAATCCAAAACATGTTAGCACATTTTGATTCATTGTCATATCTCTTAATTTGCTGCCAAATCTTATACCACGTTCACATGTTTAGTTAGCTGATGTATATTGTTAGTTTTGTTAATCTTAAAGCATGTTAATACATTCTAATTAATATTGAACTCACTGCTGTTTTTCTGTCAAGTTTGACATATAATAGCATGTCTAAATCACTGGAAACTCGTTGATAATTTGCTGATTTTAGGATGTGATTTTTAGTTAGAATTCAGAGTAGATGCTCATGTTATTTCACTGCTATGTTTTGTAACTCGTTGTAAAAGTTATAGAGTATGTATACACATTTTAGCTCGCTGTTAAGGTTTCGTTAATTCTGCCAAAAAGTCTAGCATGTTAGCTTGATTTATTTACCATACATTCTCTATTGTTTCACTGCTGTTATAGTCACTTGAGAGGCATGATTCGTATTTATTTACTATTGCTTATAGTCGTTTGAGAAGCATGTCTTTTGTCGTTTGAAAATAAAAAGCATCTTTCTAGTAGTTATTTGCCGAGCATGTATTAAGCACGTTTCCATGAGGGTTTGTTTAGCATGTTTCCTTCAACTAATTAATGAGCATGACCCTGTTTAGTTTTAATTCCATGTCTAAACTGTTATATTATTAACAACATGTTTAATTTGCTTAGACCCTTGTAGTCCATAGTTGTTCATTTTGCCATACTCTTATTGTTACTTTCGTGAGATCAAGTACGCCGTATTGTCACTTCCAATTAGCTCCTATGTCGCTTTCAATTAGTGTTACTCTTACCATTCGTTGTTGACAATTAATGATATTCTTGATATTCGCTGTTTACTATTAGTGCTACTCTTGCTATTCATTGTTTAATTAGTGATCCTTCGATATTGTGTCCACATGCATCATGGTAATAGAAACAAATATGGAGTGCCGCCTTGGGGCAGTACTCACATGCATGGGGTGAGAAAATGTTAAAGAAAAAGGGATGAAAGAAAAGAATAGGGAGTTGGGGGGCTGATGGGTAGCGGTTCTAGTCTGGCAACTAGGCAATACCCCTACCTTATTGGGAACAAGACCTAGTTGCTCACAAGAGGTTAGATCTGACCAACTATACCATCCCATACGGGTCTTCCAATCTCCAGCTCGAAGTACGAGTAAAGAACGAACGAAAGAAATGAAAGATTGGCTTGGGTGGCCCCCATTCCAAAAGAACTAAAGAGAGGCATAATCATAACGCATAAACCCCACTTCCTTACTGGGCTTTAAGCTCACGTCCTTACTTGTGATGTAGGTAATGAGATGGTAGTGCCAGGAGCAGCAGAGGAGGCCATTCCCGTGGAGCATGCGGTGTATCCAGAGGAAACATGACCCGAGTAGTAGTATGGCATTAAGGGAAGAAGGACGAAGTTATTTTGTAAGGGTTTAAAAGCAACTTGTTTTATAAATGTTAATTACTACTCTAACCCTTGTTTTGAGTAGTTAGTAGGTTGTGATTTTAACTTCAAACTTTGTTAACTGTTTTAAGTAAGATTTCAGGTTATGCTTCCGCTAATTTTATAAACTATAGTTTTCCACTATTTTTCGATTGTTGAAATGAGGTTGAGTGACGATCGGATTTTTAAGAAAAGACTCTAATATAATTTAAAAAGATTTGAATTAAAGGTTTTGTATCAGTTATCAAAAATCTTAAATTTTTACGTATTTCTAAGATAAACAAAAAATTCAGGTTGTTATAATATTTTCTCTTACTAATTTCACTAACTATCAATGTAATTCATATTGTCATATCTAATTCCAAATATTAACACACCATTCTCCATAACCTTAATCGTTTCCCTAAACTAAATATGAACATAATTCAGGCATCGTAATTCACTTCATCCAATATATTTATGTTGGTTAATACCTTAATCGTCCCTTTTAGCTCACAATACCCCATAATTATCACTTTAAGTCATATACTTAGCATAACAAAACGTTGGTATATTACAAGTTAGGATTCGCAAGAGCGAACGTGTCCGCATAAGGGTGTTGTTCACAAAGAAATGGTGTACATGGCAGACAACTATTAGTGGACATTTCAAAAAGTGGTATCTGAAGAGGCATTCATGTCTTCAGAAAGAAATGTGTCCACGAAAGTGATTGTATCCACATAATAGATAGCGTTGTTTTGGGATAAGGAACGTATATGTGGAAAGGAATGCATCTACTGCATAAGGAAATGTTGTCATTTGGATCAAGAATCCAAAAGGAATTATAAATGTAAGTGTAACACCCCGATCTTTTAATCATCGGGATATTACAGGGTGTATTAGGAGCATTAGGCCTACGGGTATTTTAGTGATAAATAATAAATTGGATTTAATTTGCTAAATTAAATCAGTTGAAGGGTATTTTAAAGCTATCGAATAGGATAGGGTTAGAAATGATAAATTGGGGTACATTAATTTAATTTGATAAATTAAATTAATAATGGGTATTTTGAAGTTAGTTGAATTAAATTAATAAATTTAATTTAATTAATGAAAACATTAAATTAAAATGGGAATAGATGAATTTTGGAATGGATATTTGACTGAATCGGTACATTTCAAACTGGTCCAGTTCATTAAAAGAATGGCTCGCAAGCCATTCTTCGCTGAAGGCCAAAGAATGGCCTTCGGCCATTCTAGTCGACGCGAGAGAAGTGAGGGAGTGGGAGGGACGACGAGCTGGGGATGCGCCAGAGAGCGAGGGAGCAATGGTGACAGCGAGCGTGGCGATGGGTCCGGCGTGCGCGACGTCTAGGCGAGGCGGTGGTGACGGCATGGGTCGCGGCTAGGGCACGGTTTGGGAGTTTTTCCTCGAGTCGCGATTTTTGGTGATGGGACGAGGTAATTCAACGATTTTCTTCCTTCCCCTTGGTGTCCTGATGGTTGAATGCTGGCAGGGTCATCCACGGGATGCCAGATGCTGGCAATTTTGGGGGAGCGCAGGTGTGGCTCGAGTTCAAAAGCCAGTCCAGTTTTCTGTGGGTTGAACAGACGAAAACGACAGTGTGGGCATGGGGAACACTCTGTGAACCTGGCAGTGATGGTCGGGCATGGTGAAGGGATGCAAGGTGCTTGTCTCCTGGGTGCTGGATAAAAGAGACAGAGAGTGTGAGATTTATGGCAGAGAGCAACTCTTTTCTCTGGAGAATTGTTGAAGGCCGAGGCAGATGCTTGGAATGGGAGCTGAGAGTGAGGTTCCAGTTCGTGAGCTGGAGTGCCGTGAGGAGGGGTGATGGCCGAGAGTCCTATTATGTTGATAAGATATATCTCCTCTGTGTTGCCTTGGATGTTTAAGTTTATGCGTACTGGTTATAATTGTTGGATAAAGAATTTACTTGATAATGTCTCTGTTAACTCTTGTTAAGTGTGTGTGTGTTGAATGTGTGCTCAACCGGTTATGTTCTATGAATGGGTTGATGCTCTGTTATTGATATTCTGTGATGGTTGAAGTAAGGATGAACACTTCGTCTGTTGTTTGAGTTGCAAGCCGTTAGAGTAATTGGAATGTTATGTTTTGTTTATGATAAAGTAATTAGTTTAGAGGAAGATTTGAGATATTGGGTAAAGTAATGTTTTCCTCCTTGGTTTATAAATGATAAAGAATTTCCTGGTTTGTTATAAATGATAAAGAAATGGGAATAATTATTGGATTTAGCCTCTGTTGGATTATTATTGTGAGAGATTAATTCTATTATTTCTAATTGTTAATGCTACATGATAAATGAGTTGGTTAAGTTGCTATTGGGACTGTTGGAAATAAGTCTATGGAAAACGTTAGGTGATTAGGTTCAAATTAATGATGTCAATGTTGTGATTAATGATTGGTGATTAGTAATGATGTGATGTTATGGATTTATTAAGGTATAGAAAGAGAATAAGGATAACTATTAAGTGCCAACCGCGATAAAGACTTGAGGTAAGAACTTGGGTGTGTTCTTGGCTTGAGGAAGCCCTACACCGCAAGTAATGTGTTCGTGAGTTGTGGAGTCTGTATGTTTTCTATGATACTCTACATGTTTATTTGCTTGTTAGTTATAGGTTAGTTTTCTGTAGTTTTCTGTTGGTTGGTTTCCACAGTTAGTGTTTGCTTTATTGGTGATACTGGAATGCTCACTGTTTCTTGATAATTCCTCTGCTTAATTGTTGTATGTTTTGGATGGCTTTATAGGTTAGTTCTCTGTATTCCTTTGTTATTATATCTGTATATTTTCTATGCTTGGCTGTCCACATATAATATTGGTTGAAGATTAGTAGATAATTTCCTTAACTGATTATATGAACTTGCTATAGGTTAGGGTTGCTCTATGATTGGTCCATCATTGTTGATTTCACTGCTCTATTATTAAGTGTGCTGTTAGTTTTTTAATAAGTGATATTGGGTGTGTGAGTTGACGTTAGTTTGCTGAAGGTTAGCTATTAAATGATAGATGATATTTGTATGCTTACTTATAATAGTTGTCAATGAGATGGTAGTTCTCTTAGGTGATTTACTGTTATACGTCCTTAATGTGTTAGGTAATTCTTTTGTTAAGTGCTGTGATAATTTCCAAATAACAAAAAAGAAAAAAAAATAGGAGTGAAATTCTTATTTATTTTATCTTATCACTTTTTTTTCTTTTTTGTTTGTAAAGACGAAGAAACAAATTCTATTTTCTCTCCTATTTACTACGGCGACGAAGAATCAAATTATCACTATATTTATTCTTTTTTCTACTTCTTCTTCCAAGTGCAGGATAACCCCAAGGGGTTGCGGGTTCTATTGTTGGTTGTGTTCTCATTAATTAGTCAAATAGCTGTGTAAATTGTAATTGTTATGTTCAAACAATTGGATTTATAATCGAAACCAAAACATGTGTAACCAATTAGGATGTTTAATAATTAGCTAATCATAGAATCTGACTAATAATTAACTAACGATTAATTAACTCGCATAACTAATTAAATAGTTGTTAAATAACCCAATTAGCATAACAAATTAAGGAGTTGTTAAATAAATGAATCCAAGCATTTTATTGTTCTTTAATCTTGACGTGCATTGTATGTCCATTATGGTTGCTATATGAATTCCCTTCTGTATGTTGTATGTACTTTTAGTCTTAGGCATCATACCGATAGAGACAATTAGGAAAAACCACCACGGGGTGGCCACACGTCTTGAGTGAGGAAAATAACTAATATTTCCTTTGTCAGGATCACAAGACTAATTAACATAATTAATTAGAAAACATAGAATTTCCCAAACTCCATGCTCCATGTACGAGCTATTTCCTAAGATACGTACCTGTGCCTAATATACGTAATTAAGAGATTGGTTTTAGGCGGACCCATTCCAAAGAATTAAAAAGCGGCATTTCATATGCATAAACCCATTTTCTTACTAGGTCTTTAGGCTCAAGTCTTACTTGCAGTGTAGGTACACGATGCGTGGAATCCTCGATCAATGGAGATGCGGTCGATGAGGGATTTGCACGCACAACCTTATGGTTGGCCAGGCTACGAGAAGTTAAAGGACAATTTGGGTTGAAATGTAATTTAAATTAAGTTTCTTTTCTTAATTTGTAATTTAATGTTAGTTCATTTCCTTTATCAGCCAAGAAAACATCAACGAGTTAAGCATAACCTACACTACCTATCAAGGAAAAACTCTAACAGCAAGGGAAATAACAGTAAACCATCCAAGGAAATTCTACAGAGCATCACTAGTCTACCACTCACGCACACTACTTGAGGTGTAGGGCCTACAAATGGCCAAGACACACCCAGTCCTTACCATTGTGAAGGAAACCAACAGGGACAGCAACTCCACAGCAATCGAGTAGCTCCATAGCTCACTCTTAAGCTTCACGATCACTCCTTCCTCATGTACCACCCAGGAGGATCGCTCAACACACAACTCTCACGAGCTCCCAAGGGAGAGGTCTCTCACTTAATCGCTCGACGAAGGCAGAGGAGGGACTAAAACTGAAGAAATGGGAGGGGGAATGGCTGGAGGTTAAGAGGGGGAGACGGCTCACCTCTCTTGGAGACAGTCTGTACGTCTAATAGGAAGGGTGCAGGAGACAGTTCCTGCTAGTCGAATCGTGGTGGATGGGGATTTGTGTCGAGGAGCCTCATTTCTATTGGTTAGTTATTGATTTGCTCAAATTTTAAATTATTTTCTATCGCATATCTGCGATGATACGGACAAGTGCGAACATGATGGCTCATCCACATTCATCCGCATGTGTAAAATTTTCAGGTAGATTTGAACATTCGGACGCAATGTGGCATCCTCATATTGCGTCCGCATTCGTCTGAAAGTGTCCAAAAATTGGACAGATTCAAATCAGCCATGTCCACACTCTTCCTCACTCATTCGCATATCGTCTGAATACGTTATTTGGATGTGATATGGCATCTGCATAACTCGTCCGCACTCATCTGTGCTCGTCTGCAAATTCACTACTCATACGAAGTTAGGATGCAGAATCGCGTCCTGAGTCATCCCAAGGTTCAGGGGCGACATGCAATGCATTTGCAGAAGACACTTCTCGTCCGCATGTCGTTCGCATGTCGTTTGCATGTAATCCAAAGTCCATTGTTAGACGCATTGGGATGCCAATTCTCATCCTGATGCGTCCCAAAGCAATAGGGACGCCACGCAATGCACTTGCAGATGACATCTCCCATTCGCAGGTTGTTCGCATGCGTCCGAAACTCCACTTTACAGATTTTCCTTTGCGTTTTCCCACTTAACTTCCACCCCACAATATTTTCCCATAGTTAAATGTCACAATTTGACACGTATATATACGAAATGTGGCATAAACATTTCTCCAAGTTGTATTACCTCACGTATATGGGGAAAATAGTGTTAGGGTTTTTTATCCAAAATAATGGCTTAACGGGTACGTCCTTTATAATACTTCGGTAATTATCCAATAAATCTGAATATTCCCAATTTACACTCCAATTATACTTATTAAATTCTACTATAAAAAGTCAGGGTATTACACATTCTCCTTATGGTAACATCACAATGTAATCATACTAAAAATTTTAGTTAAATATCTTAGTTGAGTACTAAACATGGATGATGCAAATAAATTAGTAGCTCTTGACTCTATTAAGGTATAAGTTGCCATACCACCGCTAAAAATAGCACTTGATACCACAATAGGCTCCTCAACTTCATTAGATTCATGAAAAGCAAAGACTCTTAGTGCATTCCTTTTCTAATCATTTTCCAAAGTTGGGCATTCATGAGTGGAATGTCCAACTTCTTTACATTTAAAACATTGTCTCGTTCCTACTCTACATTCCCTGAAATGAGCCTCTTACATATTTTGGCATTGACATGCCTGAGATCCTTTGCGATTAAGATCTATGGATGTTTCTTGAACTTGTTATTCATTTCCTTGCTGATTTCCACCTTGAATAAATCTTTTTATGCCTCTCATGCTATTTTGCCCCATATCCCTTTGTTTTGCTTATCGAATCTTTGCTTCTTCAACCTTGAGATCTTTTATTACTACCACTGAATAAGACACTACTTGTGTGCCTGATATCTATACTCCTCTATAAATTTCAGCCATGACGCCCTATACGAATTGGTGTACTTTATGTTCAATAGTACTTACTAAATGCGTACCAAAACAAGATAAAGATTCAAACTTACGAACATACTCCACCAATGTTCCTGTTTGATGGAGTTGTACAAATTCTACTAACTTCCTTGTTCTTGTGGTATAGTTAAAATACTTTATGTAAAATAATTCTTTAAATTGTTCCCAAGATATTTCTCTTGCGTTATTAAATGCTTTCATCATATCCTACCAATATCGAGCATCATTCGTTAACATATAAATAAAACATGCAACTTTCTCTTCTTCATCAATTTTTACAAATTCAAATATATCTTCTAATGCTTGGATCCATTCCTCTACATTTTTTGGATTGGAGGCACATCCATCAAAAGTGGGTGTTTAAGTTGCTGAATCTTTCACTATCTAAATGTATCTGAGTATACGAATGAGAATTTGCATGTTCCATGTATTGCTCCATATATTGGAACTAACGTTCGACCAAATTGGTTAAGCAATTTATGGCCTCATCTCCATTATCTACTTGTATTTGTTCTCTTACCATTTTGAAATTCTCAATAATTCAAGAAATGGTTAAAATTATAAATAAACTTACCCTTGATGAAACACTTTCGAGTGTGTATTTGTCTTGTCTTGGAATCTACAGAAGTGAGTGGGCTCTGATATCGTATTATTACATCCTATCTTTATTTTTCATATTTTATTCATTTTTCATAATTTGTTGATATTATAATGATAAGATCATTATAATTATTATTTCAATATTATTATTATTGTTGCTATTATATTTATTATTATTATTTCTTTTTCTTATTTCATTCACTGTCACAATGGAAGTCTTTATTTATTTATTTATTTTTTTGTTTTATCACTTGTTTTTATGTTAAAGTGGAAGACTCAAAAAATGCTAATCTCATTCAAACGTTCAACAATCATCAAATATTTTAATATATACATAACCATTTCCTTTATTTCAGTACATCCATTATAACAGCCGTAACAAGCCAAATACATAGACTCTAGAAAGCTTCTTCAATCGACAGATTCGTTAGGACTAACCACACATGAGTCCTCATTACAATTATTTCTACATCACAGGTTTACACAGCGAGTATAAAAATCAATAAGTAATGAGAATAACAAAAATATAACAAACCATGCACATCAAAATTTTCATTTCCTTATTCTTCCATTTCTTTCCAATCTGATTGTGAGGAACTGTCCAGGGAACTGAACTAGCACCATTTGGTCATCCTCATGTGGGACAACCATATCCATTCCTAGCCAACAACAATCCTTTTACATATGTTCCTTTCTTTCTTTATCTTTCTTATATGCATTCATAACATCAGAATACACATTCATACAATTACAACATGAATAAAAACAAACACAATTTACAAATAATAGTTCATGACTTGCATACTAAAAATGAAAACCTGTTATGCAACTTATTTAAGTCAAACACATACACTTCATTCCTTACTTGATAATTTTAAGAGCATTCCAGCAATGAGTTAAGCTTGTTAAGAAAGAAGAATAATTTTTTTTTTTACTTACCTCCTCAACACACAGCAACCTCTCTCTCTTATAGAGCCGTAAGCAAATGAGAGAGAAAGGGCAAGGTGTCAACATTTGATTCATACTTATCAATATTCTCAAGGTGTGTAGTTTCCTAGTGGTACACCATACCCTGCCTATTAGTCAAGTTCTAGGCCTAATCATTATTTTGTTTTCAATAATCTGATGAAATCCATTAAACTTGAATGTCGGTGATATGCTGTAAATCATTGAATTTTCAATGTGGTCATGCATGCATCTCTGGCTGCCAGTCCAGCCGCAGAAGCCTTTGCTTTTGCAATTTTCCCTTTGTTTATGTCAACACATCGACATTCATTCATGTTGCGGACGTGTTTCAATCCGTGGATGCCTACACTCCCGTAGTTTCATTGTTCTACACTTGCTTTTCTCCCTAAAATGACAATGTTTCCTTCACTATGCATATTTATTGCGATCACGTTTTAATTTGTGGATGCCTAAACTCCCGAATTTTTACTGTTCAATGCATGCTATTTACTCAAAATGACAACATTTGCCTTTATGCCCGACAACTTTTCTCTCCACGTGGAATCTTTCGCATCCTTGGAAGCATATTTTTTCCTAATATAATGATTCTTATTTCTTCCTATAATTTAATATAACGGTCATTCTTCATTCCACGTAGCATCTTTTATGGCATCTTTTCCCAGAAGCATATTTTTAATCTAACGATCCACATTTCATCTGCTCTTTCAAATCCCATGGTCCATACTTTGTCTGCCCCTTCTTTGACGTCATTTCCTTCTTATAATGTTGTTAGTACTTTTTGCCTCAACCTTTTTACAAAATAACATGACCTTTGCTTATTGCGGACCCGCACACTTCCACACACTATTTACTTTGGATATCCTCATCTATATTTTACATATCTACACTTTGCCTTTATCCCAATGACAGTCATCCATTCTTTATTTGCGACGTTGTTTTCTTTAACTACCACAAATTTATTCCTTATGAAAATTTATAAAATCGTTGTTCCAAATCTTTCCCACTAATTAATAAGAAATTATTCTTTACAATATAACAAATTTCTTGATATTATAGCCATTGGACTAGATGGACAAAGCATACATCCATAGTGGCAATTCACACGTCCGTTATAACTACAGACAGATTCAAAACACAATTTTCATAGAATTTCATGAGCAGCAATTCGATTTATGGACATATTAGGACACAATAAAGCTAGGATTCAATATCTGAGGGATTTTCTTATGCATGATTCTCTGTTATATAGTCTATAAATATGAATGTTAAGGGCTGAAACCCTAACTACACTGAAGCCGTGAAGACGAAGGGATTTCTTTCAGCTCTTGGGAGAATTTTTTCAAGTTTTCAAAGGAAATCAATTGTGTTGGAGAAGTTAGGAAAATAATAGAATCTACAAAAAACTATAGGTAAGTGATGTTGATTGTGTTTGGTCTTTGGCTTGCATTACAAAGTGCTAAGGTAAGGTAGTTTTATGGTGCTTTTGTTCTGTGATGCCTATGACTATTGCTTTATGATATGATTTCTTGTTTGTTATTTACTACCTATGATTAACTATGAATCAAGGATGTAATATTTTTTGGTTGTTACTATTTACGTTGATATATTATTGATGATATGTTCATTGTTCTTGTTATTGTTATGATGAGACATGTTTGAGGATATGCTAGGATCATGCATGATAGATTTTATTTCATGACACGTGTTGTTTCATGCATCAGAAAAATATTTTTAGTAAGAAAGATAAGAAAGCATAACAGACTAAAAGACAGACTTAATAAATGTAAATAGATGTTGTGGGCAGGGTTCGAGTTAGCTGTCCCACATGAGGTGAACCTAATGGTGTCACTCACTCCCCTAGACTAAATTACCCACAACAATTGGGCTGTTAAGAAGAAGGAAAATGAAAGAATGACGACTAAAAAGATACTATTTTTACAAACTACATCTCATAGTCATGTCATATTATGCATCTCTTACTGAGTGTTGGACTCATAGTTGAACTTTGAGATATAGGTGATGATGAACTTATTGAGGAACCTGAGGATGTTATCAACAAAGAAAGTAGATGATGAAGGATTCTTATGGGCAAAGCTAAACTTTTTCAAAGTGAAGTTGATCTATTGGTGAAGACTTGAGAAAAAACAAATTGAAAAAGAAAACCTCTTTATTTTAATTATGTTTCTCTTTACGATTGGATTTAATTTATTATGTTTAATTGATGTTGGGTCTTATCATGTGAATTTTAATTGAGATTTATATTAAAGTCTTCTGCTGTGAATAGTTTCAAAGGTATGATTTTTATGAATAGATTTAATAAAAAATGGCATGAAAAATGGTTTTAAGTTTACGAGTCGTTACAGTATGATCAAACTAACCATTCATCTGAGGATGATAAGCTGTACTCAAATTTAGATTCATGCCCAAAGCTCTATAAAGGACTCTGTAAAACTTTGAAGTGAAAGAGAAATCCATTCTAATCATAATAAAATGTACGGATTTCATCAATCTATCAATAATTACCCATATTTCATAGAATTTCTGCACCATCTTTGGCATGCCAGTCACAAAATCCATGGTGATGAAATCTCACTTCTACTCAAAATTAGGCAAAGGCTGCAACAATCCAATTGATCTCTAGTGTTTTTTCAACCTTAATATGTTGACAACTTAAACACGGATACACATTCAGCTACATCTTGTTTCATTCCAACCCACCAATACTAACACTTCAAGTCATGATACATTTTTTTACTACTGAGATGAATAGCAAATCTTAACTTATGGCCTTCTACTAAGAGTGCCTACCCTAAATCTATATAATTGGAGACCTAACTCAATTCTTGAAAAATAGAAATCTATATGAGTTGATTTCTCAACCCTCAAACTGGTCATCAACTTGAGTTTTCTCAAGCCTCTCTTTAAACTCATCAACAAACTTATGCAAATCTTTAATACGTTGGAGAAGTGTAGGGGTCACCACCAAATTAAATTGTGTGGCCTTCCTCTTAGTACTGTAGCTTATAATCTCTAATAGTTAAATATCTCTTACAATCATCCAACACAAAACAAGAAAGAGATCCTTAAAGATAACAACTCACGGCATAGCCCACAACATTGACCTTGCTGGTATAATATTCCAAAGAAAAGTCATAATCATACATATATTCCACCAATAAGCATTGCCAAAGATTCAAATCACGCTATTAGAAAAGATATTTTAAACTCTTGTGATCCGAAAATATCTCGAATTTATAGACAATGCCCACTTGTTGATATTCAAAGGTGAAGCTAGAGAAACCCTATAGTTTCAAATTAATATGAGAGACAAAATGTAATAACCACAGAAATATCAAATAGGAATGATTTTGTTTTGAAAATTTTTTTTCTCCTCTCTCCCTGATTTTGTGGAGACGTTAAAGAATCAAAAAATGAAATTTCCTCCTTCTTCCCCATGAAAAGTAGAACCTCATTGTTTCTCCTTATCTCTCTGTAATACTCAAAAAATTCATTTACCTGTAAAGCTTCAACTATGTGAAATATAGTAAATTGACATGATACATGGTAATTTTTGAGTTTATTTATATAGTGAAAATAATGAAATTTTTATGGTAGAGGTATTTGTATTGTTGTTAATTTTCTAGTATAAATATAATAAAATTCATTGGAGCGGCATGGTTTGGAACGAAGAAGGAAATTGTTTTAGAAAGGAAAGGATGTCCCTAATGGACAAAGGACATCCAAAATAGAAGTAATGAGAACGACGTTAAGATTTAAGTGGGACGGCGTCGTTTGGAATAAAGGGAGGAAAGACTTATTGAGAAACATACGTCCCTTATTGAGGAATGGATGTCCCTCATAGCGAAGAAGAAGACGGATGTCTAAAATATGAAGATAACAGACATCACTTATTGAGGAAAGGACGTCCCTCATAGCGAAGAAGAAGACAAACGTCTAAAATATGAAGATAACAGACATCCCTTATTGAGGAATGGAAGTCCCTCATGGCGAAGAAATTAACGGGTGTCTCTTAGGAAAATGGACGTTCTGTATTCATTATAAAAGATGGAAAATAGACGACTTTGTTTGTTAAGAGTAAGTGGAAAACATCATTGTTTTGATGTGAGGGACGTCCCTAATGGATAAAAGAAGTCTGGCATAAAAAAATTAAAAGAATATGACATCATTTGGGTTATGACGGATGTCCCTCTTAGGAAAGTAGACGTTCTGAATATATCTAGCATAGAAAAACTAAAAGACAACGACATCGATGGGTTATGAAGGACGTCCCTCTTGGGAAAATGGATGGTCTATATAGCGAGAGTCATCAGTAGCGGTCGATCTAGTGAATCGATTGGGACGTCAAAATATTGCCCAGAATAATAGCAATCTATCAATAGGAAATACAGAATACTTTGAAAAACATCAGATAGATTTTAATAAGAAATACAAAATACTTTGAAAATGATGGATAAATTTTTAACAAATGATATGTGTTGCTTTCCTTGCCTCTCTAAATAAGAGAGGACAAAAGAGGTCTAGAGGCAAAAACATTAGAGTTGTGAGAGAGAATTTCCTTAAGGTTAAAAAGAAAGGAAGGATGTCATTGTACTACTAGTGCAAGAAGAAACTACAACAGGAGAGGATTATCGTGAAACAAGGTAAGAGATATTGCATGTTGTTTGCTAGAGGTGGCCTACATCACAAGAGTAGGATTTGTTTGTGTGAATTGCCGATAATACATATGCTTCTAGATTTGGTTATTAAGTTGTCTGTTGATAATCTATTTCTGATCACTGGTTTGAGTTCGCTATTTAAGATTCTGCGATGATATTAATCTGCTGAACGATCAAGTTTCTGTCTTTTGTATTAAGTAATATAAAAGTTGATTGATTTGTGTTATGCTCTCCGTTGGATTCTTTTATAATAATATTCAAGCTCTATGATGTTTCTTTTACATCTGATAAATTAATAAAACATGTTGTTTTGCTCTTTGTTTGGTTTCTGCTATATAGTATGAACTGTGGTGTGATTTGCATGCATTGCATGAGAATGAGATGTAACCAATAAACTTAAATAGACATTGGAGTTCGAAGGATTTAGTGACGGTGATATTTGGGAGAACCAAGAGATGATGTATCTCATCTCTGTTGGAATTGAGTGACGTTTCTGCTTAGACGTGGTGTCTGGGAGAACTATGAGATGATGTATCTCAATTTTTGTCGGGATGGGGTTGCCTAGGCAAGATCCCCCAGATGTATCTATTTTCATCTGATGATATCTCTAATGCTCTAGAATATAGTGAGATTGAGAATAAAGTATGAAAGGAATAAGTTCTTTCGTGATATGAAAAATATGTACATTGGGTCTGCATGAGTATTTCATTTTATTTCATTGTCTCTTATTGGGCATTAGGCTCACAATTCTCTTGTGATGTAGGTGATGATTGTGATCCTAATGATGTGCATGTAGAGGAAGTATGATGGGATGAGTGCTTGTGTTACCCAGCGAGATTTGACTTGGGGCTTATGGCTCATGAATTGAAATAAGTTTTATTTAATTGTTTTTTTAGATTTATTTAACTAATTGGAATAATGGTCGTATATTGATTTAAAGACATCTGCTTGCATTTTATTTTCTTAACTATCCTTTACTTGTTTTACAAATGTGTTTTAAAAAGAAAGAGTTTTATAAGAAAATCGGGATGTCACACTCTCCCCCTCTCTCCCTCTCTCTCTCTCTTGCTTTCTCTGTAAAATCCTCCCTTGTAATCAAACCTCTTTTGAAAATTTGGAAGAGTAATTAGTTATGTTTTGGTTATGGGATTCTGAGGCAGAAGCAATTCCCCGACAAGGAAGAAAATTCTTGGGAGATCAAAAATCTGAATTCATAGGGTAAAATCATGGTGTTGTCACTAGAGAAATTCAAAACGTTAGAGGTAAAAGTCGAATCCAAGCTTATTCGCTTTGAAAATTTTTTTGTAATGTTTTTGATGTTATCAATTAAAGTTGAGATTTGAACTTAAGATTTTGATTTTACAAATGTATATTATACTATGAGTTGTACCTATATTATGTTGACGGCTTGGATTTTGTTTTTCACGAATAATGGAGAAATCCGATGAGTGCTTTTGTGACGGCATCAAAGAAGGGAATGACAAATCGTGACTTAAAATACACTAAGTCGTGGCATAGATTGCCTTGGCCTTGGTCGATTGGGTGGCAAGCTGAGATAAGGAGTCTCACCCAACAACGAAGTTGCCTCTATCAGAGGATGAAGATGAACTGCGACTCAGGTGGTGTAGAGTCGTTGCTCGATTTCACGTAAACTGTGGATCAGCCTAGTTGTGTTGGCTGTAGTTTGGGCCCAGAGCCCTAATATTTGGGCTCAAAAAAAGGAATTTAATGTATAAAATTTTAATCCAAAATTTATCAATTCTATTTTTGGTTAAGTACCAAAAATATATTTTAAATCATGGACTCTTGGATTATTGAGCTTTTGTTAGTGGTAGACCCACTTTGAAGTAGAGATTTAATTTTATGTGTAGTGTTGCATGGTTTTCTAAAAATAATATTTTGAAACGCGTTCTCATATAAAATGGTGTGTCCATTTTATGGCTCATTGGGTTTTTATATATTATGTAAATTTTCACTGTACATATTTTATTAACCATGCACATAAATTCTATAGATCAACTTGGTCATGTAAAGTAAGTTTGATTGACTGGAATCGGGGTTCTATTTTATAAGTACGCACTTTTGGCCGTGGAAGAATGTGTTTGTTTAATATTAACTAGAGTAATGAGACAGTTGTATGTGTTGTCCCTCGGTGCAAAACCCTAAACCTAACCAGAGGCTTTTGTGATCACCGAGTATCACCATTGTTATGTGATATGCCTATGGTATAGTGTGCTTGGAGTCCGTAAGTGACTTCATTTTCATTGGAATTTTGGAACGGTACAAGAAGAGTTTAATTTAATTATGTACCACATTATAGTTGGTCATTTAAACGTGTACTATTCTATACAATTTTCTAAAATAAATTTATGAAACATCATTTTTATGACCATGCATGCTTAATAATTTAAACATTGAATATAAAATTTTATTCCTATAGAGTTTAGTCGACTCACCCCAAACAACTTCTCCCTTTTAGGATTTTATTATAATTTTCAATTAGACAAAGGAATGATCTTCGCGAGAATCAATTTTTGGACTTTTTAATAATTCTTTTTCCAAAATTATTTTTGTGAAGTTAAACCTTGTTAAAAATATTGAAAGCTTTTATTTTTATTAATTTATTTAGCACAATAAATTTTGAATTTATATTACCATATTATCTCAATGTCATTTGTTGGAACTGTTTAGCCCAATTGTTATCAAGTCCTGTCTTTTAATAAAAAAAATTTAGACTTTCCACTGCTAATTAAGATAATTGAAATAAAAGAATTGAGTGATTCGGTTCATTTTCAGGTCAGGTCGTCCCTCATGTGATATCCCAACATTTTATCGGGATTAGAAATATATTATGTATGAATTTTGGAAATTAGAATGATTTTCTCATGGAATGTAACACCCCGATATCCCATAACGGAATGAAGTCTAAGACAAAGACCGCTCGAATGACAATTAATGGCCAATGGTGGTGTTAAGGATTGAGAAGGGTCCAATGGAAGCCCAAGGAAGGAATGGATTGAATAGAAAAGGGATAAAATTGAAGATGGACCGTAGCAGCCCACGGCCCAGGCCCACTGTGTGCGCCGCCCAGAAGTCAACGGGCGTGCCACCCAAATAGCTGCCAAACAGTGCGCCCCCCGACAACACATGTCGCCCCGACAGCATGCCCGCCAGTCGACAGCGCCGTTTGCCCGCCATTGGGTCGCACCGACAGCGCGCTCGCATGCCTTGACCACGTGCCCGCCAGCACTGACTGGCTAATTGCTGCGCCCAGCGTGCCTCCCACGTGCCACTCACGGAAATTCTTCACTTAACATTGAATTTTTGCATTCTTTTATATATTTTATGTAATTTTATAATGGTTCTATGTTGCCTAGAGTTGCCTATAAATAGATGGGCAAACCTTCAATGCAAATCATAACTTACAACTTGAAATTTGAGAGTATTTTTGCTTAGAGAGTGATTGTCTTCTTGAGTTCTCTTTGAGGACTTGATCTTCTTCAATTGTTTGCTTGAAGAGATCAACCTTGATAGCTTTGGTTCAACCAACAAGTTTGGTTTGGGTCAAACTCCTTTTTTTAGTAGTTTCGGTTCTTATATCTTCATAGATAATGGGTCGAACTCTTAATCCGTTTGAATCTCCAAAGCATCCTATGAACATTCTGCATTGTTGTCGGGTCTCGGATATTTGAGGGTGAAAGTGTGGAGGAGGAGGTCCTCGAGAATTGGGAGAAGTTACGATTTGGTAGATTCTACCGTGGGAAAATTCTACAAGAGGTAAGAAATAGGATGTGGTGGCCAGTGGAGGCCCTATATCATGAGATTTTATGTTTTCACTTATGTTACATTATTGTTGAAAATATTGTTAGAATTATGCGTATAAATTACGATAAAATAAATGTTGAAAATATCATTGGAATTATCATGAAAACTATCGTTAAAATAATGTCAACATAATTACAGAAATTATTGTTGTAATTAATGTATGAAATAACAAAGAAAATACGTGAACGTAAAAATGAATAAAAATTATTGTTGTACTGCTGTTAATTCCATTGTATTGTTTTGAATTGTACATGCATCACGATAGGGCTTATGAAAGTGCTGACATATGCTTAGCATGTTAATAAATGAACCAATAAACGTAAACAGGTGTATGAGATCGGTGGTGACGCCCCTAATGGATGAATCTCCTTGTTGGAGTGACGGTTAAGCCACAAGATGGTATAATGGATCCAACTTCCCTAGATTAATAAGATCTCATACATCTTGACTGTTAAGTGAAACTAAAATGGCATGTAGAGGGGATAGGTTCTTCTTTAAAACGACTGCATAAGCATTGCATAGCATATACATACATTCTATTTCTTGCTGAGCCTCGGCTTATTGTATTACCCGTGATGCAGGTAAATATTATTAATAAGGGGAATGCATTGCCAGATGAAATCTTGGGTTATCAATTAGAGAAGACCTGATGAGTTATGGCTCAAATAAAATTGGTTATTTTAAATGAAAATGGTTTGTATAATATGGACTGCATTTTATATTGTTTAAAATTATTAATTGAATTATTCCACTAAATTACGCTGATTTCCTACTTAACAATACGTTTAGAAAAGATTAAAAGAAAATTTTAAATTTTCCTTAAAATTGGAATAAAGAAAATTGATTTTATAAATCAGGGCGTTACACCTTGTTCTGTCTCGAGTCTCCTTTAGGGTATGACAAAAATTTTGGTATAAGAGCCAAATTACCATCTTGGAAAGTGACATCAATATGATCTATAGTATTGTAATATACAAGAATTTGCAAATATTGTGCCTAAGGACGCATTCTAACCTATCCCGTAATTTTTTTAGATTTTTGAAAATGCCTCCAAGAAGAGCTCCCAACACCTACAATGCAAATGGCTTAGTCGCAACCTACTAATCTTCTTGTAGTCTTGAGGGATGTGCTACAAAATTTGTCTAGAGGTAGCAGTAACAAATACCCTAAGACTCACCATATAAACTTCTTTATAAAGTTGAGTTGAATGAACCTGCTGGTGTTTGTGGGTAGAGTTGACCCTTGAATGGTAAAAACTGGTTGAGGGTGATGCAGAAGAATTTGACCATTATTAGAGTCTCAACAGAATACTGGGTTAGGTTTGCTACTTTGTATTTTGAGAGAATGGCAAAAGTTTGGAGGAAATCCCTAAGATTGAACTACCTGTTGGAGATGATGACCTAGACCCAATTTTAGACTATCTTCAAAGATAATTATTGCAACACTAGTCACCTTCAGAATATGATCAATGCTTATCATGATCTGGAATAGGAGAGCCTTACTATACTGAAGTACAAAGCCAACTTTATAGAGTTTTCAAAGTATATCAGAGAGATGAGTCTCGTAGATAAAATGGTGAATTTCAGGAAGCATCTGAGGCCTAAGATTCGACATCAGTTATTGGTCAAGGAGTTCAGTTCTATTTTTGATGTAGTTGTTGTTTCCTAGCGAGTTGAAGCTGATTTGGTCGAGCAGTTTGGAGAATATAAAGGATAGTTGAATAAGAAGCAGCATGTGGATGGTAAGATGAACAAAAAGGTGGACACACTCAAAGTATAGTCAATGGTCAGTCTAATTACACATTTTATGCTGGTGGGAATTCAAGCTCTTATGTTTGTCATACCTATGGGCTATCTGGATATTTGAGGAAGAACTGCCTAGTGAGTCTGAGACATAGTCAAGCTAATTTAGCGCCATCACAATTAGGTCCTTTTAAAACTGGTTTTGGAGCTGGCAGAGAATTTTCTAGATAGAGTCAACATAATTATTCTAGACCGCAAGCCTTTACTTCACCATAGTTAGTTGGATATAGGTTGTTATTTCAACAACAAAAATAGCCAACTAGTACAAACATTCAGAGCTCTAGTGGGTTTTGCGTCTAGCACCACTCCTGCAGGATCTTCTTGTTAGATGACTGGAGCTACTCCCAGTTCATCAAGGGTTGGTTTTGGTGGCAACATGAAAGAAAAAGGGAAGATGATTGGTCAAACTTATGCAATTTTAGGATCAAACCTATTCATCCAACAGGCGAGGGCATCATTGATGATACGATTTCTTGATTTAATAACATGGTGCATGTATTGTTTGATAATGGTGCTATCCATTCTTTTACTTCTACATCTTTTGTTCTGTTATGGATGTGACTGTAGAAAAGTTAGAAAAACCCTAGATTTTGAGTACCCCATGAATAAGATATATGAAATGTATCTTATTGTCCGATCTGTTGCCCTTATTGTTGGTGAGCATGAACTATCAGTTGATATGGTAGTTATATCTATGGATTAGTTTGATGTAATCTTCAATGTGGATTGTTAAGCCAATATAAGGCTAAAATCGACTGTCACAGCAAGAATGTAATCCTTACATTGGAAGATGGAAAAGTTTTGGTACATCCATGTAATACATGTATGTTATCAATTGATCATGTTTTATGAGCCTGTTTGGGTGGTTAGAGGAGATTGGAGTTTTACGGAAGTGTTTTTGCTATTAGCGTTGACCTTCATACGATCAAGCCTGATTGAGTGGTCAGTAGTTTGTGACTTCCCTGATGTTTTTCATGAGGATCTGTCTGGGTTACCACCTGACTAAAAGATTGAGTTTTGTATTAATTTGGTGCCCAACACTGATTCAATTTTGATTGTTATGTATCACATAACTCTTATTGAATTAAATGAATTGAGGACTCGATTAGATGATTTGCTGCAAAAGGGGATTGTTCAAAATAGTGTTTTGTCATGGGGTGCACCAATCTTACTTGCAAAGAAGCAGGATGGTGCCCTTCACTTATGCATTGATTATCGAAAGTTGAATCATGTGACAGTCAAGAACAAATATCTGTTACTAAGAATTGATGACATATTTGATCAGTTGGGAGGATCTACGTATTTCTCAAAGATTGATTTGAGATCTGGCTATCAGCAACTAAAAATTCATGGAGAAGACATAGATAAAACGGCCTTTTAGACTCGATATTGACACTTCAAATTTATGAACCTGATGAATTGAGTTTTCTGGCCCTATCTTGACCAGTTCGCGGTGGTATTCATGAATGAAATCCCAATACATTCTAAGACTTAGAATGAGCATATGGAGCATCTAAGAATTGTTCTACAAATGATACGTGAACACCAATTATATGCCAAGCGTGAGATATTTAGTTTTTGGATGACTAAAGTAAAATTTTTAGGCCATATTATTTCTCAAAAAACTTCATCTCACTGGACCCAGCCAAGGTTCAAGTTGTATCAGAATAAATGCCACCTAAGAATGTCATCGAGGGGCATAGTTTTTTGGATCTGGCTCGTTATTATCTATAGCACTCGAGAATTTTATTGCATTAAGTATGAGCTATGCAATAATGATATTCAATGATCGTTATGTGATTAGATTATAATTGAGGAAGATACTAATTAGTATGGATTAGTTGATGTTAAGTGTGGATTAATGAGAATTTAGTTAGATTATAAAGATGGTAATGTTTATTAGGAATTTGAACTTTTGGCAAGGTGTGAGCGTTCGTATGTAAAAACACTCTATGGAGTGGATGTTCGGCACAAGTTTAATTATTAGAAAAAGTGTCTTGGGTAGGTTTGCAGGTTACCGGGTAATGAGGTGTGGTCGACCAGTCCAAGTCAATTTCAAGTATCCACGAAAGCATGGAAAACCACGGTATATGTTTGGAAGCTCTCGGGTCATTTTTGTGGTCGATCAGGTTAAGGATGTAGTTGACCAATCTAAAGACAGATTGTAATATTTGAGCCTCGAGTGAAAATGCAGTTGACCAAATATGAGATTACAGTAGTCTGCAACCAGTGTGTAGATGACATTTTGTGGAAGGATGAGCATCCACGCGGAACATCCGACATAGGTTTTCCTTTGAAAAACAAAGGAGCGGTCGACCAAAGCTTGTGAGTGGCCGACTAGAAATATGAAAGGTCACCTAAATAAGGCTACATTTCATGATTTAAAAGGAGAGAAATTTGATGACTCAACATTTAAATGCTTATGCGGTGATATCTCACACATAAGAGGCTGGTATGTTTTAAAGAAGCCATCCTTTTGTTATGTTTAGAACTTTCACCTGTGAGAACCCATTGGAAGGAGAAGAGGTTCACCAAGAGTTGTGCTTTTCTATCTATTCTTTGAAGGTAATAAGAGTTCTCTTTTTGGTTGAATGAAATTTTAAGAAGTTTGGCTGGATTGATGGGTAGAAAACAATGAATGATATGAAATAGGCCAAAACTGCATAGTTTTGGTACATGGAAGCTAAGGTAATCTAAATGAAATTATTATGCCAAAACATTTTATTATGTTATATTAGATACCTCAAGGAAAAGATAGGTTGTGGATTTAGTAGAATTGGTTAAGTATATCTTGAGTTATGAATTGTTGAAGTTGGATGAAAATTGTGAAGATAAAATGGAATTGTGCATGGAGAATTGAATTTTTGAAATGTTATATCTTAAGCAAGCCAAATGATTTATCCAAACCAAATTGCTACATTAGCATATGCCCTGCTGGTCAAGTATGAGCATTGGAACTAAAGGGTTTGGTGGTGTATGTTAAGGGTTATGCATGTTTTAAGTAATAAGTGCATAAATGGATACTAACATGGAGTTTAGGTTTTCAGTTTAAGGATATAACTTCATGAGTTACAGGACATTGTGCTAAACATTAAGGCATGTAATGTTTGCTTGTTTTTGGCCTTCTGGCCTACATCATAAGATACTAGGTTAATTTAAGTATTTTATGAATGTCTTTAATTGTAACTTGACAATATGTTATGCATTGTTAAGATGTCATAAGTTGCGATACTGGATTGTCATGGATGCTTTGTTGTTGTTAATAGATGTTGTGCTCTATTATCTTATGATAACATTGACTCATGGATATGTTGTTTGTTTAGTTACTAGGTTCAATTACATGACGAATATGTTGTTTTGAGGATTTGTCATGACAATGTTCAGAAAGAGTGTTCAGTAGCATGCTACTGGCATTATGTTCATGCATCATGTTTCCAAGAAAACAAATGAAAATGTTTTTCTCATGCATACGTTTTTCATGTAAGAAAGATAAAAACAAAAGTTAAAAATGTAAAGAAGATATGAAGGATTAAGGAAAGGGTGTCCTAAAGGTTGGTTCTATGGAGCATGAGCTCGTTAGTCTGGCCATGCTAGAATATGACTGATGTTCATTAGATGGTTGTGCATTGAGTGCATAACTCTAACGGAGGTCTCATGGAATTGGGACTGTCTCGCTGAAGTTCACAAGACGTAAGTGGTGTGTGTTCCATAGTCATACCTATTCTTTCTAATGATGTTTATGTAGCTATGGTTGAGCAAAGGGCCTTAATGTAGATTTGGGTATGCCATGTGCCTCAATAATGTTCAGGTGAGCCGTGTGCCCCAATAATAAAAATGAAAACGAAACGAAAAGAAAAGAATAAAAGTATAAAAATATTACATGTTTTATGAAAATACATATCATGCTTACTTATGCAGCATGATTTTATAGATTTGATGACATGTTTAGATATACATTACTTACAAAGCATTAGGCTTATACATGAGCCTTGTGGTGTTGGTATGAACCAGACAATAATATAGAAGAAAGAAAGATAAAAAAGAAATGATGCAGTTAAGGAACTATCTCCAGGAAGACGACTTGGGTTGTTATTGCAAGACTGACCAAGTGAGGTTAGAGTTTGTAAAGAAAATTATACGTAAACATGAACTTGAAATTTTATGAATGATTTTGAAATTTTATGCCATGTACTCAATACATGAGATGTCTCTTTTGGATCTTTAGAGAACAATACTCAAAAGTTGAAATAAGAAAAGACATATTTTTTTCTCAAGGATTGTATAAGTTTATTGTCTTTAATGGAAGTTATGAATTGCCACCAATAATCCAAAATCCAAAAATAACTTTTTAAAATTTATGGATAAAATAAACTATTTCAAATTTGGTAATAGATTTCAAAAATAAGATTTGGTAGTTTATTCTCTAACAAACTTTGATTTTAATTTTAAGATGAAATCTTAAATGATGAGATTTTTCAAATATAGTTCAAATTCCTTTGTAAAAAAATATTCTCATATAAAATATAAAATCTTTATTTTAAATTTCTTATTTAGATGATAGGTGTCTTGGTTTTGGACAGCTTTCATTCTAAAACTTTAGGTTTTGTAGAAACTACTATTTTCAGTATGTTAGAATCGACTGAAAAATTATTATTTGTCATGAAGGTGCATTAACGAATTAAAGTTGTTTAATTTTGATGTGACACAGTTTATCTAGAATATGAATTTTATTAAAATAATATTGTGATTCATGCTTTGCTGCCCGAGATTGATATATAAGGAGTCTTTTCCCCCTAAATCTACTGGACAATGAGTTTCTGTCGAATCAATGATTCCGACACATAGAATTGTAATATACTCAAAGGATCTTCGTGGATAAGTAGAATTCTTTGCTGATTTTGTTCTCTTTTATAAAATTTGAACTTTTAATATGGAAGTTTGATTTAGATTTGGGATTTTGACAAAACAATCTTGGATTTACATTATAGAGGGATCAATTTACAAGGAAATTTGAAGTACTTCAAGGGAGGGTTAGTTTTAAACCCCTTCTTCTTGTTAATTCTTTAAAATTTGGATTATTATGGAAATTTGAATTTAGAATTTGAAATCTCAAAATTTGACGATTAATGAACAAATAAAATGATTGAAAAATATGTATCAACAGTCTGGCTTCAATACCAAATGGAATTGAACATTTAGAGAAGATTAGAATTTTGGACAAAAGTATTAATTGTGGTAGCCCGTCCTGTGAAGGCAAAGATAGTTCAAATGAGATTTTGACTCATACCAGTGTGGGTGCACAATCATATATCGCTTGGGAGAGTGGAAAACACATGGTTTATGAGTAGAGTTCTCCTCTGTACTTAGTACAATACGTTTTGAGCTAACCCCCAAGAAAAAAAATCGTGCGGGCTTCGATTTAAAGTAGACAATATTATATTAGGAGGACTGATGACATTACAAATGGTGTAAGAGTCAAAACCCAACCACAAGTGTAATCGACAGAGACGTTGTGTAATGCCCCGAGTTACCAAACCTTTTTAATTTCCATATAAATATTAAAAAAATTCTTTTAATTTAAAATGTGCTTGAAGAAAACAGATCATAGTAATTTAAGTTGAAACTAAAATTAATTTCAAAACATTGTTTTAAACACTTCTAACAGAAATCCATTGTTTAACAAACAGTTACCATAATGTAAAACCTTACAATTATTTAAAATAAATAAAACCACTTATTATTACTTTATAAGAGCCACAACCCTCAGGTCAAACCCGGCTGATAACTCAAGTGCTCATCAGGTAATGCCTCCTCCTCCACAGGTATGTCAATAGTATCATTATAGTCTTGTACATCACATGATAAAACAATGAGCCTAACGCTCAGCAAGAAATAAAATGAAATGCAATGTTCATGCTCAATGCGTACTTATGCAATCTGTCTTAGAGAAGAACTTATCTCCTCCTTTACATTCTGTTATAGAGAAAGGATACATCCTATGGTCATGTGGCTTAACCGTCACTCCGACGAGGAGATACATCCATTAGGGGTGTCACCACCATGACTGTTACCAATCTTCTATGTTGTGCAAGCGATAGGGATTTCTAGTACAAGAGAAAAGATACATCCTATGGTCGTGGCTTAACCGTCACTCATTCCCTACGTGGGAGAAGATACATCCATTGGGCGTGTTACCACCGATAGACCATCACCTTTTCTCCCAAACCCCCACTCGCCTATTTACGTTTATCTATTCATTTATAAACATGTCATGCATATGTCAACAGTTTCATAAGTCCTAACTGTGATGCATGTATATCATGTCATTTTTAATTCACATCAATGTACTGAATATAAAAGGAAACAAATTAGTAATATAACAGTGCATAATTAAACTAAACAAAGAGCAGTTCATATGCTAATTGATAGAGAGAAAATTCGTATACTAGTCAACAAAGAGATAACGACAGAGGGGAAATTCACATGCTATTCACTAAAGAGATAACGACAGAGGCAAATTCACATGCTAGTCAATAATGAGATAACAGTTCGTATATTAATTAACAGGGAGCAGTTTATATGATAATTAATAGAGGGATAACATTTTATATTTTGATTACAAGAGGACAATTTATGGAACCATAGAACATTTATCATGAACTAAGTAGAATCATCCAAGTCTGAAGCACTAATCCACACAGCAACCTAATAACATTTTTCATTGTAACCATCAACAACGAACTAACATTCCCAATAATTCCTTATTGTCTAACCTCTCACGGTTAATATCAATCTCAGACATTTTCTAAGCTTTCCTTCAACCATAATTAAACTTTCCATCAACATAATTATTCATAGCAAGAGGAATAAATTCATATATGATCTAGTATCTCAAATCAATAACGGAGGCCAGTAACAAATCACCCAACAAGCAGAATATCCAATTTCTTTCATCCAATTATCATAACAGCATTTGATTTCTTTTATTCACGTTATATTAACAATCCACAGGGAGAAACCAAGGTAGAAATCAATCATTAAACAAGGTAGTAATCAATATAGCAGCACATTAAAAACTAGCAGCAAGGAATCAAGATAACAATCAACTCCAAACAAAATCCCATGATGTAGGGCCTCCATTGGCCAGCTAGACCCTATTTTTTACCTCACTTGATAATTTCTTACAACCATACCCTTCCCTTTACGCTAAAAGTAGCAACTTTCTTTCTATTCTTCACGTTCTCAGTGCCTTTCTCCCTCTCTCCTTCGCTTTCTTTTCTCCATAAGGAATTCCAGAATGTGCGCCACATTTACTTCTGTCTTCATTTTAATAAGGAGAGAAATGTCCTTGAGACATTTCGGTGAGATTCTCCAACAACTCTTTGGTTGCACCACATTCAAATGCCACATATACCAACTTATCGTTTAAGGAGGATACTGAAATCAAAACGCTCACAGAAGGAAATCTGAAACACCAAGCTAAAAGGGAGCAGATTCCTTTTTGAATGATTGCATAGCTGCCACGATTTGCCACTCCCAAAAATTAAACATGAAGGACGTCTGTTTTCCATAATAGACGTCGCTCAACTCAAATACTACGGTGCTATTTCGTTCATTTCCTCATCAGACAGTCTTAACACGCATCCATTATTCTTTTTGATTTCCACTTGCCTAGCACGTGGCCCCGTCCTTCTCTTAGTGTTGGAGGTCCCTCATGAAAAACTTACGATCTACATTTCGTCTGATATTTCTCCTACAAGACATCTGTTAATTTCCTTGCCATGAAGGATGTCTATTCCTTGCTAAGTGACATCCGTTCTTCAATAAGCCTTTCCTCCCTTTGTTCCAAATGACACCCTCCCACTTAAATCTTAACACCATTCTCTTTATTTCTACTTTGGACGTCCTTTGTCCATAAAGGACGTCCCTTCCTTTCCATTTATTCTTAGTTCCAAATGATGTTGTCTCACTTAATATTGATGCTATTCTCATTACTTCTATTTTGGATGTCCTTTGTCCATTAGGGATGTCCCTCGCATCAAAACGATGTCACTTTCTACTTACTCTTAACGAACGATGCAGCCGCATTCCATATTCAATAATGGACGTCCCTTTTCCCTTGAAGGACGTCCGCCATAACCCAAATGGTGTTGTCACACCAATTCCAAAGCCAGATTTCCCTTTATTTGGAACGTCTGCCGACACCAGGGGTCATGATGTTGGAGTTATTCTAGAATTTTCAATCATGCGACATGTGTTGCACCACGAAGTCATGGTAACACTAGGGTGCTAACATGGATACGTCTCAGAGTGGCTGAGGTACTTGGCGCTGGGGAGCTCAATATTTGGGAGCAGCTGTGCTAGTTGTGTTGGGCATCATGACACCTCTTTTTGGAGGCCACGAATCTAGGCCAATTTTTTGGGACTTTGCCTATGCGTGTCTAAGTGGTTTCTATCTCTAAATAGGATTCAACACACATTTTGAGAGTTTATAAAGTGTACTAATGTCTAAGTGGTTTCTATCTCTAAATATGATTTAACACACATTTTGAGAGTTTATAAAGTGTACTAATGTGAATACAATTATAGACACAAGAATAGAAGTGTGGATTTGGATGAAGAGATTTCTAGTTTTGAGCAATGTCTAGGTATAGATACTAGTTGAGGAATGAGTTTTATTTATTATATCTAGTTGTGCATTTCATTATTTTTAAAATCTTATTTTGAATTATATCTCAATACTTATAACATGTTCTATCTCATAGTATTATAAATGTCCATTTTTTTGTATATTTATTTTTATATATGTATTTTACTATAATTTGACATTCGAAGGTGGCGTGAATGTCTGGGAGATGTCTTTTAACAGATAATGTGACTGCGAAGTTTATGTCATTAATTTTCTATAGTTCAATATTTTAATTATTAACGAATTTATTTTAAAATTTGATTTGTTACTAACTTTAAAAGTTTAGGATTATTATTATTATTATTATTTAGGAAAAATGACAAATCAACAATCATCCTTTGCAGTCAATGACAAGTCAACCACTATCCTTTTTTTGCTAATAAATTAAGCATTGAATTATGGAAAAATGACGCCGCCAACATCGCTGTCACGTTTGCCGTTAAACATGATGATGTCGAGCCTCGGCGGTTTGTATACAAACCACCACGACTCCATAGTTTTTAAAAAATAACCCTACAATTGTCATGAACCGCCCGCAGTTCATTTAGTAACCGCAGTGGTGTGCCAATACACCGCAGTAACTTCATACCAAACCACCGCGGTGTATTGGCACACCACTGTGGCATCATCCTAAACCGTAGCAATTTATCGTGCTCTGGTCTTTGATCCTCTGTCGTACTACATAAGACTCGATTGTTGGCTTTGGCATTTTCACCACGAACAACGATAATCTCATACCTTCGTTCTACACTTGCAATCAATACCAATGTATTCTAGAGCAAAGAAAATGGCGCTCAAGCGAAAAGGTGGTCCGTCGCAAACTCACCTGCAACCAGAGGCAGAAACGACGGAGTATGCCCTTCCAGCCACGGTGCAAGAAGGAGCACCCGCAAGCGCAAAGAGCAACTGCCATGGTGCAAGGAGCAACCACCATGGTGCAAGCTATCCAAACCATTGCGGTGCAAGTTGGCCTAACCGCCACGGTGCAACACGGAGAAACCGTGGCATGTGGAGAAACCATGGCACAATCTCAACCTCAACTGCAGCCTCAACAATGACTAGCAGGAGGGCCAGTGGTCTGGTTCCAACCCGTTATAGCGGGTTTCTACTCCCCACTATTCAGGACAGTCTACACGAAAGAACGTTATGAAGATGATGTAAAATACCGTTCAACTATTGTTTCTAAAAGAGTAGAGTTGGAGTCCTTGACTGAAATGGGAATTCAACAATTGTTTGAGGGTGTTGGATTAGTCGGTTTGTGCCGGATGGGGGGAAGTTAATGCGAGAGCATTATTAGACTCTTTTACGCAAATTTGAAACTGTCCACCCAGCCATTAGAGATCCGAACGTATATGTTTGGACGGGAGTTGAGGTTGACTCCCAACAATTTGAATGTGATGCTTGGATGTGTACTAGAGGGACCAAGCGATGAGTATTACCACGTGTCTCGAGATCCACCTTTCATCAGCCGATGAGAAGGGCTGGTAGTGCCTAGATTGTTGCACAGGGATCCCGAGATTGGCAAGTACAAGAAACCAAAGGGCAGGGAGCTGAATGTCATAGCCCAAGTGATCCACATCATCATGACATACACCATTTTACCTCGGGATGGACATCGAGACCATGTTGCTACATAGATCTCTATTTGCTCGAGAAGGTGTTCACCAGGAAAAAGGTGGACATCAGATATGTCATTCTGAGTCACATGCACGGGGTGCTCAACAACCCGACCAAGAGTTTGCCGTTTTCATATAGAGGATTGTTGAGCAGTTTGGAATCTAGGAGGATGAGCCGAGAATCGAAGAGACGGCCACAGACATGTACAACAAATTGAAAGTTGACAGAATGAGGGTCAGCAAAGTTGGAGGAGAATGGGTACGCAATCCAACGAAGAAGCGAGGTTCAGTGTCCCAACCGCCAGCACCTCCACCGCCCTTCAGTGGCTCAGCCTTCAGACCCTCAGAGGAACAGCCTCCAACATTGCCTTTACACCACATGGACGAGGATGCTCCGCAGCCGATGCAATCGGCCCCTTCTTAGACATCTCATTTTGCTTCAATGCTTGAGGAAACGTCCGACTGGATGAACAGGATGGAGGAGCTCCATCATATGGCACTTAACAGAATAGAAATGATCGAGGAGCACCTTCAAATAGCGCTGCTTCAAATTAAAAAAGTGGAGGAGCGAGTAGAAGAGAGGCATCAGTCAGCAAAAGAGAGGCATCATGAGATGTTGACCGCATTTTAGAGAATGGAGCAGCGAGTAGCCTCTTTAGCGTTCTCTGAATCAACAGAAGCCACAGACTGCTTGTAAGTTATTTACTTTGTATGTAAAGTCCAGTCTTTACCTTATTTGTGTTTGACATAATAAAATGTCATTCATTTGCAGCACCATTGCCCTAAGAGGCCAACCTGCTCCTCTTGCCATGCAAGAGACAAGTGTGTCATAGCCTTAGGCCCTTAAATCTGAGAGCGTGGCACGTGTTTGATTTGGTTATATACGTGTGTCCACACTTATTCATGCATTATTAGTCTGACGGCCTTTTGCCATGTTTTTTGCAAGCATGTGAACTGATCATGTAACGACCCGGTTTTTCGTAAATCCGTTAAAATGCGTAAAATTTGAAATTTTCTTTTTAAAGTAAAACATATCAAAGTGCGTCTAGTCGGGTCGCTACTGACTCTTCTCTAAACTCATTAGGAAAACCAATTACAATGTGCGGAAGCGTAAATAATAAAACCATTTATGTAAAACGTTGCAGGTTTATCAAAACTTTGCGGAAGCATAAATGAATCATTTCAAGAAGAAACTAAACAATAGAGTACAATACAATAAGACTTAATGTAATTACAATCGTTGCTCATTTTACTCTTAGCCTAGCCAGCTCCGAATCTCATTCGTGCAAATCCTTCATCCCTGCTTTAGATTATCTCTTTGTTATCTGTTCATCATTTGTACCTACACCACAAGTAACTGTAAGCCTAAAGGCTTAGTAAGGAAAAGGGTTAACATAATTTTGCTTACGACTCTCTTTAGTTCTTTTGGAATGGGGGCCACCCAACCCAATTCTTTCGTTACGTTCGTGCGTTTGTTTGTTTGTTCGTTCGTTACTCGTACTTAGAGCTGGAGATTGGAGGTTGTCCTTTGAGATGACCTAGTTTGATCGGCTTCTAACCTCCTGTGTGCATACTAGTCCCTTTCCCAACTAGGTGAAGGTGTATCCTAGCTGCCAGGCTAGATCCAAACTACCCATCTACCCCAACTCCCTACCCTTTCTGGTGTATCCTGACTTCAAGGTTTTTTCCCTTCCGGCGTATCCCACCTTCAGGGTTTCTTCTAGTGATAGGCGTATACCGCCCATCCTAAATGTTTTCTATTTCTTTATTCATTAACATTTTTTCTCACTCATGCATGTGTGAGTACCACCCCATGGCACTCCCTATTAGTTTCTATTAACAAGATGCATGATGCGTATAACATAACTTTAATAGAAATTGAAGTGCGCATAAACGAAAGTAACTGAAATTAAAGCGCAAATAAAAGGAATAATAGTAATAGAACAAGCACCAAAGACAAGTAATAACAACGGATCACCCAATAACGTACCGCATATAAAAGAAGCAATTATAGAACTAATTAAACAACGTGGAACATGCTTGAATATGTAATTCACAATAATAAAGGAAATATAACGGATCGACAAGCAACGTGCATATAAAAGTAAAGCATAATTTAATTGACATGCTCAAGAACTTGTTATTATTTACAACTAAATATTTAACATGCTCAAGGAACGATTATAATTATCATCTAGTTAATTATCCTAATTAATTTTCATGCTCAAGGGTTGATTTCATGCTTTTATCCTAGTTAACTAATCATGCTTGGCTTTAATAATAAACGACATGCTAAGGACAATCAGTTAACACACTAGTAGAATTACAATTATTATTCTAATTAGTTATCCTAGTCAATTTACCTGCTCAGGATAGATTACATCTCTAGTTAGGTTAATTAGCATACTTGAGTCTAGTTCATTAATCTAGTTTAGTCAGTTCCTCTTGTAAATTGACATGCATCAAGAATTAATCAAGGAAATTAAACACACTCAACTAGTTAATTAACATGCTCGTTTTATTAGTTATTTACTCTAGTTAATTAGCGTGCTTAAGATTGATTACCACTTTGAGTTCTAAATGATTAGTCAATTAGATGAGCCATACATCGATGAGTTAACATGCTAGTTAGTTAATTAACGTGCTCATTATTCTATCTAGTTATTAGTCAATTAGCATGCTCATGTATTAACTACAATTAAGATTCTAATTGGTTAACAATTTAACATGGTTAAGGCCTAGTTAATTTAACATGCTAGTTGGTTAATCAAGTGTGCTAATTATTCTAGTTATTAACGTGCTCAACTTACTCAGTCTTATAAGTCTAGCAAATTAAACATGCTTAAGTAAGCGAACATGCTAATGGTTTGAATATGCTAATTACATGCTACTTAGTTACCCTAATTAATCACATACTCATCCAAATCAATTACATGTTCAGATTACATGCTTAGTTAATTTCATGCTTAGTTAATTTCATGCTCAGATGGTTAGTTAATTACTCTAATCAATTGACATGCATCCGAAAATAATCAAGTGAATTAAACATGCTCAACAATTTATTAACATGCTAGTCTAATTATTAACATGCTCGAGTTGTTATTCTACAACTAGTTAATCGATTAGTGGTTGACTACCATGCTTATTAATTTAACATGGATACGAAACAAAGGAAATTACAACAGAACCAATGGCAGAACAACGAAGGAATTATGGAACAAATAAATAACAGTAAGTAAGGTAGACATTAAGCATTCATCCTTTCACGCGTTAACCAGTCGTCACCCTTTTAACATTCATCATTTCTTTATCACACAAGACATTTGTATCACGTAACATACAATAAAACAGAGCACAACAACAAAAGGGGAATGTCATGGAACTTAACCAAATCTATAGAGTACTGACAAATTTATGCTATCGATCAACACAGGATATACCTACACCAAATAAAACAACAGGGGAAATAACCACAACACAACCAATCATAAAACTCACGCACCCCCACTTGTGGTGCAAGGCCTCTAAATGGCCAAGACACCCCATTTTCCTTACCTCGAAGCCATAACGCATAGTAGCGCTTAATCTTCATTCTTTTTCTCTTCTTTGTACCTTCACAATTATTAAATAACCCATCATTAAAATCACATATTAATAACCTTACTTCTACGACCCGCATTCTAGGTCCCCCAAATTAATACCCAATTACATAACCACTTCCAACTTAACAACCATTAACCACGTTGCTGAAAAACAGTTCTTCTCAACCATATAACAATTTCTAACAACAGAGAACATTACGCTTCAACCTAAATAACAGCACATTAATTGAACTATTTTCCACAAAAGTGAACTGTCCACAACTTAATAACCAAATCCAAGCCACAATCCTCACCATGATATCTCATCAATCTCAATAGTTTCACCCACTTAGCATAACCAACAAACAACAGAGCAATATCTAGTTATTATCCAAACAAGGCCCAAGATGCAAAACTCAACAGAGGCATTGTTCATCCACATTATCCAGGAAGTTCACAAGCAGCTCGTAATATCCATAACAATAGCAAAAGCAACGTCTAAAAGAAACAGAGAGCTTTTACCTAAAGAACCATATAGACTCGAGAGCTTTCTCGCCAGCCATCTCCTTCTCTACCTCGGTTCTCCTCTCTCTCAACCACTACTGCATGACCAGCCCACCCACACCCATGACAGATTAGAAACATCCATAAAATCCATTTAGAAGTGGAAAAAGTCCTCACCTGGAAGAACACCCGAGGAGCTACACTTGAGAGCCTCCCTTCTCCAGCTTCTCTACCTCCATTCTTCCTCTGTCTCTTTTCTGTATATCAACAACGGAGAGGGGACACTCTCTGTCGAATCCCTGGAAGGCAGAGAGTGACACCCTTAAGCACGACCAACCTCTGTGATTTTTCAGAGTGTGCCTCGCACGCACGACACACTGTCGATCTCTAGCAGAGCAAAAAGACCAAGAGAAGAGGACCAAACCATAAGTTGGACCATGGCCTTCAGCCGGTCCAGCTTGAATCGTAGCTCCCCTCCCTTCTCAACTCATCATCGCCGGCCACCGTCTCTGCAACACCCTCCAACCATCGCCAACAAACATCCTCAAACGCGAAAGAGGAGAAAAACCCAACAACATACCTCTGATTTATCGCTAGAAATCGCGACTCGTGGAAGTCCTGAAGCCTAAACCGCGACGCCCCCGACGTCGCCCGTCGTATGCCCACTGGAGCAAACCCAAGTTACCTACGAAGCCCATCCCTGAGCCTCCTCGTCTCTCTCTCTCGGTCTCCATCGCTCCCCCACCTTTGCCCTCTCTTCTCTCTTCCCTTGTTTCTCTCTTCGGGCTTCTACCTTGCAGAATGCCCTCTCGGCCATTCCCCCTTTTTTATTTTGTGTTTTGATTGGAACGGTTCACTTAGTGAAACGATTCATTCCTTCCCCCAACATAATTTCTTTTATTCAATTTAATTATTCCTCTTTTACTAATTTCATTTTAAATCCTCAATAATCCAATTTAAGCCTTAATATTCTCCTTTCTCATTTCATCAAACGACCGAAGGCCAGATGAAATGAGAAGTGTTGAACCGGTCCCTTAATAGAATCGGTTCAGTTAATCGAAATTACACCTCCACTTATAAATATTAATCCCAATGAACCACTTATGTTCTAATTTAATTTAATTAAGCTCAATTGATCACATACATTATAATTTAATTAATATTTATTTTAATTACATTAATTTCCATAAATTATAATCTAATGAATACGTCACTAGTAATACCCCGATAATTACCCAATTAATCCAATACCTCCAATTACCTTCCTATTATCTTTATTAAATTTCGATATGAAAAGTCAGGGTATTACAGATGGATGTCTTCCATAAGTATGTTTTGGGAAATACTCGGAAGAACTTTGAGACGTGCGCAATTCTTGGGGGAAAGTTGATCGAGGATGTGATGCCCCGTGTCAAAACATTCTTTCTTAACTTAAATTTTTCCTTTTTAATTATTGTGTAAAAATTTTTCTTTTTATTTATTTAAAACGGGTGAAAATAAAATTTACGGTGAGCATGAAAAGCATAATCAAATTAGAGTGAAAGTGGAAACATTAGATGCGTTAAAGTTCAGAATTAAATGCAGAAACATAACTAATATTCAAAACATGGTTTGAAGGTATGGGTAAGACTTAATATTTTACAAAACTGTGTCCTTTATCAAATCATTGCAAAATAGTAAATTCTTTCCTTTTTCTTTCGAGCCATAATCCTACTCAGGTCGCGATTCATCTAGATAACCTGTAGGCTCAACAGGAAATGCATCCTCTTCTGCTCCTGGGATTATCGCATCTTGACAATTCCCTACACCACAAGTAAAACAGTGGCCTAAAGGCCCAGTAAGGAGTGGTCAGTATGATCATGCCTCTCTTTAATTCTTTTGGAATAGGTTCCACCCGAAACCAATCTTTTCTTTACATTTCATTCTTTCATTCATAACTTGTACGTCGAGCGGGAGATTGGAGGAACTTGTGTAGGAGGTATAGTCTTGGTCGGCTTCTTACCACCTAGGATAGCTAGTCCCATTCTCGACAAGGGAGGGGCTTTGTCTAAACTACTTGATTAGATCTGAACTACCCATTTGTCTCCTAACTCCCTATTTTCTTTTCCTTTCATTCATTTCATTTATTTATTTTCTTTACACAATGCATATGAGTACCACCCAAGAGGTGGAACTTCCTACTTATTTCTATTATCATGATGCATGTTGATGGAGTACAAAAATAACAACTATCAAACAATGAATAACAACAAATAAAAGAACAGGTAGAGCAGCGAAGTACACAATGAATATAAGCAAACATAACAGCGAATTAGCATGCTTATAATAGCAAAATAAATAGCGAATATAACAGCAAATTAGCATGCTTATATAACAACGAAATAAACAGCGAACATATCAGCGAATTAGGCATGCTTAAGAATAGATGATGGCATTAAATGGACGTGGATCTAACAAGTAAAGGGAAACATGCTTAGTAAATTACTAAGAGCTATTGAGATGAATCAATTACAAACAAGTAGACCAAAGACAGTGTACATTCGAAAACAAAGCATGGTTCAATGGGATTAACTTCAACTAGGTTAACAACTTCATTTATAGTTACAGAATATTAAGCCAGATTAACTACACATGCTCATATTAAAGAAACGATAGCTTCTAATTAGCACAGAGAAATTAAACAGTAGTAATAACAGGACAATATACAGCACTAGCATTGATCGAGTCTATCATAATAGCAAGTAAAACAATAAACAACACCTCCAACATAACAGAATCATTATCAATGAAGTAACCCGTAGTTCGTTCATGCTTAACATAAGATAGAGTGATCTTCAGTTCATCATTTTATACTTCAGAGCTTAACGTCAGAGGCGATTTTTCTAGCAGTAAGCATTATCAACTTCTCTATCAAACTAAACATGTATTTGCAGTAAAAGAAGCACAAAGTATCGATCAAAGAAGCAAACAGACACTACTTGTGGGTAGGGCCTCCACTGGTCAAGACTTTACCCGATCCTTACCTTAGCGTGCTAATTGCTGAAAAAATCCTACACGGATAGAAAAGGCAGTAGCGAGCCTAGCTAAATCCTTCACTCCCATTTACGAACTTCACACTCACACTCACGTATCACCTCACGAATTTCACACTTCTTTCAACTCAGGAACTCACAACACTCAAAGTATCCAAGGGACCTCTCTCTCTCGCAGAGAAGATGACAAACTACAAATGACTGTAGGAAAGGTAGACTTAAGCACGAAGCCTTACCTAGGTGCGACATTCGTACACCAAACAAAAAAGGGAGAGCTTGCTTTGATGTGAGGCGTGGTCTAGGTGTGGGGAGGCATCCCTCGCTCATTTTAGTGAGTTTTAATGGACTACACGACAAAACAATCTAATATTTAAAACCTCTTTATTCGCTGAATTGGGATTTTTCGGACAAGGGAAAGCGTCCTAGCCTCGTCCACATTCATCTGAAATCTTCATTTCTCAGACAGAGTTTCATTTTCAGACGAAGGAAGGCATCCTCGCCTTCATCCGCGTACGTCCAAAACTCTTCAAAAATTGAACAGATCAAACTTTCTGTGTCCGCCATTGTCCGTGTTTGTCCGAAAACTTGCTTGAATAGGAAAAGAACAAATTTGGATACGGAACCTCATCCTGCATCATCCCAAAACACTAGGGACGACGTGAAATGCGTTTTTGGACGCAACTCTTATTCCTTGTGTCGTTCGCATGCGTCCGATATCTCCAGTTATGCACTTTTCCAACAAAATTTTATACTTTAATTATTCTATAATATTTACCCCATATATACACGGCATAAAATAACATGTACCGTCACACAATGTAATATATTAATTATTCCAAAATTAATTACATCGTATACAGGGAAAAAATATTATCGCGGTATTACAGAGGATGCGTACACCATCACTAATATCATCTTCCTAGAGCAAGTAGGGACGCCAAACACAGTGAAGAGCCTTCTTTGTATCTTAGTTTATAAGCTTTTATCTTAGTACTCATTCGAACTTATATGTAGTGCTATGCGGTGAACGATGAAAATGCCTTCGCGTTTCAACAACAAAAATTGCTACTCACATTAGGGTGGATTCACGTAAGTAACCATCTCGCTTCTCCGAGTTGTCGTTCAAGTTCCATTGTTTCTAATATGTTGTTTACATTTCAGACACACCTAAAGCAGGCGTGTTTTATGTTGTCCGTTAACCTGCACACTCAATTCGTTTACTAGCAATTGATGCCTGAAGCAATCTCCATCATCGTAGCATCCACTGACAAAGAGTGGTATATATTTTCCCTTGTGTAGATTCATATTGCTTTCCACTTGTTTACCAACAATTGTTCCCTTTGCATTGCAGCCTGTACGACATCTTTCTGTGTACGAGTGAGGGGATGAGAGTGATCTGAATTTGCACAATAAGGAACAATTCCACAAGCATGACGATCAACCCATGGAGGGTCCGTTGTTCACCAATGCGTCCAACGTATACTTTGACTCACAATTATCTTTTGAAATCACGGATTTGCAGCCAAAACCGAGCAGGAAGAAGTCGGCTTAGGAATATTTGTTTACATTGACTTTGTTGTAATATATGTTTACGTTTGGATGAAAAATATCTGTTTCGATAGAAAAAAAAGAATTCATTGACGCTTTACATGTCTACGTTTTTTGTTTATAGTTTGGATAATATCTGGTTGGAAAAAAATATCTGCTTTTGTTGATGTTGTAGGGGGATAAACTTAAAAACAAGCGAAACTCTTGCAAAATTTTAAATTTTTTTAGAGTGAAATTGACTCAAAAAATTCCATTCATCATGAACAAACAAGTACGCATGTTCATTGCATTCATTGCAACAATTTCAGCAAGCTATGCATAACACTGAAAGATACAAGGCATAGGAATGCTGACAAACTGTTGCAGCTTTTTCGACACACCACAACGGTTTCTGACAAGCCACTACCATTTTTTGGACTCGATGCAGAGGTTTTTGATGAGCCGCTGCGGTTTTGTGGACAAGTCGCCGCGATTAGTTATCAAGTCACCGCAGCACTTCTAAAAATCCGTAGCGGCTCATCAAAGGGCTAAAACACATAATCAAATTTTTAAAAGAATGAAAACTTGGTACCTGGACATTATAATACTAATCAATTTTCATTCATCCTAAACCAAATTTATCGAACCAGTATATCGATTCCATTACAACGATAACTGCATTATAATCGAATATATATCAAACCAAATTTATCAAACCAATGTATTAATTCAATTAACCATCCATCCTAGATTAGAGAAGACAAAGCTATTGGAGATGATGTAATCTAGTTTCCACACACAATTAATAAGCACTTTAGTTGAGTGTTGTTTTCTCTAATCAAGGAAAGCTAAGGTCCACATTTGTGTATATTTGTGTTTGTGGACCTTGAGGCATCATACTCTTGTAGAACACATTGCAAATTAAATTAGCATAGTTCAAATAACACTTGAAAATGTAAACGTGATAATTGGCTCATCTGCATCTCAGGAACTATGTTGGGAACTGTCTCGACAACTCTCTCAGGGACTGTCTTGGGGACTATTATAGGAATTGTCTTGGGGGCTGTCTCGGGGACTCCGAAACCCATAAATGTGCCCTCCGCCCTTTCTCTGCCGCCTCTGGCTCTGGCTTTGGCTCTGCCTCTGTCGCCTATGCCGCCATATGCACTGGACTCACCCACCTTCGCACATGCTCGAATTGTGCCCCACACCCCCACACTAGCCACATGTCATGTTCATATGTCTTCTTGGCAGCACTGTCCGGCTTGGGGCCTCATCCAAATCCCGTATTCTACATTTTCATTACCTTCCTAGAATCCTTTTAAATGGCGGTGGGATAATTGAATCAAGATACGTCACAGGAGGCCACTCAATTTTTCCATTGACGGGGTAGACAATGTGGGAGTACATCGCCATGTATGTTTTTCAGTGATAGCACACATGCACAAATTCCTCAGGAGATCTCCTCGCGAAGTGAATGCACGAGACTACATGGACACACGGGATGTCGGTCAACTCCCATCGGTAACAGGTACAATTACGCATGTCCAAATCAACAGAGTAATGATTGTTACCGTTGCTGACCTCAAACTGGGCAGCTCCTGAAAATTGGGGGCTTCAATTTTGACTGGCAAGTTGTAGTTTGGGGAGTAAGTTGTTGATCTACGGACACAACAGGTCTGTCGATCGAGTCACCATTTCATTTTTTTTTCACGATCCTACCCATGATGCCCTTTTGTATGATCTCGAACATACTTAGAATCAGTTTGTCCCTCTAACATCCCAAATTTTATTTTCCCCAATTTGTAAACCCTAAAATTTTTCTCCAAATTAATTTATAAAATTAGGTTTAATTTAATCGTTATATACCCTACATTACATAACTTAGTCATCTTTGAAAATAACAAAACCAATAGTTAAGGCGGAAGCATTTAAGAAAAACAGTTATATTTAATAGCAAAATAGTTTAAGTATATTTATTAGGGTTTGTCCTAATTAATTCTATCTCATGAAATAAACTTGTATAAAACAATAACAAATACGAAATATTTATTTGAAACTTAATTAAAAGAAAATTTATTTAATACCCAAATACAACAAAATTTATTCGAATAACTTTAGAAATTTAAATACTAAGTAGAGTTTATTTTAAAATAGTAAAACAACAATATGAATAAAATTTATTCTTCTGACCCATTAGTGAAATTTCCAATATCTCCCTCTGTATGCTCTTCTACCTCGGGAAAATCCTCGATCAGCCCAAAATCATCTTCTGTTAAAAATTCACCTACATCACAAAAGTAAGTAGTGAGATAAACTTAGAAAGTAAAAATATATAGGCATAATTAACTTAATTTCATGCGTTACTGAGTTTCCATGCTTAAAGTTACATACTGGTTGGAATTCATTTTTCAGCCCTACCAAGCTTTAAGCTCTCATTAGCTATTGCTAGGTTTCATGCGTTCAAGTTTTCATTAGTCATCTCAAATTTCCATGCGTTTAGGCTCTCATTAGCCATCACAACATGCTTTCCGTCAATTCCATCAATTTCACGCACATACAGAATGACCTATCAATTTTATCTTTATTTACTCATATGTCAATATCTAATCATGTTTTCACAGTTCAAAATATCATAAGTAAAATTATATAATAAAGCTGCAAAAGAATTTAAATAAAATTTTGCTTTGTGATGTAGGGCCAATGACCAAAACGTTGAAAACCATATCTTTACTTACCTGGCTTTCGAGAAAATAGAACTTTTAGGGTTTCAGTAAACTTCGAATATTCTTGCCCGCCTAAGGAATAGATGTGGTTAAATTCCTTCAAAAAATATAATACTCCTTGGAAGAAATCGGGTAGAAATTTCTTACCGATAAAATCCTTAAACGGAACGGAGAATGAATGGAATTGATCTAGAAAGCCTTAGGAGAATTTTGGGTTGGAATTGGATCGGATCGGGTTTGGGCTGGTCCAACAGGTTCGTTCTAATTCAGTTCGGTTCGGTCTGATCCGATCTAGTTCAGTTCGCCCAACTTAAATAAAGAACCGATTCTGGTATTCTTCACCAACCACGTCTTTCGCGATCTTCACTTCTTTGCGGTTTACACTTCTACTTCACAATTTGTGATTGAGACAGAGTTCCGAGAGGGAGGAAGGTGTTGCTGGTGTCACTGAAGAGTCGTCGCCGGAAGGAGGAAACTTCGAAGGAAGCTCGCCGTGACTTCGGTGGAGTATGATTTTGACTAGTGCTTGGTTGATGGAGGAAAATCTTCGTCGAGAGAATTGACAGACAGAGATGGAAGAGACTTTGGGTTTGGGAAGTGAGTTCCTTCTTCACATCAACCCTTAATTTATAGAGGAGAAATTCAACCGAAGCACCAACAAACAGAGTTGGTTTTGGATTTCTTAAGAGTTTGAATCTGTTAAGTTATCTGGAAGATAACAATTTTGATATGGAGATAAGATTTCTTCACGGTTTTGTGGAGATTTTTAGAGAAAATTCGTAGATTATGGTTGAAATTCGTTGAATCTGGCTCTGATTTGGAAAAATTTGAATTTTAAATTCAACATTTGAAATTCAATTTGCTAGGATAAGATTTTAATTTGAAAAGTTAATCTCTTATTCGAAATTTGAAAATTAACTTATTAGGATAAGATTTTTATTTGAAAAGCTAATCTCTTATTCGAAATTTGAAAATTAATGAAACCCTAGTATGTTACAATCTCCTCTCTTTTAAAGAAATTTCGTCATCGAAATTTAAATTATTATTTGAATAGTTTTAGGTAGAAATTTCTCATTTCCTCATCAATTCACATGTTTACTGAAGTGTTTTCCTAAATTAGTCGTCATAACTTTTCCTACAACTTCTGTTATTCTAACTCAATCTAAATAAATAATCATCAAATTACTAGGTCTTGTCCTACTCTGCTTACGTTGCACTACTCTTATTATCTCTGTTGAAAAAATTCAAATTTTCTTAATCTCATATTAACTATTCAATCCTATTTATCAAATAATTTCATTCATATTTAATACTAAATCTCTATTTTAGATATACTAACATCCATAAGGTTATTCTTTAATGTTAATTCTTTCTTCATATACATATAATCGACTAATACATCAATTCATTAAAACATTAACTCTTTAACATCCTTAAAATTAGCACTATATTTTAAACTAATCCTACGCCACATAATATTAATATCTTGGTAAACTAAATACTCAATACTAAAATTCATAATTAAATCATCGAATTTATCTCAATGAACTATATCCTCATAGATTTAATTCTTACGTAAAATACCTCAATTCATTTTTAATAACTAAATCCTCAAAATTTATCTCAATGAATTATATTCACAAAGATTTAATTCTTACTTAAAATATCTTAATTCATTTTTATCAACTAAATCCTCAAAGTTTAGTGTGTCCATATATATTTCGAATCAAATCTAATCTCATATTTCCTCAAGCAATCATTGTCCTAATTTTGTAATTGAATATAAATTTACACTTAAATTTTTCTAGTTTGCTTTGGTAAATTATAACCTCCAAATTTAATAATTTATCAATTAAATCTAATTTCAATGTCCTCAATGAATGATCATTCTAACTATATACTTGAATGTTAATCTTATACTTAAACTCATTGACTTCAATACAATCAACTATAACCTCAATATTTAGTAATTTTTTTTACTAATATCTAATCTCTATGCTTCCTCAGTCAATAATTGATCAACAACACTAAACACTCTAATATAAAATTTGTATCTTATGTCTACAATTTTGTTTCAATTAACTACATCCTCAAAATAATTATTTTAATAAAATCGAAGCTTCATAATCCATAAAAATGCTTATTATATACTAAGTACTTAAATATAAATTTCATGCTTAAAAACTTCAATTTAATATTGATCAACTTCTCCTCGAAATTTAATTATTCATAAGGAATAATATAACCATCATGTTTATAGAAAGAATGATATCTCTATATCCTAGAGTTTATTTTAATCAACTATATACTCAAAATTTGATTTCCTATGTAAAGATCTTGAATTTATTTTGATAAATTATATCCTCAAAATTTAGTATGTCCTAAACTATGATCTCGTTTAATGGTTCCTCAACTATACACTCGAAAACATAATTCATACATAAATTCCTCGACTTTACTTCAATAAATTAAAACCTAAAAATTTCCAAAGTTATCTATTATAACTCAATATCTATGTGTCATCAAGCAAATATCAATTTAAATTCCTAATTTGTTTGATTCTAGACCCTTAGTTTTGTTTTTGTTTTTGTTGTTATTGTTTTTTTTTAATAATTATAATTACTCTTGCTAGAATATAACTTACACACATCCTTCCATTTATTCCAAATTGACATCTAAACATAAATTTTGAATTTAAGGTTCTCAATTTTTATTGATCGACTATAATCCTCAAAATATATCAATTTCTTAAATAAAATCCAACTTTCCTATTTTCTCAAAATTTTCTTAGAGCAAACATTCCAATATATTTTTCATCATAAAATTCTCAACTCTCACAACTCACTAGTCAACTTTATCTTAAACTCATATTTAACATTAAACTTTTCTCTAAACCATGATCATTACAAATTTTCACATCACTTAATTTCTCTGTGTTAATGATTTCTTTACTAAAGATGACATCTATTTCTTTGAGTAATGATTAAAATATTTATTCTAATATAAAATCTTTAATTTTATTAACTTTACCTTGACTTCATATAGTCTCAAAATAAAATCTTTAATTTTATTAACTTTACCTTGACTTCATATAGTCTCAAAATAAAATTTGACAGCAATGCTAATTCCTAAGTTATTTGAACTATATTAATAGACATATTCTAGCATCCTCTGTTTCATCCACAATCATCAACTTCTCATTAATCTGATATTTTCACCTTCTATTAGTTTCTTAATTCAAATCTAACTTGAAAGTTTTCTACAAGTTACATTATTACTAAATCTTAAAATAATTTAATTCTAATAGTTAAATTATTACTAGGAACAATCATTTTATCTATACACTAAATTATAAAGCCTAAATATCCTTAAATTAATTTTCAATGTCTTGTCTAGTATTCTCTAATTAGTTTATGATATCACATTATCTCTTATTGTTAAGAAATTTTTAACGTAAGAATATGATAATTTTCTAAATGGTCTATATACATTTATTTGTTATTTGTTATTTATTTATTTATTTTATTTTTATAAGCTCTTGTTTCAAAAATATTTAAGCTTCAGTTAGTGTATTTTCCTAACTTAGGTTTTAATTATTACATGTCAACGTTCTAAAGTTTTCTTAGAGAAGTCCCTAAAGGCTCTAAAATAGTTAGCTTACTTTGTAAGGTTGATATAATATATTTATTTTATAAGGAAGTTTGTTGATCGGGGTTAAGTCTTTTAATCGAGAATAATTATTTTAGGTTTAGACATAGATTTACATCACAAATATAGCTTTAAAATACATACAAATTTAGAAAAGCTTGAAATTACTGTAAATAAAAATATAAATTTCTAAATTAAAAAATATATTCTAAAGTTTCAAGACATATTTAATTTTTTTATAAAACTCGTATAAAAAGAATAATGAAAATAAATACTTACTTGTTGATCGACGATCTTTCCTGATGTAGATGAGCATATAAATAGTCTACAGAACCTTAGAAACCTAAAGCTCTCATACCAATTGTAACATTCCAAATTTTATTTTTCCCAATTTGTAAACCCTAAAATTTTGTCCCCAAATTGATTTGCAAAATTAGGTTTAATTTGATCGTTATAAATCCTAAATCACATAACTTAGTCAATCTTTGAAAATAACAAAACCAATATTTAAAGTGAAAGCATTTAAGAAAAACAGATATATTTATTAGCAAAATAGTTTAAGTCTATTTATTAAGGGTTGTCCTAATTAATTCTATCACATGAAATAAACTTGTATAAAACAATAACAAATATGAAATATTTATTTGAAACTTAATTAAAACAGAATTTATTTAATACCCAAATACAATAAAATTTATTTGAATGACTTTAGAAATTTAAATACTAAGTAGAGTTTATTTTAAAATAGTAAAACAACAATATGAATAAAATTTATTCTTCTGACCCATCATTGAAATTTCCAATATCTCTCTCTATATGCTCTTCTACCTCGGGAAAATCCTCGATCAGCCCAAAATCATCTTCTGTTAAAAACTCACATACATTACAAAGGTAAATAGTGAGATAAACTAAGTAAAAATATATATGCATAATTAACTTAATTTCATGTGTTACGTAGTTTCCATGCTTAAAGTTACATACTGGTTGGAATTCATTTTCCAGCTCTACCAAGCTTCAAGCTCTCATTAGCTATCGCAAGGTTTCATGCGTTCAGACTTTTATTAGCTATCTCAAATTTTCATGCGTTTAGGTTCTCATTAGCCATCACAACATGCTTTCTATCAATTCCATCAATTTCACACACATATAAGATGACCTATCAATTTCATCTTTATTTACTCATATGACAATATCTAATCATGCTTTCACAGTTCAAAATATCATAAGTAAAATAATATAATAAAGCTGCAAAAGAATTTAAATAAAATTTTGCTTTGTGATGTAGGGTCAATGACAAAAATGTTGAAAACCATATCTTTACTTACCTGGCTTTCGAGAAAGTAGAATTTTTAGGGTTTCCATAGACTCTGAATATTCTAGTCTGCCTAAGGAATAAATGTGGTTAAATTCCTTAAAAAAAAATAATACTCCTTGGAAGAAATTGGGTAGAAATTCCTTACCTATAAAATCCTTAAACTGAATGGAGAATGAAATTGGATTTGATCTAGAAAGCCTTAAGAGAATTTTGGATTGAAATTGGACCGGATCGGGTTCGGGCTGATCTAACAGGTTCGGTCTGATTCGGTTCAGTTCGGTCTAATCCGATCCTGTTCGGTTTGCCCAACTTAAATAAAGAACTGATTTTGGTATTCTTCACCAACCTCGCCTTCCTCTTCACGATCTTCACTTCTTTGCGGTTTACACTTCTTCTTCACAATTTGTGATGGAGACAGAGTTCCGAGAGGGAGGGAGGCGTTGCTGCCATCGCTGAAGAGTCCTCTCTAGAGGGAGGAAACTTCGTCGCACTGGAAGGAAGCTCATCTTGACTTTGGTGGAGGACGATTTTGACTAGTGCTTGGTTGATGGAGGAAAATCTTCGTAAAGAGAATTGACAGACAGAGATGGAAGAGACTTTGGGTTTGAGAAGTGAGTTCCTTCTTCACCTCAACCCTTAATTTATAGAGGAGAAATTCAAACCGAAACACCAACAAACTGAGTGAGTTTTGGATTTCTTAAGAGTTTGAATCTGTTAAGTTATTTAGAAGATAACAATTTTGATGTGGAGATAAGATTTCTTCACAGTTTTGAGGAGAACTTTAGGGAAAATTCATAGATTATGGTTGAAATTCATTGAATCTGGCTCTGATTTGAAAAAATTTGAATTAAATTTAATTTGCTAGGATAAGATTTTAATTTGAAAAGTTAATCTCTTATTCGAATTTTGAAAATTAACTTACTAGGATAAGATTTTAATTTGAAAAGCTAATCCCTTATTCAAAATTTGAAAATTAATGAAACCCTAGTATGTTACAGTCCCGAGCTGGTAGGATGCAGGCGTTAAAGGACTCTCTGAGGTTGTTGAAGCTTAGGTCGCATTTGGGGATGGAGCAAAAAACATGTTTGGCCCAGCATCTCACATCTATTCCTCGTAGATAGTTATGGGCCGTCGGGTCAAGCAAAAATAACTTTGTCATCTCTCTCTTAAACTGCCTTTCTATTGTGGCTCTAAATGCGGCTCACATTGCATCCTTGAAAAACCTGTCTTTAAATTGTTTTTGAAAATTGCTATACAGGTGTAAGATGCAAAACTGATGGTCCGCTTGCCCTGCCTCCTCTCTGACAGCTAGCACTAGCCCCTACAAAGATTCATAGTATGAGTCAAACATTGGTACACAACACATAACATAAACATAGAAGGCAAAAGCAATCAACTGCACCTTTTGTTGGTCAGAAATAATTGTCCACCCATTGATGCTCTGAGTGTTTAGATCTTTGAGCAACAATTTCAGAAACCAGCTCCAAGAAGCCATATTTTCTGCTTCAACCATAGCTATAACAATAAGATACATTCCATCATTTTCGTCGATAGTGACAACAGTGAGCAGCTGGCTCGGAGTCGCTCCCTTCAAGCGGCAATCATCCAAACAAATGACCGGTCTACCACAGTTTCGTAAGGCCATCTTGCATGTAGCCAAACACATGTACATCCTTTTAAATGCACTCATCTCTAGGTCAATACGCACAGAGCTTCCAAGATTTGACCTCTGAATCTCCTCAGCATAGGATCATATGAGCTTGTATTGCTCATTGCTATCCCTTTCTTTAATTTTTTTGGCCACATTTCTTGCCCTTCTAGCAATGCTGGGTGTGATGTTGATGTTGAAGTCCTTCATGGCTATCTCAATTATGGAAGAAAGATCCCAATCAGCCTGACTTTTAAATCTGTCCAAGTAATGCGCTGCCACCTATTTGGCAGAGGCATGATGACTTTCCATCTTCTCGAGCAAGTGTGAACATCGTTGTAGCACTTTATTTGAAATGTCATTTCACCTTACATTTTTTAGGCATGCAACCACCACTTGTATCCTTCCTGGCAGGTAGCCCTCAACCGATGTGCGTCACTGTGGGTGAATTTTATCTCGTACCCATTCTTCAATGCATGATCGACAATTTCTTCTCTAATTTTATTCAGTGAACTATACTTCTTGCCAAGCCTCAAACCAACGAAGGTGCATTGTGCTTGTGGTGGGCGTCTAGGCCTACTCTCGGCCATGTCCTCGTCACTATTGGATTCACATAATGAACGGAGCTTCTCTTGGTCCTCCTCGTGTAGAGTTGCTGAGACGAAATGTAACACTATTGCAGCTTCGTTTCCAATTCTACGTACCTCATTGGCAAAAAATGTGGCTGTGGGCCCCACTTCAACTTGACGGTTAATAACAGATTCCTCAACACTTCAAGACGCCATTTGCTTTTCAACGAATTCTTCAATTTCGCCAAAATACGGTTCACTTCAGCTCTCAGAATTTTCTAGGGTTTGCTAATCGCTGACAAAATGTCTGAGAAAATCGCGAGGAGTTTACCGTGTATTTGTACAAGTCGAAGTTGGCACGTTGCACCATGGTGGTTCATCTAGTAAACTGCAATGGTGTGTCAATACACCACAGCAGTTTGGTATGAAGCCGCCACGGTGTATTGGCACACCACTATAGTTACTAGATGAACTGCAGTGGTTCATGACAATTGTAGAATTATTTTTTAAAAACTATGGAGCCACGGCGGTTTGTATACAAACCGCCGCGACTCAACATCATCACATATAACGTCAAACGTGACAACGATACTGGCGACATCATTTTCTCATAGTTCAATGATTAATTTGTTAGCAAAAAAAAAAAATAGTGGTTAACTTGTCATTGATTATAAAGAATAATGGTTGATTTGTCATTTTTCCTATTATTTATTTTTAAATAGATATATGGAGAAATATCAATTAGAACTTCTTGAGACATTAGTGGGGCCCATTATGCAACGTGGCAGTGAACGGTACCCCTTCCAGCCACATGTTAAGCGTAAGCTTCTCCTTGCAATTTTTTTTTTAATTTAGTTTTCTTTCTTCGAAGAAAACATTTAAATTTGTGAAAAAATGACAAAACAAGCATCATCCTTCATTATTTTTGACAAATCAACCATCATTCTTTTTTTGTTAACAAATTAATCACTAAACTATAAGAAAATGACATCGTTAACATCGCTATCACGTTTGTCGTTAATGCTTTGACGACGAACCGCCGCGGTTTGATATGAAACTGCAATAGTTTGTCACTCGCAGTTTGTCTAAAATCTTTGATAACAAATTTGAGGACTTAAACGCATGATTTTGGGCCCAAGAAATGAGGGTCTTAGGTAAATCTAAAGACGTGTCGTAGATCTCTGAGAGATCTTCAATTTGATATCTATGGAGCCAATTCTGACAGTCGTAGCCAAAGTTATGGTCTTTTGAAGTTGAAGAGGTCAAAATTATGGTTCTGGTTCCATAAAATAGGAACTGCGGCGGTTTGACTACAAACCGCTGCGATTCATCTGTAAATAAAAACAAATTCATTGTCTTCTTCATACAAAAATCCAGACAAACTGTGATTCTCCCATGGACTGTAAAACAATTGTAAATCATCTGAAAACTACAAACATTAACAAATCTTCTAAATTATAAAACCCACAATCTTCTAAATCCATTCTTTTACAAAATCCAATCCAAAATCTTCTAAATTTATTCTTCATGGATATTAACTTTTTTCCATTGAAAATCTATGCTAAAATCACGAGTTCTTTCTGTTTTTTTTCATGAGTATTTGTTCTTTTGCACTGCGACTTTTAGAAAGTTAACGGTGATATTTGTGGCGGCAATTTCTCAAAGTTCAGTGGTTAAATTATTAGCAAAAAAAAAATGATGGTTGGTTTATCACTAACAATAAAGGATGATGATTGATTTGTCATTTTTTCTAAATTTTTTATGAACAAAGATTTTCTCATAATAAAGTTTGATTAAACTTACAAAAATATCTAACTATCAAAAAATATATAATTTATAATTTTTTAAATCAATTAATTATGAATTTTGATCATCGTCTATTGAAAATCATATTAATCGACCATATTATGTCATATTCATTAATAAAGAATTAAGAGTCTTAATCTTAATTAATTCATACTTTATTAATTAATTATATTTTTAAACCTTCCCTTCAATGTCTCGTACATCTTCTTCTTCTTCTTTTAATTCTGTCTTTTAAATTTCATTTATCATATTTTCTACTTTTTTTTTATTATACTTCTTTTTTTGTTGCATTTCTTAATTAATATTTGCCCACACTATTTTTGTGGACTTCATTTTTTTTTTAAATTCTTTTGCTCATTAATCGTTGCATGACGACTTGCGTGAATATTGCATGACTACACGGGCATGCATTGCACGTTTATGTTTATGTTTATGCACTAGTATAAATAAAAACAAGGCAAATGCAACTCTCTATAATTTAATTGAATAAATTTAAAAAATCCTGAAATTAATTACTTAAAAATTAGAATATTTAATGAAAAGATAGAAAAAGAGAGTAATATAATTAAAAAATTAAGGAAATTGCATTCATGGCAAATCAAAATTTTGTACAAACAATTTTAATTAGTGGAAATTAGGGTTGGCTAACGGGCAGGCTGGCGGCTCGGCCCGCTACAATAATCGAGCTGGCCGAGCAGAAAACGCGGGCTCACGAGCCTGGCCCACCGGCCGACTTGCGAGCCTGGCGAGCTGGCCCGACGAGCCCGCCTGCCAGTTGCCTGGCCGGGCCCGATGAGCCCCTCCAGGCTCCAGTCCACGTCGGCGTTTCTCGTGAAGGCGAGAACTCTTGAATGCCAGGCACCTCGGCATCTCGGGTCGAAGGCGAGAACTCGGCAATCGGCACCTCGGGAGTTCTGGTCGAGGCTCAGCTCGGAAATCGCCTCCTTGCCAACCACCTGCTCGGGAGTCGCCGAGTTGGGAATGCAGGACAGAGCTCATGAGTCGAGAGTCGAGTTTCGACGGTCCTCGACCAATCAGAACTGGGAGTCGGGAGTCGAGTTTCAACTAAGTTTGTGCCTGCTGTCGAGTCCCCGTCACCGGAACCAACGACCCTTCGATTTCCAGCTCCATCGGTGCCCAGCTCCATCGATGGGAGCTGGGCGCTGGCAGTGGCCGCTGGGCAACGTTGCCTCAATGCGTCGTTGCCTGGGTCTTATAATTAAAATATTCAATTATTGTAATTTATTCAATTAAATTATTAATTATAGTTTTTTTACATTATAATAATAAATATTTATTATAATTTTAAATTATATAATATTAAAAATAATTTATAATATATTTATATAAAATATTATTATTTATGTATATTTGCTCGTTAGGCTCTGCTCGTTAAGGCTCGTTAGGCTCGGTCGGCTTGGTTCGGTCGGCTCAGCTTGTTAGGCTCGGCAGACTCGTTAGGCTTAACTCGTTAGGCTCGGCAGGCTCGTTAGACTCGGCTCGTTAAGCTCGACAGGCTTGACGAGCCAGATTTTTTCAGGCTCGACTCAGCTGGCTCGACTCGTTAGCCACCTCTCGTGGGAATAAATTAAAGTTAATCATGATTAAGGTCTATCTTGTATAAAATGTAATTTGTAATTTAAAATTAAGAAAAATAACAATTATAATTAGGAAGTCTCTCTTGACATAATCTCAACTAAAATGATTTTCTTGCATTGCAATATTAATGATTATTATATATAAAGAGAAAAGAGTACTTAATGCTAAGTTTATTTAGTTAATTTTGACTTTTTTTTTTATGAGCGTAACGGGCCCGCAAATACTTCTTCAACTCTGCCACTCTGTTTGTTGTCTCTCTCGTCTCTCCTCGCCTCTCCTCGCCGTTCCCCACCCTTCCTCCCTTCCTTTGACTCTCCCTCTCTCTCTGTCTCCCCCTCTCTTATCTTCCTTCCATCTCACCCGTCTATCTTTCTACCACTTCTCTCCCTTGCCATTTGGGTTCTCTCTCTCTCTGTTTTCTTTGATCTCCCTTCCTCTCTCAGCTCTCTTCCTGATTTCAGAAAGAAACGTCTTTCTGGTTCGGTAAACCAAAAACGAAGAATTAATCAAAGTGTGTACTAAAAGAAGCCACCCTGAGAGAGAGAGAGATATTTGACAAGAGATATGAGAGTCTATTACCCTTAGGCCCCACCTTCAACTCTTCTTCCTCTCTTCTTCTTTAGCGTTTGAGTAATAAACATAACAGTTTCTTTTCTGAAGATCTCTCCAGAGATTTTTCCCCTTCTTGGTTTTGGTCTCCAATTTGGGGTCTCAAAAGACAGATATGGCTAGAAGTAATGAAGTTAACCTCAATGAATCCAAGGTAAAATCCCCTTAATTTCTTGATCAATATTTGGCTCATTTCCCGCTTTATTATCATTTGCCTGTTTTCGTGCTGATTTTGAGGTCATAAAATGATTTTATTGATGGATTTGTTTGCATTCTTCGTTTTTAGTTGATGTTTGCTATATGTAGATGGTTGTTCCACTTAATACTTGGGTACTCATCTCCAATTTCAAGCTATCTTATAATATGGTCAGAAGGCCAGATGGAACATTTAACCGAGAATTGGCAGAGTTTCTCGAGCGAAAAGTCTCTGCAAATACAATTCCAGTCGATGGGGTCTTCTCATTTGATCATGTTGATCGAGTCTCTGGCCTTCTCAATCGAATTTATCAACCAGCCCCAGAAAACGAGGCAGTGTGGGGAATTTCCGAGCTTCAAAAGTCGTTGAGTACCACAAGAATCGTACCTGTCATAATTTTCTTCCATGGTGGAAGCTTCACTCATTCTTCAGCCAATAGTGCTATTCACGATACATTTTGCCGTCGCCTCATGAACATTTGCAGGGCCGTAGTTGTGTCTGTAAATTACCGACGGGCCCCTGAGCATCGATATCCTTGTGCATACAATGATGGGTGGGCCGCTCTTAAGTGGGTCAACTCAAGAAAATGGCTTCAAAGTGGGGAGGATTCTAAGGTTCATTTATACTTAGCTGGAGATAGTTCTGAGGTGCTTGGTAGACTAACCCCACTATTTGTTTCTCGGAGTTGGGTTTTGCCAACTTCATTCGGCTTCACAAGCCATATCTGGTTTTTGGAATGGTTTTATGTTTCGGTTTAGGACTTTTGATGTAATCTTAGATTTGATTTCTGGTTTTGAACTAGTGGTTTTTCCTAGAGTCTATCTTTGATTCCTAATATTGATTTGTGACTCGTCTGATATCCCTTGTGCTATTGTTGGAGATTTTGACATTGGCATTGTTATAGGTTCTGGAAATGTCACTGGTTTTGACCCTCACTTCTGATAGTGGGTGAAGCTAGCTAGTCAGTAAGGTTTTCGTGGTCGTCATCGAGGTAGAGATTTTTATATTTTATGCATTGCATTGCATCATGTTTTCAAACTGATATTTGTGGGATACCACACCTCAAAACCTGACGGGGACTGTTTGATAGCACGTCCATTTTTACGTATACGTATGTTTCCTCACATTTACTTTATCGTACATGGTATTCTGTTGGATATTCTGTATATATATTGGGAGGATGAATTCTTTTTGTGCTTTAGGTAGCCTCGACACTAAAGTATCAAAGGCTATTTCGTGTAATCTTCTACTATGAAAAAATTGATTGTTTGTGCGTGTGAAAGAGCAATAGGGAATTAGTGACATGTCCTCGGGTTTCGAGTCCCAAAAGTCAAAAGAGTGATAGGGCGGTGATGACGTGCTCTTTGGGTTTCATGCTCCAGAACCTGGCCAGAGTTTTTATTCACATGGATCAAAAGGTTGTTAGTCGCTATGTCTCGCTCGCTTAGTACCTTTCCATTTGAGGAGTGTCGTGACGGCTCGTTGCTCTGCTCGTTGGCAACCCTTGTTAATTTGGATATTATATGTAGCTAGTTGAGGAGCAATTTATCGCCCGCGACCTTATCTGTTACACTATTATATCGGTTATGTCGGCGCTGAGGTTGGCTCGTCGGGAACTTGTGTGACGTGCTAGATTTTCGAATCACTATCATTTTGATTCCTCTATCTCATGGAGTGTTACTTTCGACAGATGGATGCCTTTCTATGATATGTGCCGGATGGGTCATTGTGTAACCATCCGTTTTCACTGATGACGTTTTCGCAAGGAAAATGATGATGAAATATTTTGTGATATAGTTGTTTATGTATACAACAAATTTTGATGAAGTCATATCGACAGCCTTGGGCCTGTTTATTAAAATAAAAAAGAGTTTTATGATTAAAAATCCATGTATGATAAATGAGTAGCATGACATTGGTTTTCTAAATAATGAAAAAAAAAAACATTTTTGCATGCATTGCATTTAGTATAGATTTTCCTACTGAGTTTGTCATTTACCCCTTATACTATATTTTTTTCTCAGGTTCGATGAATAAGTATGTTTACGGAGTCTTTACAGGACGTCTGCTCGTGTGTTGTTTTTGTGCACGTCAATTTCCCCTTGGATGGATGAAAGTCCATCGACGATCCGTTCGTCTCTAGTACGTTTGAGATTTGCTGTTTGGTGTTGTTTGGTTTGATTTCTGCATGGTGATTACTTTTTTCTGTTATTATTATATTATATGGACTCTTGCTGATCACTTTATGGACGACTAAGTTCTCTCCGAGAATTGAGTCGCCTAACCTGATGATTCTGTTAGACCTGTCTCCAGGTCGTGATAAGTAACAACCCGACTTTTTTTTTTTTCTTTCATAATCTTTTAAAAAGACGTTAAATTTAAAACTTTTCTTTTCTTTTGTAAAACAGCGGAAAACCTTTTAAAATATAATCAGAGTTCTTTACTAAAAAGTCGGACCGTTACTGATTCTTTCCTTAGACTCTTTATAAAAATCGTGAAAACTATACTTATAAAACCTTTTCTGAAAACATAGCGAAAATGTAAACAATTTATTTAAGAAATACTAAATAAATTAATGTGTTAATTACAAAATACTTTTATCTTTTACTTTCCTTAGATTAGCCAGCCACAAATCCATCTCGTGCAAATATTTCATCAACTGCTTCATGATCTGTTCATCATTTTCTTGTGCGTATACCTACACCATTAGCAACTGTGAGTCCGAGGCCAGTAAAAAATGAACTATGTAGTATGATATATGTCTCTCTTTAGTTCATTTGGAATGGGTCGACCCCAAACTAATCTTTTCATTACATTTCATTCTTTTATTCATTCGTTCATAACTCGTACGTAGAGTGAAAGATTAGAAGAACCCATGTTGGAGGTATAGTCTTGGTCGACTTCTAACCATCTAGGGGAGCTAGTCTCGTTCCTGACAAGGGAGGAGATTTAGTCCAGTCTACGTGATTAGATCCGAACTAGCCGTCTGTTCCCTAACTCCCCATCATCATTATCATTCATTCATTTCATTTATCATTTTTTCTCATATAATGCATGTGAGTGTCACCCCAAAGGTGACACTCCCTACTCGTTTCTATTAACATAATGCATGTACATGAGAAACATTATCGTGATGCATGTCATTGCATAGTAGTAATAACCATGATATAAAAGCATGAAAGATAAAACAATAATCACACCCATATATATATATACAAGTAAGAGACAGAATAAAATCTACTAACACCCTATACATGGCGATACATTCTAAACGTGCTTGGTAATTAGAAGAGACAATAATAATTAGAAATACTTGGCAGTTCAAAGGAAATATAATGTAGTCATGCTTGGCAATTTAAGAAAAGCGATAACAAAACAGACATGATTGGCAGTTTAAATGAGACAATAATCATATGTCAATATCCTAAATATGCTCGAAAATTAAACTAATAATATGCGATTTGCATAGGCATGATAATTAAAGCAGCATGATGGAAACATAAACAAACAATTACAATAAACGACACGGCTAATGGTGTAGGGCCTTCACTGGCCAACGACTCTACTCAGTTTCTTACATCGAACCTTTAATGCGTATTCGTACATAATCTTTATTTTTTTTCTTCTTTTCAATACCTTCATAATCAAAACATTAACCACTTATAAATTTCATTTTTTTTTTGTATTCTAAATTGTATAGTAATTCTAAAAACTTCTTTGCCGCCTAACAAAACATAACCTATCTCAACTTGCATTACTCAAAGATTATGCATTTCCTTTTCCTCAACATTTGACAGTTTCTAACAGCTATGACGGAGAACATTACACATGCATAGTTAATAGAACACGAAACCTTCAATGTGATTATCCTTATTCAACAACAAAGGCATTAACACATCATAACACATCAAGGCAAGAATCCAACATTTCATGCTTCACATAGAACAATAAGGACACTAGTTCTACCCAAAACAGATGATCAATATCCATCATAGAGAGTTCATCGAATCTTAATTCAACAACAGAGCATCAATTTAACATTCTCTACGTCCAACATATTCATTCATGCTTGTTGAAAATAATCAACAGAGTGCTATATTCACAATTCCACCTCACAGAATATAACCCAAGCAACAGAGCATATATATTTGGTAATCCATCCATAATATCTATCCTTAACATGTATCAGACCAATGACTGACATTATCCAGACAATGGTAGTAATTCAACAACTAGACCAACAGCCAACAACCAAACCAACAGCCAACACATCCCTCACACATCAATCACTCACGAATTATCTCCAAAATCCACAAAGGAAGTAAAGAGATGCCTTACCCAACTCCAGAGAGGAAACAATGTAGACACCTGAGGGTAGACCCTCGGTTCCACCTTTCACACCGCCACAGACATCATCAAACAACACCAAAACACAGAGCAACCAATGATGGAGCACGACTCCGCAGCAAGATCAACATAAACATCATAAACATAACCAGTCAACCAAACAGAATTCCATAACAATCGACAATAGAGGCCAAGAATCTAAAACACAGAACCTTACCTCACGAAGGAGTGCACACTCGTTCTGCCTCCATATCTCACAGCCCACAGCTCCCCTCCAAGGAGCTTCCCTTCTTCACAACTCACAGCCCCAACCCTTTCCAGAGAGCTCATCACTCTGTGTCTCCAATTCTCTCCAGAATGTATGCTCCCCTTCTCTACCTTTCAACTTACCAGACAGCATAGCTCCACTACCCTCTGTAGATAGCATACCATAATTTCTTCCCCACTCTGCATTTTCATCCCATAATGCATGATTCCAGGCTGGAAGAGTGGGTGGAGGGTGATTTGGAACCCACGGTTCAACCTGAACCGGGTCAAACCGGATTCGGTAGCACTCGGGTTGGAGCACTCGAGTCGCGGGTCTCGTGTCGCCGGCTGCACCCCGACCGAATCCTCTGACCATCTCGAGAATCTCCCATTCGTCCCCACAATCACACCTCCAGCCAATGCCCGATCAACAGAACGTAAAGGAGGAGAAGAATCGATTAGGCACACCTCAACACGTCATCGGAAAACAAAGCCTGCGGGAGCTTCGATTCCGCGCCCTAGCCGCTACCTGCACACCACTGCAGCTGCTCGCTGGATGTCGCGCATGCCGCGAAGGAGCCGTCTAAGCCAAGCCCAAGCTTGCCGTCGCCCGAATGCCCTCGCCCTCTCTCGCGTTGCCGCTCTCTCTCTCCCTCGCTTGATCTCCTCTCGGGTTAACGAATGGTCAAGGCTAATTTTCCTAATTTCCTTATTTCATTTCCAGACAACCAAAATATGTGTGAACCAAGCCAAGTTGAGAACCGAACCAGACAATAAAACCGGTTCACCCTCCTTCATCCCTTCAATCAAATTAATTCATTTAATTAATTTATAAATATCCTTCTCCTCATTTATTTAATTTCCCAACATTATAATTTAAATTAATATTTATTTTAATTACATTAATACCTATAAATTATAATGTAATGAATGCGTCCTTGGTAATACCCCAAAAATTATCCAATAAATCTAAATACTCCTAATTACTTTTTAATTCTTCTTATTAAATTTTGATATAAAAATACTGAGTATTACAGTCATGAAATAATTTTGTGACACTGCTATATTATGAGTGACTAAAAGTGCAAGAAGATTATGTAAAGGTTTAGTATGAGTGACCAAAGTCTTATCATTGTCAATCAAAGTGTAGTTGGTGCGTGTGTATTGTGAGTTGCTGTGAAGCTAAGTCACATCTAGTGGCACCATAGTCCAAAATCGACAGAGAAGGATCATTGAGAAAGAGAGGTTGAGGTTGAGCAATAAGTTCTGAGGCTACTGTAGTATGAAGTGAGTGAGGTTAACGAGGAGAAGAATAATGGGATTGAGGTTTGTAGGAGAAGTTTGCTTGGTGATAGCAAACAATGTGGCTTAAATTGATTAGATTAGGGAGGGCACAAAGTGTTGGTGGGCATAGTAGGACAATGTTTAATAAATTATCTTCTCTATATTTCTATGAGATATCAATCAAATAACTACATTAAATACACAACTTTTATAGTGATTACACACACATATATATTCCTATTCTACATGAAAATCAATTTATTAAACAATTAATAGCATGGCGTGTGTTGTTTTTATCCTGTTCCAACCTCTAATTTCTTTTTTTTCAAATCAATTAGAATTCTAAAATGTTTCAATTGGTGATAAAGCAATCAGAGTAATAATATCAAAAAACAGGAACTTAAAATTAGATTAGTAGTTTCGGTTTCATTAAACCCTAAACAAAAGATTTAGTTCACGGCGAAATCAAAAACACGAACTTTAATCAACGAAAAATCTAAAACAAACATAGTTCAAGGTGATAATCTAAATAGTAGAATAAAAGAAACAAATAAGAGATGAGAAATGAGAAAACAAAGCTATCGGCGTCTGGTTGTGCTCATGACGATCTGATCTTGAAATATGTCAAATACTTCAAGTGTCATGAACCAAAGGTGGATCTAATAGAAATTTCAGGGGCGATCTATTTCTCGGAGAGGAACCGACCGCCTAACTCAAGATTAGGTTGTCAGTGAAAGTCTTAACACAAACTTAAGCCTAAAACCCAAAAGAATGGGCCAGGGTTTACAAAGTGATTAACAAGAGTTAAATATAACATAAAAATAACAAAGAGAAAAATATTGTGCAGAAAATGAAATTATTGAACACCAAACGATAAACTAAAATAAGGAAATAAATTGATATGCCACAAATTCTATCAATTCACAATAGAGCACGAGGATTCTTTAAAAATATTTTTAGTTTTTATTTTGTAGGTGCTCAAAGGGGAAAGATGATGAATTACATTAATCAAACATCCAAATATATCATGGTGTTATTCAAGATAAAACATAAGTGGAAGATCAAACACAAGATTGAGAGACTTATGGCAAAATGCAAAATTTGTGATCTGACTTTTGAAAACTATTTGGCTGATTCAACAACCTTAACTATTTTATATCAAACATCATTCTTCATAAAAATTGTAGCTGACATTTCAAGCTTTTCAGATTTGGGTGTTACGTTAAATTTGGAGTTTGTTGTTATGCCAAAGGGTCCCCAATCAGAGAGCTATATTTTTTTTTTCAAGGAAGCTCATTATTGCTTATTCGAAATTTGATGGGCCACTAGGAGTTCTTACAACATCTCAATCAAAGAGGCTTTCAAATTATTATGTGATTTGTTATTTTTCAGATTCAAAGATACAAGATGAGTTGGAAAGCACACCTAATGAAGTGGACCAAAAAATACCAAAACATGTGCTTACTTGGCAAGACGAAGAGGAATCCGCCAAGAACAAGGAAAGCTGCGGATTTGAAGTATGATGCCACAAATTTGAATTCATTCAAATCTTTGAGTGAAGTTCAAATTCAACTAAATCTTTAGTTAGTTAGTTTTTAAATTATTTTAAGTTTTCCTATATCTTTTAAATTTAAGTTATTTTAAATTTCAAATAGATAGATATGAATCAGTTAGGGATAAATATAAACCAATCATAATCCTAGTAGAACTGTTTTTCTTTTATGGTGAGCCATTTATACCCCACCAAGACTTAATGAAAATTTAGTTTTTGATGAATTAAAACCCCCTTTAGCCTTGACTAGCTTCTCTTTCATTTGGTTATTGTTAATCCTTTTGATTGAAAAATTGCAAGTTTATGTGTTGTGAGAATTACTCAAGCATTGTCTTTTCCGTGCAATCTTCTAGCTAATTTCTATTGGTGAACTTGATGGAAGATTGTATTTGAACTCTCATTTTTTGTTAGTGGAATTCTATTTTTGTTAAATAAAAGGAAATTCTTTGGTGGAATAAAATTGTTGTAACTTTAGCAACCTTTTTTCAAGCTAACTATCACACCTATCGCGCATCGCAATCCATTTCAGCTTCATTTGGTATCAGAACCTATTTCGACCCTATCAACATCTTATTTGTGTATTTTCATCCATTCTACAAGATGAAAAGAGACTATAGTTATGATGTGGTTTACATGATGGAAGAAGAAGACTTACATGCTTCAATTCATATTTTTACCGGGTCAAAATGGTCATAAAATTACATAGAATGGGAAGAAGAAGTTGAAGAAAATTTTCAAAATTCTTATTTCTCATAGAAGACCCTAGTGAGATTTATTTCTTCAAGGATCAGGGGACAAGCTTCAATGTGTTATAGCAAATTGATTATTAAATGAAGAAGAGATGGAGAAGAAGACATCAACACTTAAGACTTGATGAAAAGATATTTTAGAAGAAAATATGCTTTGGGGCTTATCAATACATTCCCATCCTCACCACGACTCACAAGGTATGAGATGAGATTTCCCAATAGTCGACAAGCTCAACTCATTGAAATAAATTCCTCATTGGAAAAGATAGCTCAACAACTTGACAACTTGAAAACAAGTCATGTACGTGCTCTACCTTTGTATGTACAAGAACATGTTGAGGTACTAGAAGAAACCCTGGGGGTAGAAGAGCGGTTTGAAGAAGATGTTATATTACCACATGCACCAAAAATACTGACTCCGCTTACAAATCCATATCCTTAACACCTTTACACACCACAATATCGATCTTACTTACCGAATTTTGCCTTCATTTGCATCTTCCACAATAGAAAATACCTTTGATGTAATCATTTTCTATTACTTAAGCCAAAACCAGACATTCTTTGACAAAATAGCCACCCACATTACCTTCAAAACATTGTTTTGAATCAGCAAGACACCTTCCGAAATGATTTCTCTTACATCTCTGACATTGCTTAACTCTTGAAGATCCAATGTTTTCTCTTGAAACTATGTGTCTCCTTGAACATGTTCCTCATTTCCTCGTGACTACCCTTCAATGAGAGGTCTCCTTGATTTCCTTTCCTCTGGTTGGCCTTCTATCAGTCGTTGAGATTGTATTTTCTTCACTACTTTCCTATTACTTCTCCGTAAACTTCATGACTTGAACTCGGGACACGCAAGTTTCTCTTGCTCTTCGACCTTAGCGTACTAAAAAAATACTCTTCACTATTCATATTCATCCTTTCTATTTTGTTCGATAACAAACATCCCTTCAAAATATGGAAGCTTTATTCGTCAAAACCTTTAGCACTTAAAATCTTTGGGAACTGTCAGCCTCTGGTTTCTTTGTCCTTCTAACTCCCTACTCCATTCCATAAATTGAATTTGACGTTCCAACACTTCTGTTAGTCTACTAATCGTTTCATCTCTTAGATCCCCGTCCTGTCTTGCTTCCCTCACCATCTTGCTCCCATTCAATCAATATAGTTTACTAAAACTTCATCTAAAACTTCATCCAAACAATTCTCTTCATTCACCTTACATCCCTCACAGTACAACTTTCTTTTCATCAAATTGAGGCGATCGCAATTGCTGAACGTCTCCCAACCTACGTCTGGTTGCTCTGCCGCTCTTGCATTTCCCTGCTCAACCCTTTCCATAAATCTCTCTAAGTGCTAAAACTACAGTTCCACTAAATTGTCAACTGATTGATGGTCCCCTATGTACCATTTACAATTCTTCCTCTCTACGTTAATTCTACCCTCTATCTAATCCTTTGCAACATATGCAACCTCGCCTAATTACCTACTTAATTTAATTCATGCAGGACTTGCTTTTCACCTATCCCTTTTCTAATTTATAAAAATTTGGGCATAGTCTCCATTTACTCCTCTAAAGCTAAATCCATACATCTTGCACAAAACCCAAGCCGTTCCAGAATCATTTTTCTCTCTTATCACATACAACATTAAACTTAATCCTCAACCTTACCTAAGTCCTCCAAAGCAGTAAGTGAAATACATACAAACCGAATCAACAACCTATTATTTTCAACTTTGTCCAACAAGCAGTACACGAATTAAGTACAAATCCCAAATTATCATAACAATGCCAATCTCATTTTCCAAACCAACAACTATCATTCACAACCATGTCCTTTAAAGCATTAAGTGAAACAACCGGTAAAACTTAATCACAGAATATAAGTCCATCAATTTAGTTTTTATTTCTCCATCTCACTTTCTAAATCCAAAAGAATCCTCATCGTTAACTTCTTCCAACGTCATCTAACCATGATATCCTTTTAATTGCAATTAAAATACTTAAATTGAAAAAACACTTAACTTAGAAAACAATTCTAGTAACGTACATACAGCTGATGGAGTATTTCCACGTCAAAGCTTATGCTGTTAGGCAGTCTAATGAACCGATTTTAAAACCCAAGTGCTCTGATGCCAACTTGTAACAACCCATTTTCTCTTACATTTAAAAACATGTAAAATTTAAACTTTCCTTTTATAAAATCAGCGGAAAACTTTTCTTTCATAAAACCCTTTTACAAATTACAATGGAAAGCCTTTATAAATAAAACCAATCATTTGAAGAATAAAATAAATAAACTTTACAACTATTTTCCTTTAAATGCCTTTAACCTAGTCAGCGACAAGATCCACGCGTGCAAATCTTTCATCAATTGCTCCTTAACCTGTTCATTATCCTTATCACAATCGTATACCTACATTACAAGACTTAAACTAATGAGCCTAAGACTCAGTAAGTGATATAAAATAAAACGTGAACGTCCTATGAAACGTTTAAAAACCATATGTAGTTTTTGTTTTTGTTTTCCTTTATATTTTGCATTTTAGTCTCTTTTCTGTTTACATACGTTCCTAGGCCTTTTGGCACACAGTCTCATCTAGTAACGCTTATGTTCCCAGAATTTTTGACACACAGTCTCATCTTGTAACACTCATGTTCCCAGATAAATGTATACAAATTTTAAATGATGTACAACATTTGCATTTCACGTTTATTTTATATCACTTACTAAGTGTTAGGCTCATTAGTTAAGTCTTGTGATGTAGGTATACGCACGAGAACAGGTTAGGGAGCAGTTGATGAAGGATTTGCACGCATGGATCTTGTGGCTAGCTAGGCTAATAGATGTAAAAGAAATGGTTTGTAAAGGTTTTGTAAATGTATTTAAATTGTAAAAGAAAAGAAGTTTATTTAAATGTTTTAATTCATAAAGTGTTTTATTAAGTTATTCTTCTGCTGTGTTTTACAAAGAATTTTATAAAAGAAAAGTCTTTCGATGTTTTTATAAAAGAATTTTTTTTAAATTTTACACGTTTTTAAATGAAAGAAAAATCAGGTCTTTACAAGTCACTAGCAAATTACTTTAATTAAATGATGAAATTTCACTTCATTATTTATCTTCCATGAATGTGTCTCTTTTTCACGGATACACTCCTTATCCTAGTATGACATCATCTATTTTGTGAATGCCTTTGTTTCCGTGGATGCATACACTTTCGCAACCTTACTGTTCACTGTGGGCAAATTCCTTGCTATCCATAGAAATTTTTAAATCCAAACGATGATGTGTTTTCCTCATTACTTATCTGTCACAGACTCTTTGCTCTATGCGGAAACGTTCCTTATCCTAAAATGTGGATACAAACACTTCCATAGATTACAACTCTTCTGCAGACACCTCACTTCCACGGATACCTCTTTATCTTGTCAACCAATCACTGTCTGCCACGTATACATTTTCTTCACAGACAACTCACTTTTTCGGATCCTAACATTCCACAGATACCACCTTTTTGCATTGTCTGCCAATAGTTGTCCGCCACGTATACAATTCCTTCATGGATAACAAACTTTCGTGGACACGAATGCTTTCATGGACCTATTCCAATCCATGAGCACCCTTACTCTGATGCATTATTCTTTCTTGTATCATTCCATACGTAGCTTTTCTTAGTTAACTAATCTAGCATTTTTAATAACAATAATTCTATTGTGGACATTCTTACCTTATTCTTTCAAATTTTCTTCCCTACCTGCTTCCTAATCTCTAAATTTACATTAATAAATCTTATATTTTTATAAAAATAAAATCCTTCACTAGCTTTCCTTATCCATAACTTACTTAATAATTTTAATATTTTTAATTCTTCACCATAATTCTCCAATTGTGGCAATAATTATTCCATTTAAATTCTAAAATGTCATATTACATATAAAATTATTTGTGCAAATTTTCAGGTGCTACAGTTTGAGTCTCTAGAACTATTAGGAAGGGAGATAAAGCAATTCAAACCTTTAATTGAAGAACCAACTAATTTGAGGCTCAAGACTTTATATGCACATTTAAAGTATGCATATCTTGGGCATAATAATACTAGTAACTATTGTGGCAACACTAAATAAAGAGCAGGACGAGGAATTATTAAAAGTGTTTCAGAAATTCAAGAAGACCATTGGTTGGAATATAGTAGACATCAAGGGATCAACCCCTAAATATGCATGCATAAAAATTTATTGGAATAAAATCACAGAAACTCCATTAAATAGCAGAGGAGACTTAAGCCAATTATGAAGAAAGTTGTGAAGAAAAAGATAATTAAATGGTTGAGTCCAGTATAGTGTGTACCAAAGAAAAATGAGTTACCGTAGTTCAAACAACAATAATGAATTAATTCTAACAAGAGTTTTTATGGGTTAGAGAATATGCATGGATTATAGGAAGTTGAACAAAGCCACTAGAAAAGATTACTTTTGACTAACTTTTATCGATCAAATGTTGGGAAGATTGCCTGGGAATGAGTTCTACTACTTTTTGGATTGTTATGTAGGATACAACAAAATTGCTATAACACTAGAAGGTCAAGTGAAAACAACCTGCACCTACCCTTTTGGAACATTTGCATTTATGAGGATATCATTCAACTTATGCAATGCACCAACAACATTCTAGAGGTGCATGATGGCTATTTTTCATATATGGTAGAGTAATTCATGAGATATTTACGGATGACTTCTCGATGATTGGTGATTCATTTACGGGTTGTTTACAGAAGTTGGAGAAAGTCTTACAAAGATGTGAATAAACCAACCTCGTATTAAATTTGGAAAAATATCACTTCATGGTGCTCGAAGGAATCGTCCTCTGCCATAAAATTTCAAAGAAGAGAATTGAGGTTCACAAAGCAAAGATAGAAGTTGTTGAGAAGTTGCCACCACCTACATCAGGGTAAAAGGATTAGGAGCTTTTTGGGACATGTTGGTTTCTATAGAAAGTTTATAGAAGACTTTGGCAGAATACCCAAACCTATGTGCTCATTGTTGGAGCAAAATATGAAGTTTGAACTCGATGAGGCTTGCCACAATTTTTTTACAAATTTTAAAAATAGATTAACCACATCTCTATTAATCATGGTATCAAATTGGAACCAACCATTTGAGCTAATGTGGGATGCTAGTGATCACATTGTTGGAGTAGTTTTGGAAAAAAAAAAAGAACAATTTTTTTATTATATTTATTATGCAAGCAAGACTTTGATAGATGCTCAACTAAACTACATGAACACGAAAAAAGAGTTGCGAGTCGTGGTATTTGCATTTAAGAAATTTATAGAATATTTAGTTGAGTTCAATATCATCGTCTACACTAACCATTCAGCAACCAAGTATCTTATAGGCAAGAAAGATGTTAAACCTGTAATATCCCAAGTTTTTGTCATATTAAGCCTAGGATAAGAATGTTTGATGATATTAGTATATTATGTTGTAATCTGTAGTTTTGGGAAATGAAGGATTTTCCATGTTTTAGAAGAATAAGTAGGTTTGTGTGGTTGATGAAGAGAAGGAATTGACCGACTCCTAAGTGTTTAGATTGATGAAATTGGAGTTCTCGGGATTGTTGTGGTCGATCAAGGGGTGAGGTATGATCGACATGTTTTTTTAGAAACATAAGGCAAAGTTGATTTTAAGTCGTGTTGCGCTCGATCACCTGTAGGGTTTGATCAGCTGAAATATCAAGAATTGCCTAGAAAATGATAAACATTTGCTTGGAAAATGAATTGTCGCTTGGAAAATGAACTGTTGCCTCTCCCTATAATGTCTATAAAATATATCATATGGGAGATTAGACAAGCCTTCTTGTGTTCTCTCAAGGTAACTCTTGCGTTTCTTGGTCTTCTAGAGAACGCAGTCTTCTGGAGAATGCCATTGTGCTGCTAGTGCAAAGAGAAGCTTCAGCAGGGAAGGATTTTGCGAAGAAAGGTAAGAGATTTTGCTTGTGTTTTGCCAGTGGTGGCCTGTTAGCCTTTTTGTTAGGCTAAGTTTTATTTTGATGATGACTAAATTGTGTGTTAATTTAGTAAATCAATAAGTTGTATTTTAGTAGCATGTTGCTTGGATTAATTGGTGGATAAATTGCATAACTTAATTGGATTATTTGTGGCACATGCTTAGGTTTGAATATAAACAACTTTATATATTTTGGACATTATCAATAAGGGAGATTGTTTAGACTATGTGATCTAGATGATGTAAAATTTAATAAAGTGTAAAAGTTGTTTATACATTGAATTTCTATATATCATATTTATCGATTAAATTGAGAATACCCTTAATCAAGGGTATTGGTAATGTTTAACGTGTTTCTCTAAGTCTATGCAGTGATATGGAATGTTCATGTGACTTAGAGGAAGCATTTTTTGTAATGAAAAAGGTGGACTGTATGCCCACAGATGAAGAGGACGCCAGTATGTTTCTGCATTTCAGTGTTCTATGCGGATGATGGCCGCGGACGATGCAGATGTGAAATAGCGTTCATAGCTCTTCAGATGTGCAGACGAGAAAAGGAGAAGAGGACGCTGTTTTGGCGTCTGTTTTGGCGTCCCCAACATATCTGTGAATATGCGGACGACCCGGACAAAGCGGACGCCAAACCTTGGCATCCGATATGAATCTGTTCTTTGGGAAGATCATGCGGACGATATACCCGGACGAAGCGGACAATAGGCATAGGCGTCCAATATGAATCTACCATTTTCTGGATGTGAAGCGGACGATGTATGCGGACGCGGCGGACGATTAGATTGGCGTCCGCAAATGCCCAGAATTGTGCAACGACTATTTTTCTCAATGGGCATTTTTTTTCAACGGTCATGCGAACGATGCGGACGCTGAGGACGTCTGGAAGTGCAGTGTTTATAAATATGAGAACACTTCAAGCTCTCTACAACGAATAGGGAATCGTGGCGAAGCCCTGCCGAATTTTATACACAATTCAATCATTGTGAGCTTTCAATATTCTTATACATCCAATTCTCCCCAACCCATAAACTTGCAAGTTATATTTGGGAGAATTCGGATTAGCTAGATTTGAGCTTTAATTTCCAATTTTATTATATTGTGGTTGATTGTAAAGGGTGATTCCCTAAGAATTCATCACACGAGGGTGATAACCCGAAATACTCATAGGCTAGATTGAACGCCCATAAGTTCAATCATTGGGTGACGCCCTGCAATAGTCAAATTAAGAGTGACGACTCGTAAAATTCAAAGGTTGACGACCTAAGAATTAGTCAAGGGTGACGCTCCGTTTAATAGTCAATTTGTAAACGGTTTTATTGGCACCTGTAAGCCAATTATTTAGTATATCTCCAAGTGAAACTTGGAGCGCGGACGTAGGTGAGTTTGCCGAACCGCGTAAACAAATATTGTGTGCATTTCTCTAACCCTTACTCTTTAATTTACGCATTTAATGTGATTGCATATTTAATCGTATTTGATAAATCAGTTAGGGATTTAGAGAATTTAAATATCGCACGAAATTATTAGAAACGCTATATTCACCCCCCTCTATAGGCGTATATCGATCC
>CM039474.1:14720136-14991633 GCA_022433065.1 Begonia loranthoides
ATTCACCCCCCCCCCCCCCCCCCTTTATAGGCGTATATCGATCCTTCAATTTTTATCAGAGCGGGTATTTAAATTTTTGTGTGATATTTTGTTGATTGTGCATATTGCTATAATTTATTGAGTTGCATCTATTGGAATAGATTTCCTTGTTAAATTTTGCTGGTGAAATTTGATTGAATATCATTAATTGGAATTTTATATATTTGCATATTATGGATTCCAATATGTTTATTGAAGGCCAATGCACATCTACACCTCCTCCTTTTGATGGTTGTAATTATTTGTATTGGAAGTGTAGAATGAAAATATTTATACAATCTATTCATTTCTTTTTATGGAAAATCATTGAAAAGGGATTAATTCTTCCTAGACCAACTTGTGATTTCAATGATATAGATAAACAAAATTGGAATTTAAATGCCAAAGCAATGAATATTTTGTATAGTGCCTTGAGTAAAAATGAATTTGATAGAGTTCAATCATGTGTTAGTGCTGATGATATTTGGAAATCTCTTGAGCTAACACATGTAGGCACAATTCCAAAGATTAAAAGTGGAGAAAGCTCATCCTCCGAAAAAGAGGAGAAAGTGGCCAATACATGCTTCATGGCCAATGAAGAAAAAATTGAGGTAACAAACTACTATAGTGATTCCGATTCTAATAATGATGATGATAGTGATTTAGTAAGTAAATTGCTAGATAGTTTGAATGAGCTTAAAGATAAATATAAAGTATTGAAAAAGGAGCATTGCAATTTGATCAAAAGACATGCTAATTTAGATAAATCTTTTGAGCATCAAGTTGTTGAATTGAAAAGCATGATTGATGATTCTAATGCTTCCTTTAAATCTCTTGAGCATGATTGTAGCAATTCTATTAATGAATGTCATAAGCATGAGATTTGTAATTTGAGAATCATGAATGATACATTGAATGGTTGTATCAAATCACATGAAAATGAGATTAGCCTTTTGGATACTAAATCTAAATCTATTTTTGATGGTAAGGCTAAAATTGAATTGCTTGAGGTTGATATATGTGAATTGAAAGCAAAGAATAATGATTTGAACTCTATTTTGCTTAAATTCACAAATGGGAGCAAAAATTTAAATATGCTCTTAAATTCGCAAATGGTCACTTTTGATAAAGCCGGAATTGGCTATGAAACCTTTGCAAAGAAAAAGAATTACACTAATTTATTTGTTAGTTCATCTATTTGTAATTCATGCAATTGTGTTGGACACAAATCATTTTGTTGTCCATTAAAGTTGAATGCAAATGTTAATTCAAAATTTGCTTATTCCTTGGATGTAAATTCTAAATTTAAGTCTGGTTTAAAAACTAAATCGAATTTGAATTCTAAACTTGTGTGGGTTCCTAAAGGAACCAAACCTATAACAAAAGGACCCAAAATGGTTTGGGTACCAAAAATTGCAAAATAATTTTTGGTTGTAGGTTGGAGATTCTTCCAATGAGCTTGAAAGAAAATTGGATACTTGAATATCCAACAAAAGGGGGAGAAGCTTCAAATGGTGCCTCCAATGCTTTATAAATGGAAATAAACTTGGTGGAGGTACACAATTTCCTTTTAAATGATTTAATTTAATAATTGAACTTTAGTGTGGAATTTGATTTGGATTAGCATTTAGAGTTTGTTTGATTAGAATGGATTATATTATTGATTGATTCAATCTTTATTTTTATTTGGGATTAAAGCATAGATTGATTCAATTCTATTGTTCTATTCTTGATTTGGGATTGAAAGTGTTTTAACTTTAATTAGTACATAATCTTCTTGGATTAATTGTTAGCTTTAATCTTTATATATATATATATATATATATTGAAATATACTTTATTCATGCAATTAGTATTTTGATGAATATATTCCAACAACTTAGTCTCTAAATTGAACATGCTAATGCAAACACTTGATTGTTGGATTCTAAGTTGGATGATTGTTTGGAATAAACTGCTTTATTGTTTTTAATGATGTACTTCTCCCTTCAATTGAAATTAGATTGATATAAGGGGAGAATAATAGAAAAGTTGTTAATTATGATTTTTGTTAATTTCTCCCTTGAATTGAATTTGAATAACGAAATAGAGGGAGAAAATATAATTGTATTGAGATTATTGACTTGGCCTTGAAATGTTGATTCTAATTATAATCTTTGATAAATTTTACTTTCACTAGGTTAAACTTTGACATTTCTCCATTGGTTGTAAATTGAATAATAAAATAGATGGAGAAAATAAACTTATTTAGAGATTTTTGTTTTTATTTTTCTAACTTAGTTTCTCCTTTGAATTAAACTTTGTACATGGAGAAAATGGAGATGTTAAATTTGATTGGAGATCTTTGATTTATTTTTGAAAATTATACAAGGATTTTAACTTTTGATAAATTTACTTCCGTTTGTGCTTAAACTTTGAACTTTCCCTTATGAATTGATGTTGCTATTTAGATCATTGATATAGGGGGAGAAGATCAATTTATATTAAGTTTATTGACTTGCTCTTAAATGTTGATTTTAATTTGTAGTTTTTGATAAACTTGCTTTCACTTATGCTTAAACTTTGACAATTATCTTTTGAATTGATTTTTAACTTAAAAAAATGAGAAAAATATTTGTATAGATATAATTGTTTTAAAAAAAAAATTAGAATTCTCCTTTGGGTTAAATGTGTGCATGGATAAAGAGGAGAAAATGAAATTGATAGGAGATAATTGATTTGTCTTGACTTTTGTTTTTCCCCACTAAAACCCATATGTTGAATATTGTTAATTGATTTAGGGGGAGAAATTAAAATTATTTGATTCAACTTGTATTTTCCCAAATGTTTTCAATTTTTTGATTTGAAAGAGAAAATAACTTTTGTAGTTGTTTTTCAAATTGATATAATTATTTATCTTTTGTTTGAAATCTCTAAAGTGATATCAATAATTGTTTTGTTTTAAACTTCTACAATTAATATCTATCTTGGATTTCCATCCCCAATGTTTTGATTATGTGCAATGATTTAGGGGGAGAGGAATGAATCTCAACTTAAATATCTTTGAAAGATAGATCATTTCTTAGAATTGAATTTCAACAATTGAAATCTTTGAACTTAATTTTTAATTGGTATCATGTATGAAACTATTTTTATTTTAGTATCAATAAAATCATATTTTCTCTACAATTGGGATAATATTCTTTGGATTTTCATTTGGTATCATATTTAGATTCCTCAACTATTTGATTTTGTGCATAATGTTAGGGGGAGAATGTTAGGGGGAGAAAGATTTGTTTTTCATTTAACTTGAACTCATCCATGAGTGTGTTTTCAATTGGTATATATCTTGTTTTAACTTGGATGTTTTATTATTGCTCTAAGGGGGAGAACAAATATTTTAAATGTGTGGTATATCCCCTTTTTAAGTGGTTGTAGTTGTGATTAACATAGGGGGAGAGATATTTGAATTGATTTTGATATTACACATTGGTATCTCTCTTAACATTTTCTCTTTGAACTTACAATTGATATCATAATTGGCAAAAATGATTAGATTTTAACTTTGGATTTACAATTGGTATAATTCTTGGAAAAACTTGTTTAGCTTCAAATTGTGAATTATCAATTGGTATCCTTTGTTAATTTCTTAATTCTTAAATTGGTATCACTTGCTAGAATTAGAAAAACTTGTTTACAATTCCTTGGTCTTTAAGTGGATTCTATTTCCTACATTTGGTATCTATCTCTTAAATCCCGATTTTTTTTATCTATTACTTGGAGTGAAATGATTAGACTATCCCTCACATATGTTTAGGCTTTAGGATAAAAGGGGGAGCCTATTCTTTATTGAATATTTCTTTGTGATGGTTTTTCAAATTGGTATCATATTTTATACCACAATATGAAATTAAATGTCTATGTCCCTCAATGGTTTGACATGTGGATAGATTCTTTGATTAAGGGGGAGAATTTTATTTTGTAGAATTATTTGTTGAAATTACCTTTGGATTCTATTGCTAATTCCCTCAAATGTTTGATTATTGGATAGATTACTTGAAAAATGGAGAGATTATGTTTTTAACTAATACTTTTGTCTTGTGTGTGGTTTTTATGAACTCGGTATTATATCTTTGACCACATATTAGATAATCATGTCATGTCCCTTACTTTACTCATGTTGATAATGTTAAAGGGGGACATTTTCTTCCATAAATATTTTAATGAATTTTTGTTGATAAAATTTTTAGTAGAATTGAGTGTTGTCAATATTCTTGATTCTGTTTGACTCTCCTCCCCTAGAATTACTTTTTGATTATGACAAAAAGAGGGAGAATGATATATAAGTTGTATTTTAGTAGCATTGTGCATGGATTCATTGTTGATATATTGCATAACTGATTTGGAGAATTCTAGTATGCAATAGTTATATGCAAATACTTAGTTTTAGGGTAAACAACTTATTGGACTTTGTCATCATCAAAAAGGGGGAGATTGTTAGCCTTTTTGTTAGGCTAAGTTTTATTTTGATGATGACTAAATTGTGTTTTAATTTAGTAAATCAATAAGTTGTATTTTAGTAGCATGTTGCTTGGATTAATTAGTGGATAAATTGCATAACTTAATTGGATTATTTGTGGCACATGCTTAGGTTTGAATATAAACAACTTTATATGTTTTGGACGTCATCAATAAGAGAGATTGTTTAGACTATGTGATCTAGATGATGTGAAATTTAATAAAGTGTAAAAGTTGTTTATACATTGAATTTCTATATATCATATTTATCGATTAAATTGAGAATACCCTTGATCAAGGGTATTGGTAATGTTTAACGTGTTTCTCTAAGTCTATGCAGTGATATGGAATGTTCATGTGACTTAGAGGAAGCGTTTTGTGTAATGAAGAAGGTGGACTGTATGCCCAAGGATGAAAAGGATGCCAGTTTATGTTTCTGCCTTTCAGTGTTCTATGCGGATGATGGCCACGGACGATGTGGACGTGAAATAGCGTCCGCAGCTCTTCAGATGTGCGGACGGGAAAAGGAGATGAGGACACTGTTTTGGCGTCCCCAACATATCTGTGAATATGCGGACGACTCGGACGAAGCGGGCGCCAAACCTTGGCGTCCGATATGAATCTGTTCTTTGGGAAGATCATGCGGACGATATACCTGGACGAAGCGGACGCTAGGCATAAGCGTCCGATATGAATCTGCCATTTTCTGGATGTGAAGCAGACGATGTATGCGGACGCGGCGGACGATTAGATTGGCGTCCGCAAATGCCCAGAATTGTGCAACGACTATTTTTCTCCACGGGCATTTTTTTTTCAATGGTCATGCGGACGATGTGGACGCTGAGGACGTCCGGAAGTGCAGTGTTTATAAATATGAGAACACTCCAAGCTCTCTACAACGAACCGAGAATCGTGGCGAAGCCCTGCCGAATTTTATACACGATTCAATCACTGTGAGCTTTCAATATTCTTGTACATCCAATTCTCCCCAACCCATAAACTTGCAAGTTATATTTGGGAGAATTCGGATTAGCTAGATTTGAGCTTTAATTTCCAATTTTATTATATTGTGGTTGATTGTAAAGGGTGATTCCCTAAGAATTCATCACATGAGGGTGATAACCCGAAATACTCATAGGCTAGATCGAACGCTTGTAAGTTCAATCATTGGGTGACGCCCCGCAATAGTCAAATTAAGAGTGACGACTCGTAAGAGTGAAAGGTTGACGACCTAAGAATTAGTCAAGGGTGACGCCCCGTTTAATAGTCAATTTGTAAACGGTTTTATTGGCACCCGTAAGCCAATTATTTAGTATATCTCCAAGTGAAACTTGGAGCGCGGACGTAGGCGAGTTTGCCGAACCGCGTAAACAAATATTGTGTGCATTTCTCTAACCCTTACTCTTTAATTTACGCATTTAATGTGATTGTATATTTAATCGTATTTGATAAATCACTTAAGGATTTAGAGAATTTAAATATCGCACGAAATTATTAGAAACGCTATATTCACCCCCCTCTATAGGCGTATATCGATCCTTCATGGCCAACATAATAAGACTAGGAATGTTTGCTTAATGGTTGAGATTTTGTTCTTTATTGCAATCTGTCTAATGGAATTGTTCTGCTGATTTTGATTTACCTTAATTATCGCCAATTACTTCTTGATAAAATGATGCATAGAAGAGAATGTTGAAATGTTTGGAAGTATTCTCTATTGAAATGGTTTGAGTTTTATGCTTGGAAGATAAATTGTTGTAGGTAACTTATTGATGGATAGTGCTCTATGGATTTTCTTGTTGGGTACTACTTTGATAAATGGTTGAGAAAAGTCTCTCTGTTTGGATAATTTGTTGGGTTGAAGAAAACATTGAACTAATGGAATAAGCTATCTGTTGTGTATTGCTTGATAATTGTGGGATGAAGAAAATATTGTAAATGGTGGAATTACTTTCTGTTGCTACTACACTACTTGATAAACTGATGAATAAAAATGATATTCTATCAATTTGATGCCATGCTTTTACTTAGTGATTAATAGACAATGAGTGTAATTGCCTATGTTTGTTACTGCTAGGTGTATTGTTCTCTGTTTTCCTTTGATGCTTGATGGTGGTAGATGATAGAAAATAGGCTTTGATCCTGTTATGACTCTGAGAATGTATTGCTTTGATATGTTGTTTGGTTTGTTGTTTGATGCTTTGATAATTCATGGTTCATAGACTCTAAATTAAAGATTAGGATCATGCCTTGAGGTTGTATTGATGACATGTTAGAATATGCTAAGTTGTGTGCATTCATGCTCATGCATCATGGTTTTGAAAATGGTTTTATAAATTGTTTTGAAAATGGTAAATGGATGCTCATACATATCAAGTGGATATCTTCTGGGTTAGTGGTATGAGACGCTAGCCTAAGAACAAGTCCATGATGGCTGATCACCCTAACCGGACAACATTCATTTGGGTTGTATGGTTATCTATTGTATCATTAAATGTAAACAACTTAAACATAATAAACATAAAAGGGCGTGTGGGGGTTCAGGAGATTGGTGACAGTCCTAGGTGGGAACACCCCTGATGGATACAGCTCATTCCATGTAGGGATTGAGTAACGATTAAGCCCAACATGGACTATAAAGTGCATCTTTTCTTCTATACCAGAAATCCCCAACATTTGGACTGACAAGCGAAACGTAAACTGAATGACATAAATGATAGATTCTTTTCGAAAACGAAATCTGCATATGTGTTATAAAAGTTGCATAGCATGAGCATTGTATATTTTCTATCTCTTATTAAGTGTTAGGCTCTTAGTTTAAGTCTTGTGATGTAATTATACACAATATCAAGGATAGGAGCAATTGATGGAAGATTTACGTGCTGCGGACCTTGTGCCTAGTTAGGCTAAAAGGTGAAGGAAAAAAGTTTTCAAATTGTAATAGGAATATTGTTTTAAGCTAATACATGTTTTCTAAGTTGTAAATGTTTTAATGAAAAGAATTCTATTTATCGTATTCTAAACCGTTTTCATTTTACTAATAAAAGTCTTCCGTTGTATTTTATAAAAGAAAATGTCTTTCAAATTATACATTTTAAATGTTCGAAAATTGGGTTGTTCAAAATCGAGGCTAAAAAGATGGTTGCTTCTACAGCAAGAATTCAATCTAGAGATCAGAGACAAGAAATACACTGAGAATCAAATTATTGACAATTTATCTAAATTAAAAGACGGGACAGATTGCAAAGATGAGATATAAATTTATGAAAATTTCCTAGATGAGAAATTTTTTGGAGTGCAACTTAAAAATGACCTTGGTATGTGGATATAGTGAATTATTTGCTAAGTGGAATATTTTCACTAGACCTAACAATTCAATAGAAGAAGAAATTCCTTCATGAGACAAAATTCTATCGGGCAATACTTATTCACGCAAGGGAAAAATCAAATAACGAGAATGTGTGTACCTAATGAGTAGCAAGAAAAAAGACTATAACAATGTCATTCATCGCCTTACGGTGGACATTATGAAGGAAATAGAATTACAACAAAAGTCTTGCAATTTGGATTTCACTAGCCAAGTCTATTTAAAGACACTCAAGAATTTGCTGAGAACAGTAAATAAATATCAATGGTTCAAAAAAAAATCTCACAAAGGCATGAAATTCCTCTGAATAATATTTTGGAAGTGGAGTTATTTGATGTTTTGGGTATAATCTCTATGGACCATTTTTGCCTTCTTCTGGTATCTATACATTCTTGTAGCAGTGGATTATGTTTCAAATTGAGTTAAAGCTGCCAAATTACCTACAAATGATGGCAAAGTTGTAATTTGCTTTTTGCCGAAAAATATTTTTACAAGATTTGGTATACCTAGTGCTTTCATGAGTGATGCAGAGCACACTTCTGCAATAGACAAGTTGCAAAACTATTAGCTAAGTATGGAGTCATACACATAAGGTTGCTACAACATATCATCCTTAGTCAAACATCCGAGCTGAAATTTCAAATCGCAAAATTAAAAAGGTCTTGGAAAAAGTTGTAATCCTTCTAGGAAGGATAGAGCCTGACTTACTATGGGCATACAAAGCAGCGTAAGCACCTCTTAGAATGTCACCTTACAGAGTAGTTTACAGTATAGCCTTCCATCTACCTATGGACTAGCATAATAAAGCGTAGTGGGCTTTAACAAAATAAACTGTGACATATAAGCTGCTAGAGAAAAGAGGATGCCGCAACTTAATGAGTTGGAAGAACTTAGAAGGTGGAGTTACGATAATGCAAAATTATACAAGGGAAGAGTAAAAAATGGCATGACAGTTGAATATTACAACACAATTTTGAAGCTAGGCAACTAATGCTATCATTTAATTCTTGACTCTAGCTATTTTTAGGGAAGCTTAAATCACGATGGCAAGGACCCTTTTAAGTTGTTTAAGGCTATCCTCAAAGAGTAGTGGACAGACACACTTGACATGAATTCAAAGAAGACCTTTAAGGTCAATGGTCAACAATTGAAGATTCACAATGGAGGAGTTTATTATTTAGTAGTTTTATTTTTATTTTTTAGGAGCATCTTCAAGAGTAAGTTTGGGTGAGAGTTCACACACAAGGAGGAATATTGCAAATTTAAATCAGTGATGATAGCTAATGCCATAGCAAGACTGGATATCCAACATTTGCACTTGAAATGTAAAAAGAACATGCGGTCTGAGAAGCAACATAATGATTACGAATGAGCACAAGTCGAATCTCGAGTCCCAACCACGTGCCACACCTAATTTTAAATCTTGGATCTTATCAATCCAAAATTATCCATCTCCTTTTACTCTCCCAACAACAATTTTACCCCCACTATTTTCATTTAGCACTCAAAATTTGAAATAGCTATCGTTCCATCTTCACTCTTAACTGCTATATCAATCACTATCATTCATCATAGTTTCTCACTTACGTTTTTTCATCTTCTACCAGGCAACTACTAGAGCAATAATAATCGAGTGCAATAAATGCCACTGTCAAATGATGATCTAGTAAGCCAAAAATTTTCTTGCATGACACTGTATTTTAAGAGATGATGTTCATGAAAGAAAAGGGATTCAAGTTCAATGCTACAATCACAATGGGGTATCTGGAGATGATTCACTTAGTGATAGAGTAGCATAACTGTAGGACATTTTGCTATTATCAAGACAAAGCTATCATCAACGTTGTTCGTGATTTCTATGCCAACTTTTCAAAGGAGCCACTTGAGAAAGTTTGAGTGTGAACAGTAGACATTACCATGCGACCTAATGTGATCAACAATCTGTATGGTCTCTCTGATGATGACGAGTACACATCTTTCTTGGTAAAAAAATGGTAACATTATGCCCAAAAGTCTTAGAGGCTTTATGTTATCCATCTATCAATTGGCAGATTTTGACACAAAAAGCCTATACACTACCCTGCAATAGCCTGCTACCCAAAGCAAGGATATAGTATCATTTTATGAATTCTTGATTAATGCCTTCGTCTCATGTGCAGATTGTGTCCAAAGAAAGAGCAATTTTGCTCTATTGTATGATGAATGGGAAGACAACTAACGCGGGCTAAGCGAATAATCCAAGAAGAGATGTGTTTGTGCAAAAAAGACTTCAGATGAGATTTGGTTCGTTAATTACTCATCTTTGTAAGCATGCAAGAATTGTAATCAGGGCAACAAAGGAGAAACAAAAAGAGTCAGATGCTATTACTCTACTAGTTGTAACAAGGAAGACCACTAAGAAAGTTGAGGAAATGATTGCCTCTATGGCCAAAGTACTGACTTACCTGACTAAAGTAGGATCAAATAGTAGCTTGCATTTGCTAGAGGCAATTACCAATAGCCTTAAGATAGTTGCATGATTTACCCAGAGGTGGAGTTTGCAAAAATAATGAGAATGATATATTTTATGGAGAAGAAATAGGGGAAATTCTGGGACTATGTGAGAGGCAAAGATGGTTATATGAGGCTAACCATGGAGAGGAGTTCTGCAAGGCCTTGGAGCCCTACTTGAAGTTCCCACTACATATCTTCAAGGCTTTGAAGAGTATGAAATACATGAGGTAACTTACACAGTGAAGCATTAAGCAAAGAATCAAGCTAAAAGTAAGAAGATGATAGAGGATAGAAACCAGAGGCCAAAAAAAGAGTGGGAGATGATCAAGAAGGAAAAAGAAAAGCATGTGAGGTTTGCTAAGAAAAAGAAAAAATGGAGGGTCATCAACCCAAAATGATGTGCAATAGATTCCCTCTACATAACAACTAGCAAGGAGGCTTTCTTTACATGGCAGAATACTGCCATCATCCAAAAGAAGACCCTCATAATTGAATGCAAGGCTTTGCTGCAGCTAGAGACCTCATTTTTGTTTGGAATTTATGTTTAATTATTTTATTTTAACTTGTATTTTATAATAATTTGTAACAGTTTATTTTAATTGGCATGTGTTGGAGTCTCTCGCGTAGAGTTTGTTCTAGCCAAGTTTGTGATTTGTTTTAAGAGTCTTTTCTTTGTATTTTGTCATTAGGACTTAACCCTAATTGGTGGTGGTATTGATGTGTCATAGATTTCATCCATTCACAATCAAGCACAGTGGCTTTCTAACAATATTTTAAGTGTTTATTTTGTTGGTGCTCAAAGAGGAAAGATGATCAATTGCATTCATCAAGCATCCAAATATGTCATGGTGTTATTCAAGATAAAACATAAGTGGAAGTTTAAGCACAAGTTCAAGAGAAATGTGAAGCAACCAAAAACTGCCTACAATCTGACCTGTGTGAAGTATTTGTTGTTTTTGGCAACCTTCAAAATCTCATATGAAAATGTAAGATTCATATCATTTGTATCTGACTTTCTAAGCTTTCCAAAATTGGCACTTTCGTTAAATTTAAAGATCATTTGCTATGCCAAAAGAGTTTGGAACATAGAGCTTAAACTCTGCCAAAGAAGTCTGGGCATCCTTAGTTGGAGTTGAAGCCAATCTACTTGAGGAATGGATTTAAGGATAATCAACTAGAGGAGAGACATTTCAAGATGCTCTATAAGGTCAAGAAGGTAGGTTAGAACCAAGTTATGGCATTTTTGGATTTTATTTGGTTTAATGGATAATGTTTGTTTTGGGATGTTCTTGGCTAGACTTGAAATAACGGAGGGCTTTTTTGTTTGTTTTGTTTTGAAGGAAACTTTTGTAATTTTGTTATTATGGCTACCCTAATTTGAGGGGGTATTTATTCCCTTTTTAGGGCTTGTCCTAATTAGTTTTGAACATTAAGAAAATAATTCATTCAAACTTTGTGGAGTTCCCTCCCGAAAACGCATCCCTTTTTTCGGTGGTACCTATCCGATTAAGTGTGTGATTATCTATTGATTCACCATTGTTCTTGGCTTGACTTGAGGTGAATCTCTTACACTAGCTCATTCCTCCACTTCATTCAAGAGGTGGAAGTCCATAAAGAAGGGTTAAAAGATATGCTTCAACCCAAGTTGGAGTGGCTTCTTTGTGGAGTCCGTTTGAAGTCAAAAGGTGCAATCATAGCACTTTTTCAGACCAGCTTGTAATAGTTCTTGCATAAGTTCTTTGTCTGAGCGAATTTGATTATGATTTTTAGAGGTTTATTTGTATACATTCAAAAAGGTTCATGGTAATAGTTTTGTGCAATTTGGATAAGAAATGTTTTAATTGTGATTCTTCCCTTTCTGGATTAGAAATTGCTATATTGGTACCCTTTCAAGCCATCATTTTTACAATCATATATCTCCTGTCTCTGGTTAGAAATTTTCCATGAATTTTGGAAGACATTCTTCTCTCTTGTGAATGTTATTGTGGTTTAATTTTTATTCTGATTGGATAACAAACAAGAAAGTTACATAATCTTGAATTGGTATTCTATTTTCTCTAGCCGTGTAATAGCTAGCCTCAAGTGATTCTTTCAAGTTTCACATCCCTTGGTGCATCGAGTATTTATACCTCACTTAGGAAGTTTGTAAAGCAACTTTTGATGAGTTGAAGTTACAACCTTCGAATTTTCTTTGCTTTAGTGCAAAAACCCATAGTTCACTCAAATTGTTGACAATTTGATTTGAGTGTGCTTGATAGTTGAGTGTTTGTGAGAGTCACTCTTCTTCTTTGTCCTTTTGTTGCATCCTTCTCATTTCCATTCCAAGAAGTGAACTCCAAGTAAGGATTGCACAAACTCACAATTAGCAAGTTGGAGCGTACCTTGTCTCTCAGGGTCGCCATTGAAGTCGAGGGTTGTTTTAGGCAACTTTTCGCACCAGCTTAACAGAGAGTTAAGCTCATCAAATAAAACTCATCCAATAAAACCAAAATCAATAACAGAGAGTTAATCTTTACAACTAATAGAAGGAGATAAACTAAGTACTAATAGAGAGTTAATCAGCAACAAATGACAGGGAGTTATCTATACAGTCATTCTATTTTAGCATTTTCAACTAGTCTGCAACTTAGACATGGATATTTACCACAACATTTTGTATTCTTAAACAAGCAGCAAGGTGTCTAACATTATCCAACAAGTAAGTGAGAGTTTATAGACAACCAAGAGCAAGGAAATCAACTAACAACTTAACAACAAATGACAGGGAGTTAACAAACAGAGAATAACCAAGAATCCAAACAATATCAAATAATTTAGAAACATGTATTCAAGCAATAAATCAAGAAAGACATAGCTTGTGGTGTTGGGCCTCCATTGGCCATGACTCAAGTCCTATTCCTTACCTCACAATTACCAACTGATGAAGGTCTTCTACATTGGAGAAACACAGCAACAAGTTGTGCAAACCAACGGCCTGCTTCAGCTCACAACCACCTTCACAACACACAATGGGTATCTCTCCTTCACACACACTCTCTTGGCTCACTCTCTCAATTAGGAATTAGCCACTGGAAAATCTCTCATTCCAGCAGAACTCTCCCCCTTAAATCATCCCGTGCCCAGCAAGACAACTCAAAATCAAGAGAAACCCCATCACCCATTTTTCCCATACCTCAATCATGGCCCTTGATTTACTCAGCAAAAAGTTGGGGGAGTCGCCAAAATGTGGAGGGGGTGTTGCCTTGTCGTTTGAGTGGAGAATTAATGAATAAATGACAAAACACCAACTAGTTAAAAATAGATTTTTTGCAAAACTGTGCAATTTCGGTCGAATAAATCGACTGAAATCTCGACCGCACCATCGACCGAAACGTGAAAATTACAATCATGCATTTCAGTCGAGTACCTTGACCGAAATGCGCGACCGCATAATAACCGAATTGTAAAAATACAATCTATAATGCATTTTGGACAAGAACCTCGATCGCGTCTTCGACCGCACTACAACTAAAAACCCAAAATGCAATCTATAATGCATTTTGGTCGAGAATCTCGACCGTGTCTTAGATTGCACTGTGATAAAAAAAACCCAACATGCAATCTGTAATGCATTTCGGTTAAGACACTTGACTTCGACCAAGATCGCCTAGCGACCGAAAACCCAAAATGCACATTTTCCTTAAAAATTCGTACTTTAATCACTCCACAATATTTTTCATAGATTAACACGGCATTATTCCAACCACAAAATTCCGTCCCGCAATTAAAAATATTTATTTTACGAAATTCATTTTATTACATAAATGGAGAAACTTATCGGGGTATTAGACATTAAATGCCACTTATCCCACGACTTTAAAAAAATGTTATGAAAAATAATAAGGAAAAATGGGTTGTTACATTCCCTTCTGCAGATGCGTAAACTTCCGTAACCTCACTGTTCACCACAGACACATTTCTTAATATCCACAGACATTATTAAATCTAAATGCCAATGTTTCTTTCTTGTTACTTACTAGCAGTAGACGTGTTCCCTTCTATGGACACCAAATTTTTGCAGCTACTTTCCTTATGTGAACACGTTATCCCTTGCTCAAATATTCGCAGACACTTTTTTTTACTTTGAATTGGTCGATTGCACTATTCTCTCCTGATAGTCCACCCCCTGCTATATTTCCTATTTTTACCCAATTCTCATAATTTAATATAAATATTTGAAATTTTCACTTTCTTTCTCCACTAAAATTTCATCTTTTTCCCAACTCATCAATAATTATCTAATTTAAATCTATTTTTAAATTCTTGAATACCATAAAAATATTACTTTATACCAAACATTTCTTGGGTGTTACAAAATTTATTCGTGAAATTTTGAGGGATTATTGTTCATCCACCCCCTTTTATTGTATCCAAGTTTCATCTCCAAAGTTGTCCACCGCCTTTAATTCTTTCTTAAATCACTTTCCAAAACTATCTTATTACCATAGCATATTCTAGAGCAACTTTCACCTATTCAGGTATAACTTCTTTTTCTATGAAAATTTGAATGTGAAATTTTGAGGATTCCTTCTTCATTCATTTATTGATACACTGGTAAAAAGTCATAACAAAATTCATCTGTTTGAGTTATTTTTATTGAAGTCAAAATTCTATCTATAATATGTGAAGTATTGTCTTTTATTTTAAGTTTTCTCTCCAAAGTTGTTTATTTTTGCACCCTTTGGCATTAGAGCTTCTGTTGTCGCATTAATAGTTTTGGTTGAAAATAAATTATAAAATGACTAGTGAAATTCATATTACACATGGGATGTGTAATCATGAGTGTTGATAAAAGTTAAAGTTAAAGTTGTGACGACTAATCATGTAGGGCGTTATCACATGATTATATATAATATTTGCTTAGTTTATTTAATCCTTATATTAGGATTCTTACTAGGCTTATAAAGCTCAATGCATTATTCCAACAATCTTTCAAAAACATGTGATTGCATCTCAAGTGCAAAAAGAGAAAGATCAATTAAATTGATGAGGATGAGTTCTTGATGCACCAAGGGGTGCACCTTCTTCAACAAGCACTTGGGAGAGGGTGGTTCCTAGATTTTGAAAACAAAACACCAATTTTCTACATCCGTAACTTACTCTATGGCAATCCAATCAATTCCAAATTTGAACCACAATCAATATATCCAGAATAGAATGTGCTCAGCAAAATTCAAGCAAAAAATTCCAAAAGAAGACGAAGATATGCGTTCCCAAAATTTACTCCCCCGAAAGCATACCAACAAGACAGTTTGCAGTTCGAAAAAGAGAGAATTACAACTTACGTGTCTCTAAATCAAATGACACAAATTTTTGAGCACACTCTCCTTTATTTGTGTACACAAGACCCTCCAAAAATCAAAGTCCAATTCGTTTGGGAAAAGAAACCACAAACAGACACTTACAAGTTGGTTCGAAGAGATGCTATGGTGGCACCTCTTGCCTTCAATGGGCTCCTTCAAGAAACCTCTCCAACTTGGTTCATAACAAGTCTTCTAGTCTGCCTATCTAGATGTTCACCTTTGGAAGAAGATGAAGGAAAGACTAGCTTAAGAAATCCACCCCAAGACAAGCCAAGAAGCTTGGTGAATTAATGGTTGGCACACTCTCTCGTTTACACCTTGAAAATGGAGGCCGAATGCTATGGAGAAAACTCCCACACAAAAGTTTGTTATAGCTCAAAATGTCAACTAAACTTTTAGACAACCCTTAATGAGGGTATATGTAACGACCCAGTTTTTCATAAATCCGTTTAAACGCGTAAAAATTTGAAATTTCTTTTTAAAACAAATCGTATCAGAGTGTGTCTAACCGGATCACTACTAATTATTTCTTTAAACTCGTTATGAACACCAATTGATAAAATGTGTAATGTCCCAGAAAAAGAAAAAGCCATATAATCCATGCATGACGTTGTGCTAAGATCATAGTAGGTATTCATATGGTTTAGTATATGTGGCCAATGAAATTTAAGATAAAAAGTTAAAGAAAAACACATAAAATAGATTTTGGGACGAGTTGGGATGGTATTTGGTGTCCTCAACTCTAAACTGTCACAGTGCGAACGCTGCGGACGATAGCAGAGCCATTCGCTTTGAATTTGTACAAATTCTGAGAACATTCGGACGCTTGCGGACGGCTGCGGATGAGAGAAAATAGCGTCCGAATGAATCTGTCCTAAGTTTGGGCACATTCAGACGATTGCAGACGCCTCATGAGGATGCTACATGGTGTCTGAATATGCATTTCGGATAGTACGGACGAAGGACTGGGGACGCATTTTCTTATCTGAAAAATGGTTTCAGACAATGCGGACGATACTGCGGACGACACACCGCATCTGGAAGGGCAAAATTGGCAAAAAAACCCATTTAAATATGATGCTTCTCTCTTCTGTATCCCATTTTGCCTTCGATTCCTTCAGCTGGCGACACGTTCAGACGGTGAGGACGTGTCTTCAGGTTAGTGGACCTCCATCGTATGCTTGTTCATCGGTGTACGTCTTCTCCTCCTCGGCTATATATGATTATACTGGGTCGAACAAAAAGGAGAAGATAATGGAGTGGGTTGATGGTTTCTGGAAGTGCTCATGGGTTTCCTTGGGAATTCTCCAGGTAAGGAGGCTTTCTCCTTGGTCTTTATTGTTAAGTGAATGGAGGATGAGTATGCTCTGTTAATGATTGCCCTTTATTTGTTTTGGAGTGTTATGAGGCCGTGAATAAATAGAAATGAGAGAAGATAAAGCTGGGAATTAGCTTTTGGATGTTCTTCAGGTATTAAATTCTTCCCTGTTTTGGTTGTGATTATTGGATAAGGATCCTATCGACTATGTTGAGTGTGTATAAGTTGGATGTTGCTCATTGTTGCTTGGATTAATGCTCTTTAGCGAAATTAGAGCACTGTCTCCTTGAATGTTAAGTAATTTATTGATGTTGTTTGGTTGTTAAGGTGGGAAATGATTTGCTGAAAATGAGTTTGCTGTTTTGATGCTCTGATTAATGGTTGTATTGGAAATGAGATTCGGTTATGTGAGTTAACTACTGTCTTAATAGCTGCTTGGTTGGAAGTAATATGTTGTTTACTGATGGTCTGTTGTGGCGACTTAGAGTAGTGGATTATAATACTCTGTGTTGATAAATAAAGGATAATGGTATCGTTAGTTGCTATGTATGGCTGTTTAAGGTGGACATGTTAATTATTGGTGTAAAGATAAAGGATTATATTATGTTAATGATATGAGATTAATGGATAGCGTTAAATTGAGAAACATGAGTAATGTTCTGTACGTCGTTGTTAGCTATAAGTCTTGAATGCTTAAGGATATATGAAGACGGCTTTATAAAGTGATCACTCGGTAATTTTGTATTAAAGTAGATGCATTAACTGGTTCTCTACTTTCTCCTGTCACATTGATGGAATGAGCAACATTGTGAGGATTGCTATTCCATTGTCCATGTTCAGATAGTGAAAGTTTTAAGTCGTAGAAGTAAGATTGACGTGATTTATATGTTTTTGAAGGTACAAAGAAGGGAGAAGAAACAGAAACGCACTATGGACACCAGGTAAGTTGATATTGACTGTATTTTGGTCTTCGGACCCTACATCGTAAGAATTAAGATTGTGTGTTGTGTGTTTACTAGATTTAGGTTCTTTTAATGATGTGTTTATTAGACATTTATTGCATATAGAATTGTATGAATCCACGTGCATATTGTATGACATAATAATCTATGTACATAGGCGTGTAAGGGTTCGGGAAGTTAATGACGTCCCATTGTCATATAGATCCACGTTGGATGGATTAGAAAGAAAATAGGTTAGCGACATGGGATACCAGGGTTCATTGCTTCCTGTTCTGAAATACCCAACGTTCTCGTAACAAAGAAGTGTATACGGCCTGAGTAACCCCTTGATATATATTGCTCCTTTGTGGACTGACTTGGTTACTCATGGTCCCACAGTGTTTGTCATGTATGCACTCTTGGCCTAAATTGCATTGTATGATCATGCATATCATCTGCACTTCATTTTATCACTTACTGAGCGTTAGACCCATTAGTTTAAGTCTTGTGATGTAGGTACGAATGAGCAACAGATGAACAGGTGAAGGACAGTTGATGAAGGATTTGCACGGGTGGATCTTGTGGCTGGTTGGGCTAGAAAGTGAAAGGAAAAGTAATTGAAAAAGAGTTTTGTAACTTATTTTTTATTCTTTAATGTTGTTTTTATTCCGATGCATTTTATTCAAAGAATGTTATGGTTTTTGAACGTAAGCTGATAAAGGTGAAAGAAAACTGAGAAAAGTGAAAGTAAAGCGATGGGTTTTAGCGATCGGGTATTAGCGATCGGGTTTTATGAAAGAAAAAGACTCTGATGTTTTTATGGAAAGAAAAGTTTTAAATTTTACACATTTTAAAAATACGGGATGTTACAAAATGTACGGAAGCATAAATAAATCATTTAATGAAGAAATACTAAACAAATAAATACTGCGTTTGAGAAAGTAAAACTAAATGATTAATTACAATTTCATTTACAACCTGTTCTTTTCTATTCTCTTTAGCCTGGCCAGCCTCAATCTCGCACATGCAAATCTTTTATCTCTGCTTTAGATTATCTCTTTGTTATCTGTTCGTCATTTGTACCTACACCAAAAGTAATACGTGAGTTTAATGGTTCAGTAAGGAAAATGGCTTAATGCAACTATAAAATGCCTTTCTTTAGTCCTTGTTGGAATGTGGGCCACCCAAACCAATCCTTTCATTACATTTATTCGTTTGTTCGTTCGTTACTCGTACTTCGAGCTGGAAATTAGAAGAATCTTAGGGGATGGAATAGTTGACCGGACTTAACCCTTTACTTGCAACTAGGTCCCCGTTCCTGTCAAGGTAGAGGGCTTCGTCTAGCTCCGAACTAGTTCCGCTACCCATCCGCCCCCCAACTCCATTTTCTTTTCCCTTCAGGCATATCCCGCCCTTGAGGTTGTTTTCTCAATGATAGATGTATCCTACCCATCTTGGCCGTTCTTTTCCCTTCGGGCGTATCCCATCCTCCTGCTTTATTCCAGTAATAGACGTATCCCGTCCATCTTAAATGTTTTCTACTTCCTTATTCCTATTTAATTCCTTAATAGACGTATACATTTAAGATTAATCTTAGATTAACCATCAATACAACAATGTAGCTCACTAAATGCTAGTTCTTATTCCAAGTGACTACTACCATTCAATTTAAAGAGATATAGAACCAGATATTGAAGTTAGAAAAAGGAAAAAACAAGGAATTGAATTTACCATCTATTGCAAAAGGGCTTAGTCTAGATGCTCCCATTCTCTTAAACAAAGGATCCTTGACTTGCAAGAGGGATACAGATTGTTGCATCAGATTATCTCCTAACCTATCTGTTGAACAATGTCCTTGTCAAACATCTTTGGAAAGGAGTCCTTCGATGAGTTTAAGGCTTGCACTTTGGCACATACATCAATGCCAAATAGTCAAGGTAGCCATGTTGAGCACTAGAAACTAAGAAAGCAAGACCACTGCATCATCAACTCATAAATAGAGGATGAATACAAGACTGAACTTGAAGAAAATGTACCAATTGCATACCTTCATCCCAATCAAGAGATGGCCACAATAACACCATTTCCAAATCCTTAATTATTTCAAAAATAGAAGTATCTGAAATTGGAATCCTTGCTCGAATCTATAATCCAAAAAAATGTCTGACTTCAAAAAAAAAATCACAATATGAACTCGCATGTTACTACCAAATACAAAACCAATACATAGGTGTGTAAAAAATTCAAATATACTGGACTGACCTATTTTACCACCCTTGAATCTCAACTACAATACAAATAAACTTTAAGTAACTTTAAGATTTGATTTTGCTTTTGCAGGAAAGTTACAATCATAGGGTCATAGAGACTCAGAGAGCAATTAGTTCATTTGAAAGTTACAATCTTTCGAAGCTGTGCAAAGAGAAGAAAAGTCATAAGAGTTCCCACACTATATACTACTGTCTAATAAACCAAATAAGCTAATTCAGCCAATGATTTCTAATTAGAGAGGGAATTAAAGCAAACGAAGGGGAAGAGCAAGAACAGGGTAGGCAAGAACCGAGAATGGACTGGCGTCTAGTGAGGCGACTGGCGTCTGATGAGGCGAGAACACGAGGTGATTGGTGTCTGGCGAGGTGAGGCGACTGGCGACTGGCGTCTGGCTAGGTGAGGTGACTAGCGTCTGGCATCTGGGGAGGTGAGGCGACTGGTGACTGGCGTCTGGCGAGGTGAGGCGACTTGCGTCTGGCGTCTGGCGAGGCGAGGCGATCGGCGTCCGAGGGAGAACAGAACACGAACGAGAGAGGAAGAAGAGAGAGGCGCAACTAATATGATTTGGAGAAGAAGCCCTGGTTCTAGTCAGTTCCTCGGTTCTCTACCCAAAGAACCACAAACCGAACCAAAATTTTAAAAAAGAACCAGAACCGAACCAATAACAATTTTTGGAACCAAGAACCAGAACCAACCCAGAACAGACCAGCGGTTCCAGGTCGGTTCTCGGTTCTGGTCGGTTCTTGCCCACCCCTAATACTAAGTATAAGCGATAGCCCGCCCAACCTTGACCCAATAGATATTGTCCGCTTTGGGCTGCAGCCCTCACGGATTTAAAACGTGTCTACTGGGGTAGGTGAGCTACCCACTTATATTCTGCTCTCTTTACTTCCCCCAAGCCGATGTGGGATTGCACAACCTTTCTTTTGGGGCGTCACAGTATAAACAACCCCACCCCCCCCCCCCAACAACAACAGTATTCAATTCAATATTAATCAATCAAAAAAGATGTCACATGCATTCATACCATCAACCAAGGAATTAAAATGCATTGAATCACATTAGCTAGCCATATTTTCAGCAGTCCTCAAAAGGCACAAAATTGTGAATGGATGCTTTGCCTTAAGATGGAGTTGTAATCCTGGATGTTGTATGGAATTTCCTAGTGATTAAGTGTTTTAGTCTTTTCTTGTCTTCAAGCTTTGGTTTATTCTCAGGCCATCCAATGTAACTCCACCTGCAAAATAAAAATTTGTGAAAGGATTAACAAGCTTCTTGGCACGAGCTCTAGTGACCGGGCTTTGTGGTGCATCAGTTCTGCATAGCATAGGCCCAAAGAGTATTTTGGTTTTGTTTTTTCTTGTTTCTAGTTTAATATGGTCCATGTTTGTAAAAATAATTTTGGATAAAGTTTTGTATATAATAAGACTTGTGATTTTCCTTTTAAGTTGAATTTCATATTTTATGTGGCTTAATTATGTAAATGTAATTATTGATTGTGAACTTTTGTTAATTGTACACTCTCCCAAGTGGAGAATCCTCATCACGATTTTGTCTTTTGATGGGATCAAGGTCAGGGTTGTGACAGCATACTTGTTTGTTTGAAAAAGTTGATTACTAATATTATTGTAAAAGTTTTTTGAATTCAGTAAAAATTTTTTGTTACATTCAATTTAAAGTTATCGAGTTCTCTTGTTTTTTGTTTAAGTGTGGTGCTTATAATTTTTCTCTAACTTTAGTTCTTATCTCTTTATAAATAACGAATTAGAGTATTCTATCTTTTACCAATATTTTTTTATTCTTATCTCTTTATTAATAAATGTTCAAAGTCCGCTGATCACATTTCATTTTCAAATATGAATTCATAACAATCTTTCTTATTTTATTTGGATTTAACTATTGTTCATGAAGTTTCTCTCTCTCTCTCTCTCTCTCTCTAATAAAAAGTAATGTTACACTTTTGTCCTATTTGGCATTGGTAAAAGTCCATTTTGCCCTTTCTTGGAAGAAAAATTACAAAAATATCCTAGTTAATTAAAATTGAGCAACAGAATTACAATACTGAGATCAAGTCAAATTGTGTTCTTATGACCTGTCTATGCCTCATAATTTAGAGGACAACACTCACTTTCATCCTTCTAAAGTTGAAAATTAATTTTTTTAGTTAATTATAGGTTAGGTGAGGTGTTAACTACCAATTTTTATAACTTTTCCATTTTAATTCCAGTTGAGGTAACAACCAAATTTGTTGTTGTGCTTGTGATAATGTTGGGTCATTCAATTTCATTTCTGAATTCGTTTAAATCAAATAATTTCTCAATGTTGGTCTATTACTAAGTTATAGTAATTTCTATTTTATTATTGTTTGTTTTCTATTTGTGCAAGAGAGAATTATATAGTTTAACTAAAACTTAATTCCATTTCCAGTCCCAAAGGGGGGGGATGAGGTAGGTCTAACTAAAAAGGGTGATAGTTGTTGACTAAGGAAGAGTGAGGCAGAGTTTTTCGGTCATATCAAAATGTAATAATTATCTGTCATAATTATATATGCTATAACACAATTTTAATGTTGTATTCACACCTTCTTATTCTTCCCTTCCACTTCCAACCCAACTTCTCAAAATTAAATAATTGAATCACCTCCCCCTCCCAAAAAAACCCCCTTCTTCTTTTCCCCTGTTTTACCTTCATCCTACAGTCTGTAATCTCAATTCTACCCCTTCCACCCCTTGCACTGCTTCCATGGCCTCGTCTTCTCCTTCCCAGATCTTAGCGGGCACGGTGTCTCTATTGGGGGGACCATACAATTGTACTCCAGACACAGAGAGCTGCTCACAGGAATCTCAGCCGTCGGATTTATCTGAATCCCAGTTAGATAATTGTGCTGCAAATACAGTATTTGTATACCAGCAGCTAATAACCGTTCCACGAAGCTACCGGGGACTTGACCAGTGAACAGGTTGTTGTTCAAGTAGAGATTTTGGACGGTCGAGAAAAGCGGTGAGATTGGACCCGACAGTCTGTTGTGGCTAAGATCAACGATCGGGATTGTAACCTGACCCTCCGGTTCGACTCTGCCTCCAAAGAGGTTTCGTTCTAGCTGTAGGTTGGTTATCGGAAAGGAGAAAACTCGGCCTGGAATGCTTCCGCTGAATTGGTTCAAGCTGAGGTCTAAGTAGTTCAGCCGGTTCAGGCGGTTTAGAAGGCGGTCTACTGGACCGGACAACCGGTTCCAGGAGAGCGAAAGGTATTGCAGGGAGGAAGGCAAGGAGTCTGGACGTAAAGAACCGGAAAGGTCATTGTGCTTCAAATCGAGCCGGGTTAGGGTTTGGGATAGGAAGGCCGGGACTGATCCGGAGAGGTGATTGTGGCACAGAATGACGTTGGATAATGCTGGTAAAGTTCCGACAGAGCGAGGGATTTCTCCGGCGAGCTGATTGTAGCTAAGGTCAAGCGTCCTCAGGTAGCGCAACTCACCGAGATTCGATGGAATAAGACCTGTAATGTAGTTCCGACTGATGGCGAGAAATCGAAGGTTCTTCAACTGAGAAAATGACAGCGGAAGACGGCCATAAATACGACCTGGAACGACCGAAAACTCAGCTAGTGCAAAGAGCTTACCAATGGCCGGGTCAAGTCGTCCGGTTAGTCCCGGAGAACCGGCTCTCGGATCCCCGAGATTGAGGGAGATAACCTTATCGGATTCACAATAAACTCCGGCGAAGCCACAAGGATCAGAAGTAAAATCCCACGAAGCGAAAAAATTAGACCCGGGCATGTCTCTCAACGCCTTCCGAATTGATTGCAGAGCTAAGAAATCAATCGGATCGAGCATTGCAGTAGCAAACAAATTGCATTGCATAAGAAACAACACTACCACTATTCCAATGCTTCGCCCTAAAATCCCCTTCTTAGCCATTGCAGGGAAAGACAGAGAAGAGTTGGCTACAAATAGTAAATATAGCAAAACCAATTGATATACTTTTTGTGAGTAGACTGCTTTTCCGTGAGAGAGGAAAAGAGCAAGTGAGCGATGAATTCTCGTGGGAAGTGAGGGTGGAAGCTTTTAATGGCGGACTGAACGACGCAGACAGCAAAAAAAAAAAAAAAAACAGTTGGAAAGAAAAGAAACTGAGGGGATGAAAGAAAAATGATTTTCTTAGCTTGAAAGAGAAGGAAGCATAGTGTTGAATCTTGGTCTTGCTTGCTTTAGAAGTAGGAGTAGCTCTCATTATCACTCCAATGGCTTCTCAGAGAAGACGCAATGTCATAAACTACCCCCCACCCCCCACCGTAATTTGTTTTCCCTTAATATTTATTACTTGTTTCTTCCCGGTGTCGGAGCCGACGTGGCTATTCTTCGTCGTTGGGAGTCTGGGAGCAGGTGAGCTGGAAGCGGTGGGGGGAAGTTGTTAGCTGTGAAGTTTTAACGGTTCTGCGTTTCAGTTTACGGCGTTGCATTAACGTCACCGTCATAATTAAATTAATTGTTTAAAACTAGAACAACTGTTTGCAATTCCTAAGTTTACTTTGAATTAATTTATAAATTAAAAATAACAAAAGAAGGGGTGATACAAGAAAAGAGATTGAAAGGTAGAAAGGGATTAAAATTGATTGGTGGGAGTTTGTTTTGTGTTTTGTCCACAAACAACAACAGTTGTTATTAAGTATAGGGATATTTTGGGAAAAAAAAAGGAATTGCCTTAACTTTCAAGCATTTTATTTGTCATTAAAAACAGAGATGGCATGGCATTTTCCTTTGTTCTTGGATGGATGTGGGAAGACCTATTCAGTACATATATCATATAGCGACTTCTTAGAAAAGCATTTCTAACAAAGTTTCTAAAACTCCTCATATTCCTCTCTCATAACCATTGACTAAGTTAATAGTTATTAAGCTCATTTAAATTTTGTTATTTAAGTTCTTTTACGTACCAGACTTTCAAATATAATCTCTATCTGTCATTATTAGCAATTTCAAATAAGTTCTTTTGAGCCTTTTATAAATTCAGAAGAGAGAACATCATGATCGTATAGAAATTGATTGCGAATGAAATGCACCTGTACTTGACTATTACTTAAGGAAGTTTGACACACTAGTGAAAATATTAGTTGGAAACTAGTTTTTCTTCCCATGTTCAAGAATCAAAATGTCACTAGCATAGCAAAAAAGTAAAACCAAATGATTCTATAAAAAGATGAATTGATTTCAGGCCTAAAAAGAACAACTCGGACAAAAGCAAAACATAATTTCTGTGGCTAGTGAGAAAGGCCATCATTGCAAGAAAGCATAACGCTTTACAATAAAAATAGAAATTACATGAATTCCACGTGAGTGGGCACGGAAAGGATGAAGAGCACAGAATACATACCATATCAACACCGCATACTAAAAAACCAAGCTCAAACAACAATCAAGAAAATATTTTAAAATGTAAACAAATCCAGTAGGGTTAGCCATGGATTTACTACTTTGGACCATAAAAAATGTTACGATTTGAAATGAGACCGCAACAGAAACGGAAAACAATCAAGACTCTCACTAGATTCAGACCAATCGACACTCAATAGAATTAAGGGTAAATGACAAATTAACCATCGTGGTTTGCAATCAATGACAAGTCAACCACTATGGTATGTTTTCAAACAAATTAAACACTGCCGTATGAAAAAATAACAAATCCAACATCACAGTTACGTTCACCGTTAAAAAGCTGACAGGGCACTGCGGTGTCTTGGGAAGACACCGCGGTCTGAACGCCGAACCCCGGAGAACGCCCACATTTTGAAAATCAGAACGCTGGAGAACACCCGGGCGTTCTGAAATTCAGAACACCGGAGAATGCCCTGGCGTTCTGATAATCAAAACGCCGCGGCATCTGATTTTTTGACGCCGCGGCGTCTTATTTTTCAGACGCCGCAGTGGGCGTTCTGAATTCCAGAACGCTGGGAGTTCTAACGCCCGGGTGTTCTCCGGCGTTCTAATTTTCAAAATGCGGGCGTTCTCCGGTGTTCGGCGTCCAGACTGCAGCATCTTCCCAAGACACTGCGGTGCCCTGTCAGCATTTTAACGGTGAACATAACTGCGATGTTGGATTTGTCATTTTTCCATAGGCTAATGGTTAATTTGTTAAAAAAACATACCATAGTAGTTGACTTGTCATTGACCACAAACCGCAATGATTAATTTGTCATTTACCCTAGAATTAATTAGAGCTCATAGCAGAAGACTTAGAAACTAATAATAAATCAGAATATGTCAAGGCCTAAAAACATTACAAAGGGGTCTAACAATAACATTAAAGATAATATAGTAGTAAAGTGTAAATACAAAATTTTTGTGCACTAAAAGTAACACATTGATAAATTACTACATAATAGAAATAAAACTAAGATAATAGTATTGACGGAAAATAAATAAAAAGAAAATTAACAAAATAATTATTGAACTATAATATCATTGACAAGTTAAATACTAAACAATTTTTACTAACAAATAAAACACTGAACTATGAAAAATGAACGACGCAAACATTGCTATCACGTTTTCTGTTATATGTTGAAAGAAACATTAAAAACAAGAAGACTTTTCAATTTTTCTAACTCTTTGGATATCTCTACAAAGAATTCATTGAACTCTAATTTCAATATCTTCAATTTTTTCAACTTCGAAATCAATTTTGGTATCAAACCAATAAAATTATTGTGACTAGATAGAAATGTTGATACTTATAGCAAGCATAGTGAAGAACAATTTTGAATCTTATTAAGTTTGATTATCGACATGTTTATGCAGTTCATTAGTGATGCCAGAATAAATCTAGACAGTTTGTTACTCAATAAACTGAAATAGTTCAATAATCTGAGGTCACCTGATGAAAATGGAGATTTCCAGTTAAATTATTTATTGAAAAATCAATGTACTCCAAGTTAGACATATTTTCAATTCACTGAAAAAACTCACCAGAAAATTCATTATCTACTACACTGAATAACGTCAAAGAATTCAGCAAATGGAGTGAAAAGAGTATTTTTTGCAGTGGAGAGGTTCGTTTCCGCAGAAACGAGCCTTTCATTGCTAAAAATGAGTAATTGGAATATGACTTACTTTCTACAGCAGAATACTAGTTTCCATTGCATAAAATGTTCTTTCTGTAGCAGAAACAAGTCTTCTGCTACTAAAAGTGAGTCTTTAACCTATCCGTTGTGAAAACAAATTGAAAATTTTAACATAAAGCGTGACAACGGTGGTTGCTCTATTTATTTCTCTTAGTTCAATGTTTTATTTGTTAGCAAATATTCACTAATCTCATAGTTCAATGGTTGTTTTGTTAATTACTCTAAATAAAACTAAAAAAATAAGGCAACCTTAATCTCATGTCAACTTCTCCAAATTTCTTGACTAGACATAAAAGAGAGAATTGTTTGGGGGTGAGTCAACTAAATTCAATAGAAATTTCAAGTGTTATGTGTAGTGTTTTGAAAATAATAAATGTGGATGCAACATGGATAAAATGTATTAAAAAATAAGTCCAAAGTTCTAGTATAAGTATGGTTTGTGAGGCCCAGCCCAATATGACACTTGGCTTCAAGCCCATGAGTTAGAAGCCTCATTTGCACAACAAAAGGGCGTTCAAATTCAGCCATTGCATGCAAGGAAGAGGTTTGCATGCTAGACAAGTCATGGTCAATTTTGCTAAGTGTTGGTAGTTGGATTTTAATGCATTTATTGTTTGGTTGGTGGGTGATTGTTTTTTTAGATGGAACTTTCAAATTTTCCTTCGAAATTTTGTATGGTTATTTAAGATCATTTCAGAGCTGAATGTAGGGGATTTTGGTTGATTTAAAAAAAAAAAAAACATAGCCCCCATGTTTCTTCTTTGCTTCATTGCAAAAACCCAACAATTGCATTTCAGTTTTGTTACCATTTCGATTGAGTTGTGTTGCAATTGCTTGTTTTTTGTGAGAGTTCAAAAAGTTATCTTTTATTGCAGCTTTCTCCACTCCTTTTCTATAAGGTGAACTCCCAGAGAAGCTATAAAAACTCACCAATCATCAAGTTTGAGTGCTTCTTTTTGTTGAATGCAGCCATTGAAGTTGGAGGTTGTGAATAGGCAACTCTTCAGACCACCTTGCACCTTTTTGGCGATAACTCTGTCACTCCTTGGAATTTGTTCATGAATTTTTTAAGGATTCTTGTTTAAAATTCGTCCAAAAAATAATGTGTGGTGATAACTCGGTGTCTAAAATTCGTCCAAAAAATAATCCATTTGGTTCTTTTTTATTCATCCCGAAGTCACCTTCTGAAAGTTGTCTTATAACAAAAACTGGTTTCACAGCAACCTCAACCCTTTCGAGTATATCTCCCTACCCAAAAGGAACTTGCCTGCAAAATTTTGAAGACATTCTCACCACACATTGCTCTCATATGTGTCTAAATATATCATGAAGATTTGTTCATTTTTTTGCGTTATTGCATCGTTCAAGCCCATCCCAGAATTTTCCAAGACAGTTTAACCACATCCATTATGACCCTTCGATTTTGGTTCCACATCATTTGGTATCAAAGCCATCTTTGACTAGGTTGGTTCTATTTTTTAGTGCATTTTTCATCCCAATAATGATGACAAGAAGTGGTGCCAATGCCTCTCAAAATCGTGAAGCCAATGTTCAATAAGCGGTGCAACCTCCATTGAGGGAAATCGAGACAAGTGCACACGGGCAAATTGATGAACTCAAGGCCTCCATCCTCAACTAAACTCAGCAAGTCCAAGGAATGTTATATCAAAATTTAAGGGATTCTAAAACTCCTAGACAAAGGGGGCATGGTGGTGTTAGAAGAGGAAGTTAAGAAATGGAAACAATGATGGAAGAGATTGATGGACAAGAAATCGATTTTGATGAAGAGCATCGGAGTCATTCCAATGGCTCTTATGGAATGTAAGGCATATTAAGCTTTCAATTCCTACTTTTGAAGGTTCTAACAATGGTCATTATTTTCTTGATTGGTTGAAAAAAGAGGAGAAGGTTTTTTAATGCTATATTTATTTGGAGAAAAAGATAATGCAACTAGTTTTTTCGAAGTTCATCAGATATGCTTATTTGTTTCTTCTTCTTTGATGGCTCAAAGAAGTTAACATTATAATGTGCCACTGTAATATTCAGAATTTTCACAATTAGTTTAATTAAATAATACGACAATTTGAAATTTACTAGATTAAGTAGAGATTAATTAATTATAGATTTTAATGAAGGAAATTAATTATGGATTTTAATGAAGGCAATTAATTATGGATTTGTTATTTACATTCTTTATATGTGCACTTCAATTATTGTTAAAGTTACGTTGTACTGCATCATACTTCATGCTAGGTTGAGAAGGCATTGTCATGTATCATGTTAATAGAAACCAGTAGAGAGTGCCACCGGATGGTACTCAAGCATGCATTATGTGAGGTAAAATGTTAAGAAAAAGGAAGGAAATAGGGAGTTGAAGGATGGATGGGTAGCAGGACTAGTCTGCAACTAGGCGAAACCCCTCCCTCGTAGGGTACAGGAGTTCTAGATTGCAAGTAAAAGGCTAGATCCGACCAACTATTCCATTGCAAGAGAAAATCCTCCAATCTCCCGCTCGAAGTACGAGTAACGAACGAATGTATTAAAGTAAAAGAAATAATGAACGAACAAACGTAATGAAAGGATTGGTTTGGGTGGCCCCCATTCCAAAAAGAACTAAAGAGAGACATATTATGTTGCATTAAACCATTTTCCTTACTAAGCCTTTGGACATACAGTTTACTTGTAGTGTAGGTGTAAGAACTTGTACGTGGATTAAATGCACAGACTTAGGAGTATATGCGAGAGACGATAATCAGATAATAAAACAGGGATGAAGGATTGGCATGCGTGAGGGAGCCCGTGGCTGGCCAGGCTAAAAGAGTAAAATAAAACTCGGTTGTAATTAAATTAAGTTTTACTAAATTGTATTCAATTTTTTAGTTCTTCATTAAATTATTTATGCTTCCGCAATGTTTGAAATAAATGATTTCATAATGCTTCCGCTATATTTTACAAATGATTTTATATCTGTGACATTTCACACTATACCACGGTTTGCGAAAGGTCGGTAGCGGTCCGGTTTAGACGCACTAATTGTTTTAAAAGAGATTTCAATGGTTTTATAAAAGTTTTAAATTTCACACATTTTAAAGGATTTACGAAAAACCAAGTCGTTACAGTTGGTATCAGAGCAATTTTACTTTGCTTTATTGCGTTTTAAAACCGAGCTCTGATACATTTTGTTGAGTAAAATGGTTTTGTAAAAGTCAACTAGTAATGTAGCATGCCTGCCATCACAAGCCTCAACGTGAAAAATCCTTTATCCACTGTAAGTATACTTCCTAATACTTTACTAATGCATGATTCCTTATTCTATTTCGATAAATGAATTGTTATGAATTAATATGTGGGGACTAGTAGAATAAGTATTTTGTATTTGGGATTGTAAAATTCGCGGTCGTGCCGATGTATTGGATTTAGATTTTTGGATTTTGGATGATATAAGTGAATATTCTAGAATTGTTTGGGATTCTTATGCAGGATTTATAGCTTTGGGAGTGTAAAAACAAGGGAGACTCTGCCCAAATTTTGGAAAATAGGAAAGAGAAATAAATGGAAAAGAAAATCCTGCGTAACCTAGACCAAATAGATAGGTAAGCAAGGTCGCCTAGGTAACGATGGAGTAAATCAATTAGATATACCAACTAGATAGTTAAACATGAACGCCTAGGTTACAACGGGACGACTAAGTCGAAGTCGGAGATAGGATTCCACCAACCAAATAATTTCCCACTTGGTATTGACCTTTGAAGGAGAACTCAGAGAATAAGATTTGGACTTTTAGGAAGGGTAGTTGAAAAGGAACCTGTTGGATGGGATAAGCTGATTCCTACATGGGTTATAGTTCCTACAAGGACGAGAAAGAGTTATGAAGGGTAGTATGACCAACTAGGATTAGTGTCGACGGCGGCTTCCGACATGAGGTGTTCCATGTCCGTCGGTGGGACTTGAGTTAAGTATTGGATTAGTAGTTGTATGGATGGTGGAACCTATGTCGGACTTGGATTATCTCTTGCTAACCTTTTATTTATTACAATTTTCCAATCACATAATAATATTCTCAAGTGATTAACATAGTTAATTTAAATCTAGGTCTTTTCAAACCTACTATATGCAGACAATTTGATAATTATTGAGATTTATATGTAGAAAAATGATTTACCTGTTCGTTTCAAAATGAAAAACCTAGGGGAAATTGGTTGTTTTCTTGAATGAATCTCATTTCTCAAAGTAAATATGCAAGGGAGCTTTTGCACTATTTTGACATGAAAGAGTCAAAAGAAAAATGATATGCTACGAGATTCATCCAATCGCATTCAAGCATGAAGATTTTCTAATAATATTTTTAGTGTTTATTTTGTACGTCATCAAAGAGGAAAGTGCACCAAATATATAAAATACATTCAACCAACTTTCAAATATCAAATGGAGTTATTCAAGATCAAGAATAATCAGAAGTTCAAGTACAAGTGTAGAAGATTTTGTGGACTTCACAAATTCACTTACAATCTGACCTCCGATAAGTAATGGACATTTTTTTGGCATTCTAGAAGATTTTATATAAAAAAATGTTTTATTCATGAAGATGGTAACTGACTTTCCAAGCTTTCCAGAATGGGTTAGCTCGTAAATAGTGGACATCATTTACTATGTTAAAAATACCAAAAAAGAGAGCTTTGTATTTGCTATTGAAGCCCATTTTCCTTTATATAGACTTGAATCCCAAATCCATTTGCAGATGAGCCAAGAAAGTTAACTCATTAATTCGATACTTTGTCCAAGATGTTAAATGGAGGTTGTGTATCTATTTCTTCTTTTATGCTTAGTGTTTAATTTATGTTTAAATTCAAGATATGGATTAGAGTTCTTGGCTAGAGCAAGTTCTCGCCAAGAAGGGGTATTTTGTGGGGGCATTTTTGATGCTTTTCATTTTATTTTGGCTACCCTAGTTTTGAGGTATATAAACCTCTCTTATGGTTCTCGGTAAACAGTTGAAAACTTTGAAAAAATAGTTCATTCGAACTTGGTGGAGTTCCCTCTTGCATCTCTCTTTCGGTGGTTCCTATCTTATGAAGTGTGCAAATATCAATTGATTTCACTTTTTTTATTTGTTTTAGGTGACTTCTCTTATTGCTATAACTTTCTCTTAACTTTCTCTTTCTCTTCATTAGAGGTAGAATTATAGAAAACTTCCAAAGATTTAAGTTGGAGAGATACTTCTTGCAAGGTAGCCATTGAAGTCAAAAGACACAGCAATGATGTCTTTTTTTACTAGCTTGTATCAGTTCGTGTATAATTTCTTTGTCTAAGCCAATTTAATTCTAATTTTTTTAGGTTTACTTGTACACATCCAAAAAGGTGTGTGGTTCAAATTTTGTGTAATTTGGACAAGAAACGATTGACTTGTGGTTATTCATTTTTTGAACTTAAAACTGTCATATTGGTATCCTTACGAGTAGCCATCTTTGCATTTGCATATCTCCTTCTCAAGTTGGAATTTTTTGCGTGATTTTTGTAGGGAATTCTCCTCTCTTGTGAAACTTAACGTGGTCCAATTTTCACGCTGATTAGATGACAAACGAGCAAGTTGCATAATCTAAAATTTGGTATTTTGTTCTCTAGCCATGGTAACCGCCAGCAACAAGGGATTTTCAAAATTTTGCATCTCTTGGTGTATCAAAAAAGCCACCCCAATGGAGCCACATGTCAAGTTAATGAAAGATGACAAACACATGTTAAAGGATGTTAAAAGATTTAGACAACTTGTCGGTAGCTTAATTTAATTAAGGCTTGAAATTGCCTATTCAGTTAACAATTGAATGTCCGAGAAGTTCTCACTTAGACATAGCAAGAATTCTTCTACATTATGTAAATTGTTCCCTTGATCATGACCTTATGTTTGAAAGGAGTGAAAATTTATCATTAAGTAGATTTACTACTATTTATTGGGCAGAAGATGCAAATGATATACGTTCAATTGCAACTGTTTCAGTATTGGTTAAGCAATGATATCTTAGTGTAGCAAGAAGTGGTTACTTTATCTAGCACAAAAGCTGAATATGAGACAACAACCATGGGAGCGCAAGAATGTGTGTGATTTAGGAGGCATGATGTGCAAAATGGGATATGCTGTGCATATTAAAATGTGACAATGAAAGTGTCATTAAGCTTGCAGCAAATCCAATTTTTCACAAATGAACAAAACAAATTGAAGTTTATAATCACTTATTCGAGAAAAATTACTAAATTAAAAAATTGAGTCGCAGAGAATTCCTATAAATGATCAAGTTGCTGACATATTTATGAAGGTCTTGAAAAAGCCTAAGTTTGAATGCCTTAGAACAACTCTAATCCGAAGTATGCATTAAGGGGGAGAGCTAAACATTATTGCATCTTACTTATAACTGGTTATTTCTTTAATCTTTTTCTATTTGGTAAGTCAAATAATCTAGTTCCTATTTTATAGGAAGGGTGAGTCAAATTTTGAAATATGAGTTAGGATTGTATGAGTAGTTAGAGAGATATTAATATTAGCAACTCATGGTCCAAGCATTCAAAGTCTTAAACATCAATAAAATATTATAGTTCTCTAATATTTTATTTGCAATTCCTTTTTTCCTTTTTAACTCAGCCTGTACATATGGTCTTGAAAAAGCAAACAAATCCAATTTCAAGATATTTACCGCAAAAAATGGGAGATACAAAACTGACATCAGCACGTCGAGAGGCAATATGCTGGTTGCACACTGCTGACTGCAGCTAGCTCGAGCGATTCCCATGGCAGCAGCAAGGAACTTTACTGCAAAAAACAGAAACCCAAAACGAGAATTGAAATGGGTTGGCACCACAAAATGGGAGTTAAAAATGAAAATTTCGGAGTGGCACTGTGACTAGGCATTTGAAGAAATTCAGCGTCACAATTGTCATTAAATTCCTACGTTGATTCAGAAACATATTTTGCACCAAAATTCGATGAACACAACCTCTATTATTTTCGTTATGAATATGTCGGCTTATTAATTAATGGCGAGAATCATGTGGAACTAGACATTGCAATCCATCTCTATTACGCCCACAGGCCACAAGCTTTGCCCTAGCATCCATAAAATCCATTTTTGCAACACTTTTTCCAGGCTGTGTATGGAATTCCTCCGCCTTCACACTCGTGCTTCATTTCTAGGCTTGTCCTTTTCGCTATTTTCTTGCGTTTTGTAATCACCTATAAACACACCAGACGAATTTGCAGTGCAGAATGCAGATGCCCTCCCTTTTTGTTTTTTTGACAAACCCACGTGAAAATTGCATTGCACAGGTTGGAACGTTTGTCGAAACAGAGAATTATAAAATTTTCACCCTGGTATATAAATGGAATTCCAAGGAAGGAAAAGGACGGATCAAATAAGACAAATCAAAAAGAAAGAGACGCTAGACAAGCTCTCTTTAGTCACCACCATCCATATGCACATCATAGCAAAGAATTTCTTATCCGCCTCCTCCAAGTGACATATAGAAAGAAAGAGAGAAGACCCTCTTAGTTCTCTCAAGTAGATAAGAAATGGCAATCAAAGAGGACGTCGAAAATGATGGGCAAGGCGGAACAACCCAGTCTCTGCTGCCGGAGGAGAAGAATCAGAGCAGTAAAGATGGGCAGCCATGGATGGTTTATTTCAGCACTTTCATCGCAGTGTGTGGTTCTTACGAATTTGGATGCTGTGTAAGTTTTCCCAAAACTCAGAAATCAAACTTTTTTAGTTAGAGTTTTAAAATTGTTCCATGGTGACTGGATTTCGTTATATAGAGTTATTTTGGATTTGGTTTTTAGGCAGGTTATTCTTCTCCTACGCAGTCTGCTATCAGAAAAGACCTTGATCTATCACTAGCAGAGGTATGCTGTTGGACAGAATAGTTTCTCTGTAAGAAGGCTGGAAACCATCTCTCTTTACGCCTATTTTTGGGCCTAACCCATGATTCTGTCTGTGGGCGTGTAGTAAATGAACTTACATAACGTAGCACTTGGATGTGAGGATGAACTTCAGTTCATATAATCCAACTTTAGACTAAATTTGGAGCAGCATCATGTAAATCTTTAAATTTGACTTCCGAAAATTGCTATGTAGTACTCAGTATTCGGCTCCATATTGACGTTTGGTGCAATGATTGGTGCAATTACAAGCGGGTTCATTGGGGATTGGTTTGGCCGAAAAGGGGTAAACACAAGCGAATGCTCTTCTTCTTATTATTATGTTTTTATTTTTGTCTTAATGGCATTGCATATGCAGGCAATGAGAGTAGCTGCTGCTTTCTGTGTAGGAGGATGGCTTGCAGTTTACTTCGCTCAGGTTCGTTCGACTTACGCGTACAACTCATTGACGCTTTATTCTTTATCAAAACTTCAATTAATCAGATCGAATTGGCCTTATTTATTACCAAAGGGGGCTGTTCCTTTGGACATTGGAAGACTGGCCACTGGATATGGGATGGGAATGTTCTCCTACGTGGTGAATATCTCTTCCCTTTTTCCAACAAGCTTGATTCATGATAGTCATCCTAATACTAACCACTCTATCGTTTTTCTTTCTTTTTTAAAAAAAAGGTACCCATTTTTATAGCTGAAATTGCGCCCAAGAACCTTCGAGGAGCACTGACGACTGTAAATCAGGTAAATATTAATAGTACAAGTCACATAATTTTTATAATTCTGCAGAAAAACGAATGGAACGTGATTCAAACTGCATCTGAATCTTGTCTCTTTTTCATTGAACAGTTCATGATATGTGCAGCAGTCTCTGTTTCCTTCATTATTGGGAATGTATTGTCATGGAGGGTTTTAGCATTAATTGGTAAAACAGCAAAACCCTTATAAAATCATATGAAATGAGAAACATTCTCGAATTTCTCACCCGGTAAAATCGGTTGCAGGGCTCGTCCCTTGCGTGATTCTCCTCATTGGTCTCTTCTTCATCCCTGAGTCTCCAAGATATCTGGTAAGAAACACTACAAATCGGAGTTTTGTTATCTTAATTTTCACGGTATATAATCTTGTCTCGATGTGAATCAGGCAAAAAGGGGCCGTGAAAAAGAATTCGAGACAGCACTTAAAAAACTTCGAGGCAAAAATGCTGATATATCCAAAGAGGCAGATGAGATACAGGTTTTTGTTTCTCGTCCTGCTCAAAACTTTACATTTCACATCCAAAAATCGTCCCGAATGGTAAGAATATTGTGGTATTACGAGTCATAAAACTTGTTTAGTGTGTTATTTACAGGAGTATATAGCGACTCTTGAGCGACTTCCCAAGCCAAACGTTCTGGATTTATTTCAAAGGAGATACTTGCGATCAGTCGTTGTATGTTTTCTTTGCGTATTCAAAGTAGAAATTCTTTCTACAGATCAATATTTCATTCAAAACATAGTTGGTTTACAAATTTTGATCTTAACTTTGAACAGATTGGAGTTGGATTGATGGTCTGCCAACAATTTGGGGGCATAAATTCAGTATGCTTCTATACAGCCAACATTTTTGAGTCTGCAGGTGCATAAACCTTGAGAAATTTCGTCTTTTCTCTGTCAATTTTTTATTCAGTGACCATTCTTTCCGAAATCCCAGGTTTTTCTGCTGCCATTGGGACGATAACCTATGCTATCATTCAGGTGTTTGATATTCATGTTAAATTGATCATTTGAAAATAACATTTCCAGTGTAGAAGTAATATGTTAGAGATTTCAATTGAGATTTCTGAGGATGAAGTTAATTTAATGGTTGAAATTATTTATGCGCACCTAAAAGATTTTGTTTTTCTTTTTGAGTTCTTCAAGGTTGTTGTGACGGGGCTTAGTGCTTTCTTCATCGATAAGGCCGGAAGAAAGCCTCTCCTTCTGGTACTAAAGTCCTTCTCGACTAACTGAAAACCGGCATTTTCATTCGCGTTTAAAAGCATTTCCACTTACACTCTATATTCAGGTTTCTGCAACGGGGTTGGTCGTCGGCTGCCTCCTCACCGCTATATCGTTCTACTTCAAGGTAACATAATAATCAATATGCTTAAACATTTTCACATTTTCAACTGAAAAACCAAATTCGTTCAATGTAACAGGTCAAAGAATTTGCACTCAACGCAGTCCCCATACTTACAGTAACTGGCATTTTGGTGACAGGCATAACGATTTATCAAAAACCGAGTTTTCGGCTTCACCCAATGTCTCTAATGGTGATGTTCTTTGATTACAGATGTACATAGGATTCTTTTCGGCAGGAATGGGAGCCGTTCCGTGGGTCGTAATGTCTGAGGTAACAATGAAGAAACTTGATATTCATTCATCGTTTTAGCTGAGCTGAAATTTCAGGTCGGGTCCGATGATGTGCAGATATTTCCAATAAACATCAAGGGATTGGCTGGTAGCATAGCAACACTTGTGAATTGGTTTGGGGCGTGGCTTTGCTCGTACACTTTCAACTTCCTAATGAGTTGGAGTTCCTACGGTACAATGAAATTAACAATGTGATGATGAATTTAGATTTTGAATGCATGTTTGAACTTGGGAGTTGATGAAATGCAGGTACCTTCCTTCTTTACGCGGCAATCAACGCGTTGGCTATAGTTTTTGTGGTGAAGGTTGTTCCGGAAACCAAAGGAAGAACCCTGGAACAGATTCAAGCAGCCATTAATGGATAGTTGATGGATTTGAAGCTGGAAAAGATAAGAAAAGACGTCAAAATAAACACCCTTCTTTCTTCATTGGTGACATTTTCCTGCCCATTTGTTTCTTCTTCCTCCCAACTGAGAAATGGACATTAATGGAAGAGTTCAATTATCTCTCTCCTTTGAAACAGAGTTGCCTTATATTGTGATCTGAAAACAAGAAGCCATAACTGGAGTATATTAACACATTCAAATAATCGCCCGATTTGTCGTTAGTTTTAAGATCGGCTCTTCCATTGGCGGAGCTCCAGTTCTAATGCATAAAATTAGAGTAGTTTCACTGAAATAGTTCTAGGTATCAATTCAAGCTTTGATTTCATTCACCCCGGAATCAATTGAGAGATTAAGTCCAACCCCGACAAGATCTTAGGAGTGTGGCTAATGTCAAATAAATAAAGTAAGCTATCAAATGGAAATCACCGTACAACAGAACCATTAAAATCTGAATCAACTAACAGAACCAGCCAGAACCCACATGAACGTAAATGACAGATTAACAACTCAAGAACATACCAACACACATGATCCAGCAGCAGAAATCCAGAGTATTAATCAGAGCATTGATTTTTCAGCACCCATACAAACCAACCTTTCCATTTGCACAAACACTACAGAATTACATAACCATTTAATCCCACATACAGAACTACAAATATAGAATCCAAATACTGAACTTCAGAGAGAAGGAACCTCACCTTCTCGGCCTCCAGAGGAAAAACATGCCCGGACCAAGCCTCCAGTTCTCACGGCTTCCAGGAGAAATCACCACAAGGTAAGAAATCCTCTGCCATTTAATCCTCTGCCCAGGAGAGAACCACTCTGACACTTCCTAGAGTGTAGCTCCTGCACGTCCGACCACGTTACTAACGCGATGCAGTTTTCAAGAGGCTGCTCCCACACCCACATCGTGGTCACCTGCTGCAAGGTATGAGCCAAATCCATTCGGACCCAACAACGGGCCGGACCCTGGCCTTGGGCTGGTCCAGCCCAACTCGCCACTTCCAACCCCTCCCCGGCCGAACACCAAGCTCCAAATCGAGAATCATCATCGATCGTCCCTGCCAGCATACAAGCACTAGATCACGAAGGGGAAGGAAGGAATCAGCTGACTTACCTCTACACATTGTCGGAATCCGTCCACCGGAGGAGCTCCGATTCGTCCAGTCCTGCTAAGCTCTAATCGTCCCGCGCCGTCCGTTCGCATGCCATCCTTGCCGCTTGTACGCTCGTCGGACGACGTTTCGCGTCGCGAAGCACCCTGGCAGGGCTTCTATCGCTCGCTCTCCTCCTCCTGTCTCGATCTCTCGTCGCCCCTGTCCCTCTCTTCGTCTTCTGTGTCGCACCAAAGGCCGATGGCCAAAAATAAATCTCCCTCTTTTATTTTAATTATTTATTCCTTAATTTAAAAACTTTAAATTAAAATCAACCCTCACTTAACTCCACCCTAACCGAACCGGCAAACCAACCATCCAGCATGAACTGAGTCGATTCAGTTTCCCTTAATCCATTCAAATTACTTTTTAATTTAACTCATCCTTTTACCTAAATGAATCGTTTTTTAATAATTTAATTAAATCCTTCATTTAATTAAATTATTATTAACCTAAATTCAATTTCCTGATTATTTCAAATATCATTTGATGATAATTTACGATTACGTCTTTGGGTAATACCCCGATAATTATCCAATTAAATCTGAATATTCTAATTCACTTTCCAATTATCCTTATTAAATTCCGATATAAAAGTTCGGGGTATTACAACCCTGGGTGGCACTCCTTATTGATTTCTATTAACATGATGCATGACCATACATTCTCATTATAACATAATGTATGATGCATTATGTTATAACATTAATAAGTATTGAATTGTGCATATAAAAGAAAGTAATTGAATAACAGAAATTGAAGCACATAGAAATTAAAGCAACCAATAATTAAATAATACATATAATAGATAACAAATATAATTGAAAGTGCATAACAATGAGCAATTATAAACTCGAATTGAGACAGTGGATGAGCAGTAAAGAGACGATAAAGCAAACATGCGATGAATTATGATTAACTAAACATGTTCATTAAACTAAACTAACCTAACATGCTCAGACTCTTAGTACGATTAAACTAAACATGCTCACAATCAATAGCTTAAATGGAAAAATACTTTAAACAATAATTAACTGAAAACAGGAAACGTGCTCGAAAATTGGTAATTCTTATTTTAATTGATTAAACATGTTTTTATTCTAATTAGTTAACCATACTACAATTAATAGTCTAGTTTATTATCCTAGTTAATTACATGCTCTAGATGATTACATATTCAAGAAAGAATTACAATTATTATCCTGGATGATTTCAACATGCTTTTATTTTAGTTAGTTGATTTAGCATACTAATAATTATTCTACTTACTTATTATCCTAGGTAGTCGTCCTAGTCAATTTTCATGCATTGAGAATAGTTACAAATTAGTTAAGTAAACAACCAATTAGTTACTTAAGCATACTCAATTTAATTATCGATAATTAGTCAATTAGACATTAATTCACATACTATTAATTACATTGTTTACATATTCAGATTAACTAAATTGGTTAACATGCTCAATTGATTAACAAATTGGTTAATATACTCAATTGATTTACATGCTCAAGATTCTGGTTAATTACTCTAGTCATAATCACTTTAGTTAATTAACATGTTCAAGGAAGTGATTAACAACTATTAATTAAACAACTAGTTACTTAACATGCTCAACTTCCAATTATGCTAATTACTCTAGTTGATTGATTATTAAACATGCGTAACTCCTAATTCAAACAAAATGGCAGAACAATTTACAACAACACAATTCATGCATTATGAAAGTGATGACAGCTTAATCAACACAAGGAATTTAAACGAAATAGCAAGTCAATAACAAATAACAGAACATTTAAGGAACTCTTAACCTATTCATGCTCCTCATCTTTCACGCATTCATTATTCTACTCTCATCACATTCGGACATTGATCATTCATCACAGAAACTAAGCATTTATAGTAAAAAGAACAACTAATCAGTAAGGAAACATCCACGGTGTATCAACAAAGCAACGTGTATAATCACAGAACCAACAAGGCAACAAAGTAAAAGCATTCATTCACATAATCAACAAGGAAATATCACAGAGCAATTAATAATCTACGGAGTGTTAGCAATCAACAACAAGGGAACCTACAGAGCATCAACGAAAGAAATATCTATAGCAACTAACAGTAAGCATTTCAGAGACTAACATAAACTCACGCACTCTACTTGTGGGTAGGCCCTCCATTGGCCAAGATACACCCAATCCCTTACCTAAACTGAAGAAAACTAATAGGGACAACACACTCCAGCTCATAGCAGCTTCGCGAACACCAATAGCTCCAGCAGATCCAAGTTTCTCTCACGTAACACTCACGATTTTATAATAAGACCACACATCCTCACTCACAGGGGAAAGCTCACACTCTCAGAGGACTCACCACTCACAGCTTATAAGAAATGCTTCACTCAACTCTCTCTCATGCTGGAAGGGGACTCACGCAGGAAGAGAGAAAATGGCTAGAGAAGAATGGCTGGACTAAAGAAGAAAGAATGGCTTATACCTTGGAGAGGAGACAATTCGTAGACATAGGGGAAGGAGGGATGTGGTCTATGGCGTGGAGGGCGGTGGCTACTAGGCGAGGGTGGGGGAAAGTCACCTCTGTTTGGAAATAAATGGCTAAACGATAATTTTTCATCATTTTAACCCTAATTTATTTGTAGGTCTAGGCTATTTCAGATGAGTGCGGACGTGCTAGTCTTGTCTGCATACGTCTGAAAGTCGCTATAATAGAGGTAAATTTGTACATTCAGACGCAAGGTGGCGTCCGAATATAGCATTCGCATGCGTCCAAAAGTATCCAAAAATCGGACAGAGTCGAAACCACCCCGTCTGCAAGCACCCGCCCTTGTCCGATGTCATTCAAATTCACCATTCGTACGAGGATGGAGTCCGCAAACAGAGGAGACTCACGTCTAGAGTCGTCCCACATAGGCCATTCGGATGTGAAATGGCGTCCGCAGCCCACGTCCGCGTTTGTTCGAAAGTGTCCAGGATTTTGACAGATTTGATTCGGACGCAGCCATCCGCGTCCGCATGTGTCCGGACTCGTCCAAAACTTCATGACACCGGTGAAGTTAGGATGCAAAATCGCGTCTTGAGTTGTCCCAAAGTTTAGGGTGACGTGAAATGCACTTGTGGATGACACGTGTAACGACCCAAATTTTTTTAGATCCTTTAAAATGCGTAAAAATTTAAATTTTTTCTTTTGAAATCAAATCAAAGAGCGCCTAAAACCGGGTCACTACCAACCTTTCGTTAAACTCATTTTGAAAATCCCATTTAATAAACTATGTAGAAGTGTAATTAAAATCGTCATTTATAAAACTTAGCAGAAACGTTATAAAAAGAAATCTTTTATTTAAATCTTTTCAGAAGCGTAATTAAATAGTTTAAGAATGAAATACTAACCCCTTGAAATACTACTTTTGATACGACTTATTACAATTTTGGGACTTAATTTAATTCTATTTTACCCTTGCTATGCCTGGCCAGCCAAGAGCTCTCTCACGCGTGCAAATCCATCATCCCCTGCCTTTATTGTCTGATTATTATCTTTTACTACTCCTAGTCCATGCACTCCTTATAGCGTACTAGTACCTACATCTATACCACAAGCAACTGTAAGCTTGAAGGCTTAGTAAGGAAAAAAGGGTTTAATGCATGAAATGCCTCTCTTTAGTCCTTTTTGGAATGGGGCCATCCAGACCAATCATTTCATTTAGTCATTAATCAATTTATTACTTTACTAAATCTTGCTTTGATCCTTTGGGATCCATTATTCTATTACTCCATTATTCCATACTCGTACTTCGAGCTGGAATTGAGAGGTTTTTCTCGTGCAATGACATAGTGGTCGAATTTAGCCTTTTTCCTCTCATCTAGAACTCCCGTACCCTATGAAGGAGGGGCTATGCCTAGATCGCAGACTAGATCTACCCATCCACTCCCAATTCCCTTTCAATCTTCCTTTCTTTACTTTTTACCTCACTTATGCATGCTTACGTACCACCACCAAGGTGGCACTTTTTATAATTTCTATTAGCATGATGCATGACATACATTCTCATCCTAACATAATACATGATGCTTCACAACATAACATTCATAATAATTGAAGTGTGCATTAAAAGAAAGTAACTATAATTGAAATTGCAGGAATTGAAAGCGCATAAAGAAAGTAAACAACAGTTGCATGGAAAGTAAACAACTGAAATAGAATAGCACACCCAATCAAACATACAATAAGGAAAGCACGCCTAAACAAATATAACACACTATTATTATTTAAGAGCCTAATTCTAGTTAATTTCTTAGTCCATTGACATGCTTCCTATACTTATTATTCTAGGTGATTGCTCTGATTAGTTATTCTATGTGGGTTACATGCTCTGCAGTTGATTTTGTACTTTTACCTAGTTACCTAGTCATGCTTCGTAAGGAACACCAAGAAGACATTACAAAGAAATTGTAGACCTACATTCACGTAATAATTGAGACCCTTGAGACCTTTAACTTATTCCCTTTTTAACTCATTCTCTTTTCATCTTCTTTATCATTCTACTTTCTAGTAAAGTAAAGCATTGATTATGTAATTGAAGTGCGCGTGAAACAGAAACAACTGGGATTAAAAGCACATATATGGAATAATAGAAATTGAAAGCGCATTTAATGTGAAGAGTAAACAACCAAATGAAATAATACACCAAATCATGTAATGAATTTAAACAAGGGAGCATGCTTGAGAGAATAGAACACGATACTATTAACATGCTAATTCTTCAAATCGACTTCCTAGTCCATTTACATGCCTCATATATTTACCTCTATGTGATTACTCTACTTAATACTAGGCGGTTTAAACATGCTCTTATCTTAGTCGCTTCACATACTTCAATTTAAGTCTAATTATTTACTTTAGTTGGCTAATTAAACATACTAATTACTGCTCAAATTTAGTTTATTTAATTACATATTCACATTTAGTTACTTATCCTAGTTACTCTAATTGATTAAGCATGCTTTTACTCTAATTAGCTAGACATGCTATATTTAATAGTCTAATTTATCATCCTAATTAATTATATGCTCAATCAGTTAACTAACATGCTCGCAACTCGAATTAGATATTCCATAACTAGTTGATTAATTGGCGTACTAAATTAACTAATGTTTAGCTACATTGATTAGAACTTAAACATGCTAGTAGTTTCACATGGACATCAACCGAAGGAAATAGCAGAATAATTTAAAGGCAGTACTATACATGAGTGATTAAGGTGGGAAATTGACAGTAACTACAACAAGACATCAATAAATAATATAACATTTTAAAGAAACTCTCAATTCCTTTCAGGATCCTTATTATTCGTATTTTCATTATTCTATACTCACTCCTTACATTGATCACTTATCACCGAAAATACACAATATTTACAGTAAAGAGATCAATCAACCAACAAGGAACTAACAACACAATAACAACAAACCAACTACAGAACCATCAACAAGGAACTCAATACAAGAGGTGGTAACCATAGTTCATGCAGGAAACTAACACTACTCTTTCACAGGTTTATTATTCAAGAATTCACAACAGTAGTTAACTATAATTCTACAGAGCAACAATAAGACTATTGACACAAAACTCAACACTAGTAGTAAGCGTTTCAATTCAAAACAACCCACATACCTATCCTCTAACAGTCAGCATTTTACAGTGGCAATTTATTTAGGGAAATTATCACTTCCATCAACTACTTAGCATTAAGACTAGCTAACAACAATTGTAGGGAACATCTCAAAACACTAACGTAACTCACACACCCATACTTGTAGTGCAGGACCTCCTTTGGCCACACCCTTAGTCCTTACCATTTGATGAACCCAAACTCAGGGACAACTACTCCTTCCACATCCAGCAACAGCCCACAGATGCCAGGGAGTTGCAATGAGCAGCTCACAACTCTCTCTAACTTTCACCTCACTCCTTTTCACGTAATACACACAAACCTCACTACACTTCACCCTCAGCTCACACACTCACGTAGGCAGAAGGGCTCTCATAGAGAAGGAGAGTTCATCACAGGAAGAGAGGAGCTGAAGAATAAAATCAATTGACAGGGGAGGAGAGGGACCTGGGTGACGGAACACCATGATGGCTAAGAGTAGAGAGGGAGATGGCTCCAGGCAGGGGAAAACTCAGCTACTGGCATAGGGGGAGGTGATTTTCGTCACTTATGGAGAGGGGAGGGTCATTCGCTGTCAATTTTCTAGGATTTTCCCCGATTTTCTACGATTTTCTTCTTATTTTATTCGTAGGTCTAGGCTATTTCAGATGAGTGCGGATGAATAGGTCTCGTCCGCATTCGTCCGCAAGGCTAAATCTCGCAGGCTAAAACTGAGACTTTAGATGGGAGAATGCGTCCCGGTCTTGTCCGTACCATCTGCAGGTGAGTTTCAGACTTGGAATGGCATCCGCACTAGCGCCCGAAAGTGTCCTAAAATTGGACAAAGGCAAATCGGACGAGGCCTCAACTCATCCACAGTCGTTCATCATCGTCCGAAAGTCCCCAGTGTTGTACAGGGTCGATGCAAAAGAAGCAGCTCGCGTCCGCATCGTCTGGGACCTCGTTCGCAACACTACACTCAGGACGCCAAATCACGTCCTGAGTCTCGTCCCAACCCTTCTCTGTGTGCGCAACACATTTGCGGACGACACATCTCATCCACAGTGTCGTCCGGACTCGTCCGCAAGTCCACGACATAGCCCAGCTAGGACGGGAAATCTCATCCTGAATCGTCCCAATTCCTAAGGCAGCCACATTATGCACATGCGGACGATGAATTCTCGTCCTCTCCTCGTCCGCATACGTCCTCAACTCTCTAAATCTGACTTTTCTCTAACTTTTCACACTTAACTCTTGTCCCAAAATGTTTCCCCCAAATACATCTCATAGGACGACACGTATAGATAAGCCATGTACTATCCCCACAACTCCAACATTTAGATTACATCACGTATACAGGAAAAATGTAACGGAATTACACCCTAATCTTAACGCTCTAGAATGTCCTTGGTAATACCTCGATAATTGTTTGACTTAAAAAAATTGTCGGGGTGTTACAACACGTCTCATCCACAAGTCGTCCGCAGGGGTCCGAAAACGCCCAGAACAACATTTCCTCACCTTTTCCCTACTTAACTTCCGTCCCATAACACTTTCCCCATAAATACACGTCACAGAATGACACGTATAAATACGAAATGTAATATCCTATTTACCCCACCATTAAATTACATCGCGTATATGAGAAAACGTTATCGAGAATACTCCCTTGACTTAACGCTTCGATTACGTCCTTGATAATACCCGATAATTATCCAATTTAAAAAGTCGGGGTATTACATATTTAACTCGCTAGGCTCGGTGAACCATATTTTTTTAGACTTGACCGACTCACTTGTCACCTCTTTGTAAGGGCCCCACCTAAGATCCATTAGCTTAAGAGGAGTAGAATTCACTGGGTTTCAAGTGACGTGGTTTCACACTCAAAATTTTATTGTATTAATTATAAATTTGTGCTATAAAGATATTCAATGATTGAGTGTTAATTTGGTTGAGTTGTAATAGTGAAAATTGTGTATTGTTATGGATTAATTGATAATAAAGTAAGATTGGAGGTTTTATGATGATCCATATTAATAATTAACACTAATAATCATACTTAGTGTAATGAAACGTGATTAAGTGATAATAAGTCGTGAGATAATTTTGAAGAAAAAAAATTGACAAATCAATTGAAAGTATTTTCTGAACTAAAAATAGGTATAATATTAAATACTTAGACTATGGAATGATGATGAAATTGGATCAATTGAATATATGCTCATTAAGATATGAATTTTTGCACGAAAGTGATAAATGTGTTACAAATGAGCATAGTCACTGTTTAAGACTAACTGGACAAGTTATTGTGAATATTAATTCAAACCATTTTAATGTCATAAAATAGACATATAAATAAAGTGTTTGGCTTTGGATTGAATGAATTTGGATGTATGCAATGAATGTAATGCATATTTGAAGTTGGATAAGTTCAAAACTTAACTATTTTGGAAAAAGGTCTTTAAATTGGACTTTAGATTGAGAATTTGGAGAAATGTATAAAAAAATAAATATTTCTAATACATTTAAGTATATGGCAATGTAATAACATTGGACAACCAATGAGGTATTGACATGTGTCACTTGTGGATGAGTGACTAAGCGTGTGATTAAGGTGTAATAAGTGAATGATTAAAGTTAATTAATCATTATTAATTATGATAACTGTGGAGATTAGCTTACAACTAAGCTAAAGTGATTAGTTTAAGTAAAAAATGGTTAAAGAAAATTAACATGGTATTTTTGTATTAATCCATGGAATTAAGGGTAAATTGGTCAAAATCAAAGGAAAAAATGGAGAAAAGGATCATTTTACCCAACGAGCTCTCTAGAAACTTGAGGAATGACTGAATATCATCCTCATTTCATGTTGGAATAGAGGAGGAATAGAGGAGAAGGGGAAGAAAAGAGGAAAAGAAACATGAAAGTGAGGGAAAACTTGAGAATTGACCCTCAACCCCATTATCAAAGTTGTTCCTATCATTAAGAGGATTCATTTGAATCAAGAATCAATCCTTAGAAGTGAAGAATCAAGTCGTCTTCAAGAGATGAGAATCTCAATCTTGGTATTTTATAAATTATGTTAAATATTGCATAGTTTAGGTGAAGAAAATGGTGGATTTTGGAAATTATACGTGGAATTTATAGATGACATGTTGTTAGTCATTGAAGAGTTTAGTATTATTTGGTTTAAAAGGGGTATCTATGGATGATATTGTTTTGAATGGTGTTGAGATTCTTGAGAGAATGAATGAAAGAGAATTTGATGAAACAAGAAATTCTTACTAAAGGGAAAATGATATAGATAGAGATATGTATATGTGAAGGAATATAAGTGTTAATTTGAGATATTTTAATGATTAAAGGAATGGTTTAGATATGCATTCAATTAGTATATTATTGAAGAATGTAATGAAATTGGTTGAATTGGAGTATAATATTGAAGTATGGAAAACATGATTTTTGAAAATTAGATAAATATATCTAATGTGGATTTTGGTTATATGAGATGGAAACATGGTTTGAAAATTAATTGAAAGCATCAAATTGAGTAATTGATAGAATATGCACAAATATATTGTATATTTGTTAAACATTAGATAAATGTAATGCATAAGTTGTTTTATTGTATAGAAATGTCAATTGGTGGATTATGTATGTGAGTATAATCCTAGGATGGTTTAGTGTTTGGTTGATATGATTTGGTATGGTTTGGTATGAAATGGGTTGGGTTTGGAATGGTTTGGAATAGATTTGGTTTGATTTGAGGGAAATTTGAGAAAATTGAATTTGCATCATTCACCTTGCTTTGTGTTGAAAATGCACTAGAGTAGATGACCGCAACCTATGAAGAGTTGGGCGAGGAAGAGTTGGGCAAGAAAGAGTCATGAATAGTGCAAAGGAGACCATCAATTGGTTGACTGATTTAGTGGAACGATAATTTCCACACTTGGAGAGACTTATGGAAAGAATTGAACATGGAAATGCAAGAGTGACAGAGCAACCAAATGTAAACTAGGAGATGTTTCAACAATTGTGACCACCTCAATTTGATGGAGACATTACTGATCCAGCCGGTGCTGAGGAGTGATGAGGACTATGGAGGACATGTTTGCATATGCTAAGATAAAAGAAGAGGAAATGGTAGCATGTGCTGTGTTTATGCTAGTCAAGGATGTAAGATTTTGGTGGAATTAAATCAAGATAACCAAGGATGTAACTGCGATGACGTGGATAGAATTCAAGAAAATCTTTTATGAGAAGTATTTCAACCGCACAACAAGGAAAAAGAAGTTGGTAGAATTTACCTAGCTTTGGGAAGAAGGATCAGTTATGTAGTACGTGTTCAAGTTTGAAGCCTTGTCACAGTTTTCCTTGTATCTAGTGAGCAGTAATGAGCATAAGTGATGGACTACAAGATCCATCTACAAAGACAAAGACCCAAGGTCTCATCAACTCCTCTCTTTCCATCCATTCGAAAGGTTACTCATCAAGGGCCCAAATTAAAGAGCTATCAACCCAAGAGGATCAAGGAGGTCCCACGCCCTTAGTACTATGAAAAGGAGCCCAAGAAGACTCACTTGAAAGGCAAGAAAGACCAATGGAAAAAGAGATAAGGAAATCTACTAAAATCAACCAAGCAAATGGACAAAGTTCAACAAATTTGGCAACCATCCAAGTGGCAAATTTTGAAGGAAAGAAGCTGACATCCTAGTCACCATTTCATGGCCCTTAAGCTAGCAAGGAGTTGCCAAAATAATAGCTTTAGAAAGTTACTAAAACTATAGTTTACTCATCGGCCAATTAGGACCGAATATTTAGTGTGTTTCCTATTTTGTTGTTTCCTATTTTATGCTTTGTAATTGGCTATATAAAGTCACCTAATGCTTATGTTTTAGACATTGAAGTTTGAATACAAAATAGCTTTTGCTAATTTTGAAATTGGAGAGATTCCTATTTCAAACACTTTGGTGAGTTACATCTAAAGATCTTCTTGTATGAATCAGAGCACAAGATGAATCTCACTTAGGCTTAAGTGAGTTTCCTTAGTGGCATCCATAGCCCTACTCTCTAGGGAAAGGTTGGGTGAAGTGGTGTCCAACCATCCATCTAGCATCCATCTGCAAAGTCATCAAAAGGGAGTGCAAGCTGTCCAACTTTCCAAATCCAATCACCTAGAGCGTTTTAAGCATATTTTCTAATTCTTAATATTCTTAAAGTTCTTGAAATGTTCTTTTTCTCATTTATTCAAGGAGACGTGGTCCAAATTTCAGCTCAAAATGATCTAAGATGAAGAAATTACGTGCTTTCAAAGTTCACTTTCCAAAACTGAATTTCAGCCAATTTAAGTAAAGTGGAGATTCGGTCTAGAAACTCGACCGCCGCTTCAATTGCACTTCAACCGCCCTTCAGAAATTGCTTTTGTCTTATTTTTCGGTCGCCTAACTCTACCTATTCTTACGACCACAATTCAACTGTAGAAAAAGGGACGACTTTGTTAAATTCTACTATTTTGCGGACGCAACACTCAACCTCACCCGCGACCAGAACACCGACCAAATTGTTGAAGAACACTACTGTCTACCTTTTTGGACGCAATCCTTGACTGAAATCCTCGATCGCCTGGTGACCGCTAGTTCAAATAGAAGCATCCGAAGGTTGAGCAACACTTCACTAATTCAACACCATATTTTCAGGTTATATTCTAATCTCTTTCCGCTAGTGCATCATTTGGTATCAAAGCTAAAACATATCATAATAAAAAAAATTTCTCCATGATGAACGAGGAGCCTCCAAAGCGGCACACAAAGACGAGGCAAATATCATTCCAAACACTAAGCCATCATCATCATCACAAACCAAGCTAAACAAGATGGAGCAAATTAGAACACTTCAAGCACAAGTGGCACAACTCATGATGGCCCAAAATCAACAACGAGAGCATCACCACCTCCTCGATAATGAAGGCAACTTTGCAAGAGAGGTCACCGATTATGAAGATTTCCATCGCCAAGGGAGACCAACACAAAGAGATGACATAAGTCTCGTCAAGGTATCCATCCCACCGTTCAATGGATCATGCAACGGTCATGACTATATGGAGTGGAAGAGACAAGTGGAAATGATATTCGAGTGCTACAAACTCATGGACCTCAAGAGGATGCAACTAGTCACAATTGAGTTCATCGGTTATGCAAGCATATGGTGGAGTAGCATAAGCACAAAGAGAAGACAAGGAGGCGAAGAAATTCAGACTTGGACACTATTAAAAAGGCTTATGGATGAGAAGTTCATTTCTAGCAACTATCATCAAGAGCTCTATTATCAACTGCAAAGCCTCAAGCAAGGGTTCACCATCGATGAATATATTGCCAAATTTGAAGCGATACAAACAATGTGTAATGTGCAAGAGTCGGTAAACCAAACAATTGCAAGATTCATCCAAGGATTTCACTACACATTGGTGACATTATCGAACTACAACATTACGCCTCCTTGGAGGACGTGATCAAGCTAGCTCAAAAGGTTGAGAGACAAAGAAAAAGGAAGGAAAAAGAGAAGGCTAACTGACTTCCACAAAGAACTACAAGCTTCTCCAAGCCACCACCTATGTTAGATGACATCAAAGGTACTACTACTCAACCAAGCGACGAAAAGCCATTATCTATTGAAGCAAAGCCAAAATCAAGAGAGATCAAGTGTTTCAAATGCCTTGGAATTGGACAATATGCTTTTCAATCTCCGAATATGAAAGTTATGGTATTAAAGGAAGACAGTAATAAGATTGAGAGTGAAGATAAAAGTGAAGCACAAGAGGCACCCGAAGAAGATGCACATGTGGAGACGTTATATGCTCAAGATGGACCCTTCCTCATGATTTTATCCAAAGAGTACTCACTGCCAAGGCAAGCATTGACAAGTGTCAGAGAGAAAACATATTCCATAGCCGTTGCCAAGTCAAAGACAAAGTGTGATCTCTAATAATTGATGGAGGAAGTTGTGCTAATGTGGTTTCTACGGATCTAGTCAGCCAATTGGATATAGCAACAACCATGCATCCGACTCCTTTCAAACTAAGTTGGCTAAATGACAAAGAAGACATCAAAGTTAGTAAGCAAGCACACATTGAGTTATCTATTGGGAGTTTCACGGACAAAGTCTTATGCAACGTGGTTCCGATGAATGCAAGCCACCTACTTTTTGGGAGACCATGGTAATATGATAGAAGAGCTACACACGACAGATTCACAAATTGCTATACTTTCAAATTCAAAGACAAAACTATCAAACTAGCTTCACTCCTACCGGAACAAGTGGCCAAAGACTACGAGTCAAGAAAGGAAAGTAAATCGAAGACTACCTTGTTCATGTCAAAAAAAGAGTTGCGGAAAGTGGTAAAGAGGAAAGAATTGATGATATTGATGATGTTCCGCAACAAGCTAGTAGAGATAGAAGAAATACTTGAGCCAATCATCACTCTTCTAGATGAATATCAAGATGTGTTCCCCAAAGATCTTCCTCAAGGGCTTCCACCAATTAGAGGAATTAAGCACCAAATTGATTTGGTGTCCGGTGCTAGTCTCCCAAAACGGCCTTCTTATAGACTCAATCTAGAAGAGGCCAAAGAATTACACAAGCAAGTCACTGAGTTATTGGATAAAGGCTTCATTAGGGAATCCCTAAGCCCATGCGCCGTGCCAACCCTACTCGTACCAAAGAAAGATGGAAGCATGTAGATGTGTGTGGATAGTCGAGCCATTAATCAAATTACCATTAAATATCAGTTTCCAATAGCTCGACTTGAAGATATGTTGGATGAACTAAGTGGAGCATCCTTATTCTCAAGAATTGACTTAAAGAGCAATTATCACCAAATTAGAATGCAGGAAGGAGATGAATGGAAAATGGCTTTCAAGACTAAGTATGGACTTTGTGAATGGATGGTCATGCCTTTCGGACTATCTAACACACCAAGTACTTTTATGCGAGTCATGCATCACATACTCAAGAACTTCCTAGGAAAGTTTGTTGTTGTTTATTTTGACGACATCTTGGTCTATAGCAAGACCTAATTTTTGCACATGGAGCATTTTAGAAGTCTTTTTGAAGTCCTCTGGACCACCAAGCTCTATGGCAACCTAAAGAAGTGTTCATTCACACAAGAAAGGGTCTATTTTCTGGGCTTCATCATATCTAAACATGGAATGGAAGTAGACAACTCAAAGATCAAGGCTATCCAAGAATGGCCTACACCTACAAGTGTCACCGAGGTACAAAGCTTCCATGGCCTAGCTTCCTTTTATAGAAGGTTTATTCAAGATTTTAGCACCATCGTGGCCCCTATCACGGATTGTATAAAGAAAGGGAAAGAATTTTTATGGAGTCATGCATGCGAAAAGAGCTTCGATATGCTACCAGATTTTAGTAAAGTATTTGAAATTGAATGTGACGCATCTGGGGTAAGAATTGGAGCGGTACTAATGCAAGAAGGAAAACCTATAGCCTACTTTAGTGAGAAACTAAAAGGAGCCCCTGTAAATTACTCTACATACGACAAAGAGTTCTACTAGGTTATTAGAGCACTATACATTTGGCAACACTGTCTTCTTTCAAAAGAGTTCATCGTTCACACTGACCATGAAGCTCTCAAGCACATTCAAAGTCAAGGCAAGCTGAATCGAAGGCGTGCTAAGTGGGTCGAATTTCTTTAAAGATACCCCTATCTCATCAAATATAAAAGGGGAGACACTAATGTAGTGGTCGATGCCCTATCTCATCATTATTGTACCACTCAACAAGACTTATCAAACGAAAAGGATAAAAGAAGATTTTGTGTCAAATCCTCAAAAACCCGAAGAGGATGATGGACTACAAGATCCATCTACAAAGACAAAGGCCCAAGGTCTCATCAACTACTCTCTTTCCATCCATTCGAAAGGTTACTCATCAAGGGCCCAAATTAAAGGGCTATCAACTCAAGAGGATCAAGGAGGGCGCACGCCCTTAGTACTATGGAAAGGAGCCCAAGAAGACTCACTTGAAGGGCAATAAAGACCAATGAAAAAAGAGATAAGGAAAACATACTAAAATTAAACAAGCAAGTGGACAAAGTTCAACCAATTTGGCAACCATCCAAGTGACGAATTTTGAAGGAAAGAAGTTGCCCTTTGACTGCCCTTCAAAAATAGCTTTTTTCTTGTTTTTTGGTTGCCTAACTCGACCTATTCTTATGACCGCAATTCGACAGCAGAAAAAGGGACAACTCTGTTAAATTCCACTATTTTGTAGACACAACACTCGACCTTGTTCACGACCAGAACACTGACTGAATTCTTCAAGAACGCTACTGTTTGCCTTTTCGGATGCAATCCTCGACCAAAATCCTCGATCGCCCAACGACTGCTAACTCAAATAGAAGCATCCGAAGGTTGAGCCACACTTCCACAATTCAACACCATATTTTCATGTTATATTCTAATCCCCTTCCGCTAGTGCATAAAAAAGGTACACCACTTTGTGCAAGGACTTAAGACAGAGATTTATAGAGTTATTATGACATCGGGTATTCAAGATGTGGCATGCTCGAAGATTGTATCAAAGGCTCTTGATATTTAAGAAGTAGAAAACCAGTTCGCGAAGCAAAATGATTACACTATAAGATTTTAGCTACACTCACAGGAAGAAGGGGGCACATCTAGAGGAGTAAAGCAATTCTTTTAAGAAGGAGGCCAACAAGGAAATCAATGCCCAAGGTGTAAGAAGAGTCATGAGGGGGGAGTGTGTGGCCAGATCTCCTCAATGTTTTAATTGTGGTCAGGTTGGTCATTTTACCCAAAAATGTATAAAAGTGTAAGATATAAAAGAATTGGGTATTTTGGAAAAATGGTTGGGGTGTACTAGGACTAGGCTGTATATGTAAGTACGTTAGAGGCAATGTGAAGTTTGTAGTGCATGCATTTTGTTGGTAATGAATGTGAAGATGTAATGTAAATTAAATATTGTTGTGTTTGGATGACTGTATTTGATGTGAGCAATTGTGTTTCTTTTGATGGGAAGTTTAAGTTATGCAACAGATAGATAATAGAATTTTCTGGAATTGTTTGGGTTTGAATGCAATATGAATGGAAATAACTTTGGGGGAGTAAAGAGATAGGGGAAACTCTGCCCAAATTTTCCTAATGTCAGAGGAATGAAACAAGCCTAGATAATTAGGTGAGGTTGGTAAATTGTTGATTGAGGTTTTATTATTCATTTAGGTTATGGTTTGATGAACTTGGTGATGGATGATGATCCGTTGGAATGGGTCTTATTACTTGTTCAACATGTTGTTTTAATAAGTAATAGAGAGGACTTACATTTTGAGGATGTGGGTTTAGGTTCGGTGTTGTCAATGGATGAAGTTTAATAGACTCTGTTGGTTGAATAGAAACAAAATGATGAGGGAAACAAGACAGAGCGGGGATCCAAGAGATCAAATGATCAGTTATCTAACAAAAGTATTGAAGTGTCAGATTTGATTTGATAGAACGGAGTAGGGAATTGGAAGGACAGAGAAATCAGCAGCTAATGATTCCTAAAGAATTAGAGTGCTAAAGGTTTCAATGACTAAAGCTGCCATATTTTGAAAGGAGATATTTATGATCCAACAAGCTCGAAAGAATTGATTCGGATGGTGGAAAGTATGTTTAAGTATGCCAAGGTTGTAGGACAAGAGAAAGTTACGTGTGTTGTGTTTACATCGGCAAAGGATGCTCGATTCGGTGGGATTCGATGAAAGCGGTGCACGATGTAAGGGCTATGCAATGGGAGAAGTTTAAGGGAATATTCTATGGGAAGTATTTTGATCGTACCACAAGGACTAGAAGGATGATGGAATTTGCTCAACTTCGTCAAACTGAAACATTATTAATGGTGAGTCACAAGGAAATGGGAAACGTATTCAAGGTGACACATTGTTTCAAAGAGAAAATGCTGCATTTTTAAGAGCTAAGCAGTGTCAAAGGTGTGAGAGAAATCATTTTGGAAAGTGTCTTGCTGGCTCAAAGCAATGTCTTAAATAAAATGTGAGTAAAATATTATCCAGTTTTGGCTTAAGGAACAGAAGATGATTGCACGAAGGGTAATTTTTATAGTGGAGGATGCAAATGAAGATTGAATTTTGATGAGTAAGATCAGTATTTTGGTGTATAAGGATCTTAAGCGTGTAATATAAGTGCTATTTATAAATTTTCTTCTTGGATATAATAGTTGTTAGATTGAGGAAGTGCCCATGTTGAGCAAATTTTGAGAACATAATTCAATGAAGGAGGGAGGAATGTAATACTCGGAATTAAGCCTAGATTAAGAATAATAATAATTGTGAATTTTGGAGGTTTTGGGATGATTTTATTAAGGAATGTAATACCTTGAAAATAAGTTGGTATAATTAGTAATGAATATTGGAAGGGGTTGAAAATTTAGTAGATAATTTTAGAGTTAATTGGGGTGATATTAGAATTTTTTAAGTAAGGATAATTAAGAATTTCATTAGGGGGTAATAGGATTAGTTGGATGAAATTGTAAAATTTGTAAAGGAAGTGTTAAGTGAGCAAAATATGGTAGTGGCGTTGTGATGAGTGGAGATGTGGGAGGGGTCAAGTAGTGGATTGACCGTTTGGGCATGGCGAAGAAATGTTGCAGCAGCTAAGATGAAGGCGTGCAACGTTGGACCCTTCGATCATGTGATCAACTGGCTCCACGTGAAAATGTAGAATTGGGATTTAACGTTGGATCGATCGATCCTGTGATTGATCAACTCCATGTGAAATGCAAAACTTGTGATTTTTAAGCATTACTCCCGAAGCAATGTTTCTTAAGATTCCTCCATGCATTCTCTTTTACAGATGGCAATTCACATGAAGGGTTAGGTGAGATTTTTGGGGAATATGTGAGGCGTATTTAGGAAGTTCTCTTAGGAATAGAAATAGAGAGAATGTGGGTGAAGAGCTCTCTATGAATGTCGTGGTAGAAATAGAGAGAAAGGAGAAGGAAGAAGAAAAGCCAAGAGAGAGAGAGTTCTGTGAGGTGAGCTCCTAGAGAAAGAGAGAAAGAAGAAGAGAGAGAGAGAAAGAGAATAGAGAGGAATAGAGAGGAATAGAGAGGAGCTGAGAAAGAAAGAAAATAAGGATGAGTTGTTGCTCTCTGGATTCTCTTGGGTGTGCTTCAGGTAATGCTTTCCTTCTTGGATTTATGGATTGATGATTATGGTTAAAAGTAGATGATGAAAGATGCAAAGTTTTTAAGGGATAATTGTTCTCTATTTTCTTCTGTTAATGGTAGCCATTATCGAACCCATGTCGTGTTAACTATCTATGCTTATTCCGGTTACTGTTATGAAGAATACAGAATATTGTTGGGCATGGTTTGAGTTACTGCTTGAAAAGTCATGTTTTGTAATTTGATTTTAAGTTCTATTTTGGTTCTGTTTTACATTATATTAACGGTCATGGTGAAATATGCATGCCCTATTAAATTGGTATTAATGGGTGGTGTCCTGTTGGGATAAAAAATACTTCCTGTTGCTACTACTTCTAGATTTTGTGAAGTGTTTACACTTGGATGTATTATTCTGCATGCATATTAATAATGGGTACTGATTGAATGTATGAATAAAGAGAAAATCTGTGATATATAGCCACAATAGTTTTACTGCTTTTTGGTGCACCTGTGGAATGTTCCTTTCTGTAATTATTTATGGAGCATGGTTTCTAGTACTGTTTGTAATAACTGCTTGGTAGTAATGGGGGGTTGTGATCATGTTTAATTTAGAGGAAGAATTTGGAGAATTAAAAGAATGATAAATATGGTTTAATTTTCAATTGTCCTGGAATAGAATTGCAAGGTATATGTATGCTATCAAGTTATAAGTCTGAGACTTTGGGATTGGTATTGATGATTAAATGTTACTGATTTTGAAGGTATTGATGATTAAATGTTACTGATTTTGAAGGTATTGAGAAGAAGAGTATTAAGTGCTATATTGTAGTGAAGACCGCCAGGTAAGTGATGTTGCTTATGTTTTGCCGAAAGGCCGACATCGCAAGAGTTAGGATTTGTATGCTGACTGTATTTATTAGAATTAGGTTCTTTATGTTGAGAAAGTAGATATTGATTAAGTTTCAAGGATGTATTGCTATTTGCTATTTGATGTTGTGTTTATTAGATTTAAGTTCTTTACGTTAAGAAGTATGATATTGAGCACATTTCGAGGTTATAGTGATTATTGAACATGTTTCGGGATTATAGTGATGATATGATAGAACTGTGTGCATTCATATGCATCCATGCATCATGGTTTTGACAAAACGATACAAAAATAATTTTAAGCATGATTTTTAAAATGAAACAGATAATTACGAGATATGTGCGAGTATTTGAGTTGGTTGCCTCAAGTGTGTGCCACGGGATAGCCGCCTCAGGTATGTGCCATGATAGTAGGTGGGTGAGGCCGTTTAACCGTTGGTGCACATAGCCACTAGTGCACTACAATTATAGTCGGAGCCATTTGTTGTGTGTTGGTGTGTACAACCGCTAGTAGAGCTTTCGGTCGGAGCCGGAGCTGCTTATCCTTGAGGTTGGGTTGTTGTGCATTGATGTGCACAATAGCTATTAGGTGGTTTGATCGGTGCGAGCCTTTATCACACAGTGGGTTATGAGTCCCCGATTGATGTTGGGACAGACCAACCAATAGTTAGTGAAGCCGTTTAAGCGTTGGTGCGCACGGCCGCTAGTGCACTACGATTGTAGTCTGAGCTAAGTGTTGTGCATTGGTGCATACAACCGCTAGCATGACTTTTGGTCATGGTCAAAGTCAGAGCTGCTATACCAGAGGTGTCGGGCTATGGTGTATAGGTGATCATAGAAACAGATAAGCGAAATAGAAAACTGCACACAGATTTTAAAAGTTGCATATTATGTGCATTGCATATTTAAGTTATATCTCTTACTGAGCATTAAGCTTATAGTTGAAGTCTTGTGATGTAGGTATATATGGTATCGAGGCTAGGAGCAATTGACGGAGTATTTGTGCGTTGCAGATTTGGTTGCTAGCTAGGCTAAAGGATTTAAAGGTTAAAAGGATTTTGAATTAAGACAAGTTTTGTAAAGGTTTATTTATTGTATTCTCAATGTTTCGTTTTATTCATAAAAGTCTCCCACTTTGATTTATAAAAGGAATTTTCCAAGTTGTAAAGGCTTTTAAGAAAAGAATTTTATTTACTGTCTTTTAAAGGGTTTTAAGAATGAAAAGTCTTCCGTTATGCAAAAGTTTTTAATTTTACGTGATTTTCAAATATAAATCTCTTTTAAAAATGCGACATTTTAAGAAAGGAAAACCGAGTCATTATAGTGAGTCTCCCTTGGGTTGAGAGTCCCTAGCCCTCCGAAGGTTTTGATATCCATGGACACACCTATTGAAGACAGTGGCTAGTATGGTGGGATTTCATGGTCATGTGCGACTTTTCATACGATGGTGTATGATCAGTCATGTTGATAGTCACATAAATGTTGAAATTCATGGATATGTTGAAATTTACATACATGTTCATAAAATGGTGCTTGTTAAAACTATGACTATTTAATAATAAATGGAGCATTGTACTGATGCACAGTATCACTATATCATTGTGAAAAGAAAGTCGTATTATGCTTTTCATATTCATATATTGCATAATTGTGGGTCATAAGATGACGAAGTTAAATAGATTGTCATGGTATCTAGACTATGATATGTTGTATCATAAGTCTAGGCATTGAATTATATGCATTATATTGAGGAATTCCTTCATATAGAGGGATCAACTGTGATAGATTTTAAATAGAAATGTCTAGATGTAACAATTCGTTTATCCTTATTATTTTTCATAACATCTTTTTCAAATCATGTAACACATAGAATTTATAATGCAGCAGAAGCTTTTCTTTGTAATTAAAAAGATTCTTTATACCATTCAACTTTTTAAAAGATACAGTATATCATTCAAAACATTTAAAAGTCATATTACACAACCTTGTCTTAATCCCTACATAATATGTTATAAAATCATTATCTATAACAGTTTTAGAAACAAAGCAAGCCATAACTCATTGGTCAAAATCACCAAGTGACATAGGTGCTCGATGTAGCTATACCCCTTCAGCTGCAATTCCATGCTATCAATCCACAGTTTCTTTGTTTTGATCATATTCTTCACTTACATTACAAGATTTATCTATGAGCTTAATGCTCAGTAAGAGATAAAACAAATATAAATAATGTGATGCTCATGCTATGTAGTCTCATTAAATTATGCATTTTCATTTCAGTTTTTCTTTTTTTAGTCACATAACATTCCAAGCATTTGGAGATCTATAGTCAAAGGGAAAAGATACATCATTTGGTCCTTTTAAGTAGAATTGTCACTCAATCCCTCCAGGGACGAGATAAATCATTTGGTTCTCCTAAGTAAGACTGTGTCACTCAATCGCATCTTGCAACGCCTATTTACATTTATTCTATCCGTTTTCAGTTTCTTTGTTAATATATATGCATGTAAACATTTTTGTTTCTTTTCTTGAAATCATGATGTATGAACATGAGTGCATACCAATCAGACCATCAAAACTATGCAACATAATGAATCATTATCTTTTATGACTCCTAGCATATCAAACATGTGATAATATACAATTTATAACACCACATTATATTAACATCCTACTGTACTAAACACAATAAGCAATATCATCAAAACAATACAAACCTAATATCTTATGATATAGGCCAAAATGCCAAAGACATGTATATCTCTTACCTTAAGTCGTTAATGTGGTTCAAACACTTAGAAATATCTTCTTGTATAGCAAAACATAAACATAGTAAAACTTTCATCAATATCCATTCAATTGCATATAACTTAAAGTATGCATAATTCCGAATATACTCAATCTTCACCATTATTGTGTACTTTACCTGACCATTTAGTGCTCATTACATGCACATGATAAAAACAACACATTTTATAACTTCAATCCAATATGCATACTTTCTAGGGTTTTCTTCCAAATTTTTGTCCATCTTTGAATATTCATAATTTCCTCCATACTTAACCAAACTCATTAATTTTAGAACCTTTCTCTTCCTTAGGATGTCAAGAATAACATACTCAATTGGTTTTGCCTTACAATTCCATTAAGATAGTCAAATAGTACAAACAACATAACTAACTGATTATGACTATTTTTCTGATTTTTATTTCTTCCCACCATAACAACTTCCTTAAACTTAAAGAAGTCTTAAAAATCATAAAAATAATTCTTGTTACCTTCACATTTTTGAGAGGGAGAGAGACTTCCTTAAGAGCTTCTAGAAAAATGTTTTCCCTTTTTAATTCTAAGTCTTTTAGCGCTTAATCTATAATAAGAAACTCCTTCTCCAACTTGAAGCTGGAGGTGTGCTTCAAGCTGGACGTGCATATGGTGAGTCAACCTTCCTCCACCGATCAAAACATAACATTAAATTTAATTCCAAGTGACCTTTCATAATCCCATTCATCCACATTTTAATGCCCGGTCGACTGCTCTTGTACTTTTTTTTATTTTTTGAAGAATATTTTCCCCTTGTAGACACCAAAACATCCGTTGCGGAATTCTTGCCTCCTGCAGAATCGTAATTCCAGATGTAAAGACCCGATTTTTCGTAAATTCTTAAAAATGCATTAAAATTTGATCTCTTGTAAAGTCGTTGGAATCTCTTTTAACACAGTTATCAGAGTGTGACATTAAACCGGATCGCTACTGACCCTTTGTTAAACTCATTATGGAAACCAATTAGTAAAATTTGGAAGCGTAAAATAAATCGTTTATTTAAAACATTGCGGAAGCGTGAATAATTTAATGAAAGAAACTTAATAAATGAAACTGACAATTAAACACCATTTAATTACAACTGTTTACTCATTCCTCTCTTTGCTTGGCCAGGCACGAGTCTCGCACGTGCAAATCCTTCCTCCCTGCATTTTATTATCTGTTCTTCATTTTTACATTAACTCCTAACTCTGTGCATTGATTTCACAGAGAACCTATACCTAAACTACAAGTAACTGTAAGCCCAAAGACTTAGTAAGGAAAAAGGATAAATGCAACGTGAATGCTACTCTTTAGTCCATTTTGGAATGGAAGCCACCCAAACAAATCCTTTCATTAAGTCCTTTACCAGTTTATTACTTTACTTTACTTTCGTTCATTCATCCGTTACTCGTACATCGAGTGGGAGATTGAAGGACCCGTATGGAATGGTATAGTTGATCGGGCTAATCTCCTGTGGACAACTAGGTCCCGTTCCCATCTAGGTAGGGTTGTGCCTAGTTGCCGGGCTAGACCCGACTACCCATCCGCCCCCATTAATTCCTTTTATTTTCTTAACATTTTACCTCATGCATGTGTGAGTACCACTCTAGTGGCACTCCCTATTGGTTTCTATTAACATGATGAATGACCATACATTCTCGACCTAGTATGATGCATGATGCACTATAACATTAACATTCATTATAATTGAAGTGCGTATTGGAATAAAAGCAACTATAACTGAAAGCGTATATAAGAACAACAATAATTGAAAGCATACAACAAAGCATAACAGGGAACAAATTATGATATCGAATTGAAAGTGATGAGCAAATAAGGGACAATAAAGTAAACGTGCAATAAATCATAATTAACTAAACATGCTCGTTAGACTAAGTTAGACTAAACATGAAACATGCTCTTGAACGACTAATGACAGCAGCAAATATTATCAAATTAAAACAGCGAAGCATGCTTTTGAGAGACTAATGACAGTAGTGAATAATGAATCGAAATGAACAGCGAAACATCCTTTTGAATCGATAATAACGACAGCAAAAAATATCGAGATGTGAAACCCGAAAATTTTCAAAAGTAAATTCTACGTGTGAATTTTTCGCGTTAATGTTTGGTCTTGACGTTGGAAAATTGACTCGAATTTTTGTGTAGTGGACACATGTGAAATTTTGGTCAATTAGTCAAATCGGTGAAATTGGATATTCCCGAGAGATTAAATAAATTAAGAATGAAAGTTAGAAAATTAAAAGATCGTTATCGATTTGCGTTTGGGGCGAATCGAGATTTAATTCGGGAAAAAAAAATTCTCGAATGAAAAATTTAATTAAGAAACAAAATTGAAAAATTAAACTGAATCAAGAAAAAATATTGTAAAACAATTTGTGGGATAAGTTATTTAGTGTATAGAGTCAATGTTTTATTTATATATTAAATTTTTGAGTTAGGAAAATAATTGAAAGGAGGGAAGTTTATTTAAATGAGGGGTTTAAAAAGGGGGAAAGGATACGTGTACATCAAAGAAAGAGAAGAAGGGTTTAAAGCGAGGAGGAGAATTAAAAAAATGAAAAGAAAATGGTGGGAAAATGAAAGGAATAGCGTGGCAGATTTGGAGTAAAATAAAGAAGGAAAAAAATGATTAAAGGAAAGAAGTAGATGAAATTTTAAAATGGGAATAAAGAGAAGCAGGGGAAGGCAGCGAAGAGAGGAAAGAAGGGGAAATAGGCCTTCTCCATTTTGGCTTTCTATTTCTTCGGCCGCAAGAGAGACCCGCGAGAGAGGGTGGCCGAGAAGGTTTTCGATTGTGCGACTCTATCTAAGCGGAAGTCAACGACAGTGGCTTGCGGGCGACAGAGAAGCTTCGTCTAAGGGATACTTCCGCCATTTCTTCGTTTGGGTAAGAAATGTCATGAGCTGGGTTTATTTCTGGTTATGTCCACTATCCTTGATAATGGGTTCGATGTTTTGATTTCTGGATTCGATGATGAATTTCTCAGTTGAGTCTTGTCCTCCATTTTGTGAACTCTGTCCGAGCGAGAGTTGCGGGGAGGCGAGTGAACGAAGCTCGAGCTTCAGGCGATCGGGAAGCTTCGCTTAGGAGTGGTCTAGATGACGATTAACTGAACCGAGTGGAGCTGCATTCCGTCATTCTTTAGTCAGGGTGAGGTTTCTGTGTGTTTTTGGATTTTCGTTACAGAACTGCTATTTTGGATGAGAGGAAAATACTGATAAATCATGCCTTGCTGTGGTTTTACGTTACAGTGTTGAGAGTATTCAATTTGTTGTTCTTGGTTTGGGTTCTGTTTAAGTCACCATGTTGATGAAATTGTTGGGTATTCTGCTTAGATTATGAGCTATGCTTTATTACCGTTTTGGATGAAATAAATGCCCAGTATGCTTTCTGTTTCCTGCCATGGTTTTAAATGATGAATTGGTTTTGCTTGGGTTTTTGTCTTGAGTGATAAATTTATGAATGTCAGCTGTGGTTTATAATAACCTGTTTGATGGACATTATTGAGGAAGCTATTGACTTATTGGGTTAGTTCTGCTTAATGGTGGACTCCAGCTTATAATAACATTGAAATGAGGGCTTTGTTTTACTAATGTATTATTGGAGTTTACTAAATGTTGAGCTGAGGTCGTTCTGTTTGGTTAACCCAATTAATGAATCCTGTTACGTTGCTATTGTTGTTTTGAGGACTTCCGCTTGGTTGGAAATATTCATTTTGTTCTCTATGTCTAAATTGATAATCGAGGATTCTGGTCGGCAACTGTTTTGATGATAAGTGTGGGAAGCATGTAATTTGTTGTACTATTTTGCATCTAATGTTCTAGGATACACTGTTGGGAGTTGGTAGATATAGTTGGTCCACTTTGAATATTTATTTCATGAACCGTAGAGGGAATGATAATAGGCGTTAAGCTTACTCCTGGTGTAGTATCTTTTAAATTATTACTGAAGAATTATTTATGAGAATTCCCGTTTTTGGCATGTTATAGGCTTGGACGAGTTCAAGGACTTAGAGCCTGTGCCTAAGGTTGATGTTCCTTCGTATACGATGAAGGACCGCCATTGAGGTAGGGGTTTTATACTGAGTTGTTTTGCATTGCATTGCATCATTTTCAAAACCGTATTTTGTGGGATACCACATATGAAAAACTTGATGGGAACTATTCGACAGCACGTCAGCTCTTTATATTATGTATGTACGAAAGTTTTACATGTTTACTTTCATGCATCTGATTTCATGGTGTGATATACTGGATACTATTATGGGATTGATGGATCCTCTTGGCACTTTGGACGGTCCGGGCGTCAAAGTATCTAGAGGCCATCCCCGGTACATCTCCTTCTGCGTGGAGATGGTTTGTTTGCGCGCTGTGTGAAATCCCAAAACCTGATCAGGGTGTATCACAAGTGTGTCGTTGACGGAATTTGCTCATGACACCCAGGAATCACGGGTGCGTCGTTGACGGAATTTGCTCATGACACCACGGAAGACAGGCTGGGTCTACGGACCGTCGTCATTTTTCTTCCTCCAGCCTCATGAGGTGCTGCTTGGAAACGGTCGCCGTCTTTCTATACGTTTGTTCGGGGGATTCCATGAGTGTTCCTCCTTTTTCACGGATTACAGTTTCTGTGATGAAACATGACGATGGTATCTGAACATATAGCTGTCTACGTACACAATCATGCTTTTTAAATATCTCGTCGGGGGCCTTCGGGCCAGCTTTTCTAAAGGAGAAAATGAATTTCAAATGTTTTTTTTTCAAAAACCTGCATACTTCTCAAAACTCATGGTTTCCAAGAAAACAGTAAAATAAGTTTTACATACGCATTACATTTAGTATAAGTTCCATATTGAGCTAGTCACTCACCCCAATCGACTTATTTTTTCTAGGTAAAGAGAAGATTAATTAAATTTGAGTGAGATTCAGAATAGGGTCTTTGTTCTATTTCATATCTTTTATCTAGTTAAACTTTCATTTATTGTTAAGCAAATATTCGGGAGGATTGTATAATCTTTAATGTGGATGGCTGTAAAAGAGTACTAAACTTGGTTTGTGGATCTTCTGGATTGTATGCACAGTATCATTAGGACTTAAAAGTTTATTATTTCTGCATTATCCATTTTTCTAGCAATCACTATATGGAATGTGGCCCATCATGAGTGGGTCGCGGCTAGGTATTTATACATGTTTTTCGCAATGATTTAACTAGCCTTGGGTTGGGTGACCGGGTCTTCTACGAAGATCGGGTCGTTTGGCCCGGCATTTCTGTCCGGCCCCCCTTCGAGTCGTGACAAAAACGAACCAGGGAAAATATGCTTTTTAACGACTAAAACAAAACAGTAGTAAATGGACACTAAACATGCTTTTAAGTGACTGATAAAGCAACAAAGATATGAACAATTAATCACGCTTTTAATTGACTAACGCAGTAGCATAATACAACATCTAAACATGCTCTTGATTAATAACACAACAGTAAATGAACACTAGTATGCCTTTCTAATGACTTTAAGTAGAAGTGAACAACATTGATACAAGGCAGCAAAAACAAGCTCCATAGCGGTTATAGTCAACAACAACTAATAACGAACGAAATAGCGAAAGACATGCTCCCCAACAACTAAAATCTACAGCAACAATACCGAACTAGGCAGCGAAATATGCTCATGAACGACTAAGAAAAACAATAGCAACAATATTCGACAGAATATGCTTGATAATTGTGAACAAACAAGGGCTAATATGATGACAGAACAATGAATACAACATTAGATGGAATGGCAGCGAAACAATACAACTAACGTGCTTGTTATTGAGGGTTGCAATGAACATATCGGCGGACATAATGACGGCGGAAATAATATAACTGACATGCGTAATATAGAGAATAAATCATGTGCAACCAAGGAGAAATCATGTTCCAAAACGGAAATAAATTGCAGAACAATATGCTACAAGTGGACAATATCATATATTTCAAGTAACGGATAGAGTTTAGGTCATTCATCATTTACATTCGTCACGAAGTCCTTAGCTCATAGTCCTATACTGCCAATCTTAACGTCAGTTAGGGCTTAACTCTTACCAACCTTAACATTCCATAACCGTAAATCAAGCACTAAGCTATAGGAAATGAAACTAACAGTCTCATATATATATATATTTCCAGAGGGATAAATCACAAGGTAAAACATCTAAACCAGTGAGGAAATATGCATGAAATCATGACAGAGTAATACACCCAATGAAGATTACAGGAAATGAAGGCACCAAGAAATTTACAAAGACTCATTACAGTCAACAACACACATGCACACATTTACTTGGGTGTATGGCCTCCAAATGGCCAACGACTACCCCATTCCTTACCTAGAAGGAGTCTTCTCATGGACATTTGCTTCCCCACTCCTAGACTATTCTTCACGTAGGGCTCAAACGGAGGAGAAGGTAATGCCCAAAAGAAGGAGCTGGTCTGGGGGTTTAAAGGGAGAGGAAGCTCAACTGGAGACCACTCGTACATCCAGCAGGAGGTGCAGTGGACAAATCTCTATTGGTCGGACCTGGCTATGCAATTCAGTGTCGAGGGGTTGTGATTTTATTGGTTGTGCATCATTTTCTTCTGATTTTTAAATCATTTTTGTTGCTGATCTGCGATGATTCGGACGCGTGCAGACGCATAGATCTCATCCGCAAGTCTAAACTCTCACAAAACGGACGAGGCTACTCCACGTTTGCAGCCGTCTGGACTTGTCCGAAGGTCTCCAGACTTGTACAAATTCGATGCGGACGCAGCCTTCCTCGTCCGCATCATCCGGAACCTCACCCGAAGGTCTACAGACTTGTAAAGATTCTATGCGGACGCAACCTTCCTCGTCCTCACGTCTGGGACCTCGTCTGAAAGTCCCCTGTATAGTGAATCTAGGATGCGAAGCTGCATCCTGAGTCGTCCTATGCCTAAAAGTGACGTGGCTAAGCACTTGCGGACGACACTTCTCGTTCGCAAGTCGTCCGCATGTGTCCGAAAGTCCACATCCAGACACATTAGGACGCATCCTCTCGTCCTCACTTCGTCCCAATTCCTAAGGCCTCCATGATAAATACATGCGGATGATGAATTCTCGTCCTCACCTCGTCTGCATGCGTCCTCAACACCATAAATCCCACTTTCTTCATCTTTTCACACTAACCTTTATCCCGTAACATCTTTCCCATATTTACACGTCACAAATAACGTGTAGAAATACGCAATGTAATATCCTCATACTCCCAACACTTGATTACATCATGTATACGGGGAAAACCTTATCGAAAATTCTCCCACAACTCAACGTTCCGAACACGCCTTGGTAATAGCGATAATTGTCCAACTTCAAAAGTCAAGGTGTTACACCAGATGACCGCTCCAAGTGACCGCAATCTATCAGAGTTAAAAATTTAAAATTTGTTCACAATCAGGTCGTTTTGTCCCGAACACATTTTTTCCTTTTGGTCATCCACGCCAGAAGTGTGTTTACACATGTAGACGTCTGTTCCTAACACATAAGCCCTCACTTACAATTTTTTCAAAAATAACACTAAGTCTAGACACCCACTCCAGATCCACTTTTACACATGCGGATATCCCCACCCGTGTCAAACAAAATTGTGATTCCAAACATATATATCACATCCATCATCCAATCCATAATATAATTCAATTCACCAATGAAATCCATTCTACAATAAAATCCAATTCACATTACGTAAACTAAGAGTTTTCAGATATTACACTAGATAGCATAAGATAGACATTAATTAGAAATGTCTAGAGATGATTCAACATTAGACATACATTGTAAATGTCTAGATAGCTTGAGAATAGACAAATATTAGAGGTTTTTGGAATTGGTATTAGATGAATCATAGAAGAAAACGAGAGATGGTTTGGGAATTAGAAATTAATTGAAAATGTCTAAACGGTGGTAGTGATGGATGAACCAAAATAAAATGTGGTCTTTAATACGACCAATCATATTGGAAAGTAGAAAATTTTATAGAATAAGTATTCTATAGAGTTTGATGGTGCTTATTTAGAATAGCTCGTGAAGTTCGTGATTGAGGTATTTGGTATACATAAATACATATGGGAATAAGTTGTGCATGAAGAGTAATTATACATTAGAATGGAAAAGGACAACTATGGTTATATAAATTATAGACCTAAATGTTTTTACATATGCATTAAACATTTCTAATATAAAGAAGTGTATCACATAATTGAGATATTAATTAGAAATATCTAAAAATCTAAATAAAACATTGATTTGGGGTGTGTGACTATGAGAGATGATCAAAAGTTAAACGGTAGAAGTTAAGGATGTGAGGACTAATCATGTTGAGCTTAGTACATGGTTAGTTGTGATATTGGTATAGGTTATTGGATCATTTGATTAGGATTCTTGCTGAGCTCAAAAAAACTCGCGGTTCTATTTATGATATTTTTCAGGATCAGGTGGTAGTAGCTCTAGAGCAAAAAAGTAAAAATCTATTGAATATCAGAGTTTGCATAATATAGGCCCAGAGTGAAAGTTTGAGTTTTTTTTTTTTAATTTTGATGTAATTAGTTTTATTCGGCCCATATTTGTAAAATAAATTTGGATACAATTTTGTTAATAATAATAGTGTACAACTTTTCTGTTTGAATTGGAAATTTTATTTATTTGGCTCAACTGTGCGAGCGCATGTGTGTGTGTTTGGTGAGCTTTTGCTAAGGGTTGTAAGTTATGTGATCGTTCTCCGAGAGGAGAATTTGGTTTGCAACACGGTTCCCGAAGGGATCAGGGGTTGGCTTGTGACCAAGTTTAATATATAATGATTCGTTAAAATTGCTCTCGGGTGCAATCATTGTTGATTGGGGTATGAAGTGCGGTCTGCAGGACCGATGCACGCCTATAGAGGAGGGGGGAGTATGAATTAGGCGTTCTAAACTTTTTCATGCTATAATTCTAATTCTAACCCCAAGTGATTTATAACAAATATTAAATCAAACAATGACAAATATAAGAGTAAGGGTTAGAGAGATGACACCAATATGTTCACGCGGTTCGGTAACTTCAACCTACATCCACGCTTCAAGTTCTCAGCTTGGAGATTCTTAATCCACTAACCTCTCCGATTAGTGATGATTAGCTTTACGGGTGCCAATCAAACCTTTACAAGTTGACTATTGCGGGGCGTCACCCTTTTGTTCACGGTTTACAAATATGGAAATGAAAATTAAAACAAAGATTGTCTAACTCTCAAAATGTAAATCCTCAAGTGAGGGATTGAGTGTAACATCTCATTTTCGAACATTTTCTAATTTAAAACGTTGTACAACGAAAGACTTTGTATTTTAAAACTAAAAGATATAAAACACAGTAGAAAACTTACTAAAACAAAATACCATAAATAAAATTATTTTTTAAAAAATATTATTACAAAACCTTTTACATTTTTCTTTCATTCATTAGCCTAGCCATCCACAAGATTCGCAATGCTCAAATTCCTCATCAACTAATCCTTTGCTCGTTACCGTGCATACCTACATCACAAGACTTAAACTATAAGTCTAACATTTAGTAAGACATAGTAAATATGAAATACTCACGCTATGCAACTGTTATAAAACATGTGTATGCAGTCTTCGTTTTCAAAAAATAACCTATCTATTATATTCTTTAATCTTAGTTCAGAACATTGGAGATTTTCCACGGTAAAGAATAGATACATCCTCAGGATCAAACCTAGGCAGAACCATCACTCAATCCCTACGTGGGAAGAGATACATCGTCTCGTAGTTCTCCCAAGTAGATTCATTACTAATCTTCCCAATCCCCAACGCCTATTTACATATGTTCCATTCGTTTTCGTTTACGTTTAATGGTACAGTGGATAATCATATAGCTCGAATGAATGTTGTCCGCTTTGGGTGATCATCCCTCACAGACTTGTTCTTAGACTAGCATCTCATACCACTAACCTAGAACACATCCACTCGATATGTGTGAGCATCCATTTACCATTTTCAAAAACAATGCATAAAATCATTTTCGTATCACTTTCAAAATCATGATGCATGAGTATGGATGCACACAACTTAGCATGTTCTAACATATAGCCAAACTACCTCGAAGCATGATCAATAAAGCAATTACACAATCATTATACAATACATCCTTGAACAACAATACAATCAATTGCACCTAATCTATCAAATGCCACACTAAACAACATATTAAATTACATTAGAGAACAATCTAAAATCACATAATACTATCCTTATCAAAGCAGTAAACATCTCACAACAATAGTCAACAAATCTCTAAAGACATCCTCCCCCCATGCTTTAATTGCCCAACCATTAGGCAAGGCAAGGAGAATTATAACATCTAACCTCAATAATTCTCACTTATTACAATTTTTTCTTCACTTCACAGCTCATTAACATTATACAAATAAGGAACCATTTCAAACTATTTCACCAATATATCAATGCAGTAAATAGATAGAGGGAGTCATCATAAGTTTTTTCTCACTAATATCTTCCAAAGCAGTAAACTAAATTAGAGTGAAATCCCAGTAACAGAGCACTACTCTAACTATATCATCCAACAAAATACATAATGAACAAAATGACGCCTAATTAATTGGAAGACATGAAAAATATATCTAAACAGTGTATCACTCTCTACATTCATCCACAAACAGAATAATCACAGCAAGGTTTATCAACAAATAACACAAAAAATTCCTAATTCTTGCGATGTAGGCCATCTTTGGCAAAACACACACACACACACACACACATATCTCTTACATCTTTTCGCAGAAGTCCTCTCCTGTTAAAGCTTCTCTTTGCACCAACAACATTGCCACACTCTCCAGAAAACCAAAACGTAGGAATCACCTTGAGAGAACTCCAGAAGACCTTCTTGTTTTTCTCTCTCAAAGCTCCCTCATATATGTTTATAAATTTATAGAGATAGGCAATAAGTCACGACACTTCACTATCCAAGTACCACTTCATTTTCCAGGAGACGGTTAGCAAATTCCTGGGCGATTCTTGACATTCCGGTTGATCACCCTCTTCACATGATAGACCACAAATCTTAAAGTTATAATCTGTCGTGACCATGATTGACCGCCATCCCTTGATGATCAACCACAAATTCTGCCCTTTTCAGAAAAAACCGGTCGATCACCCTTTAGTGAATGATGGACTGCTGCCAAATTGGTTGCTCTTGGTATAAAATTTGCTTTGGACCCAGTTTGTAACGACCCATAACTTCCTTCATTTGAAAACGTGAAAAAATTTAAAACTTTTGAAAACATCTTATTTTATAAAAACAGTATAAGACTTTTCTTAATAAACATTCTTTTTCTTAAAACCTTTTGGAAAACATAGCGGAAGCATAAAACAAATCATTTAAAATACAATAAATAAACTTCTTACTTTATCTTTTAAAACTCTTTTCTCTTTTAAATCATTTAGCCTAGCCAGTCGCAAGATCCGCGCGTGCAAATCTTTCATCAACTGCTCCTTAACCTGCTCTCATGGTCTCGAACATACCTACATTAATAAGACTTAAACTAATGAGTCTAACGCTCAATAAGTGATAGAAAATAAAACTAAAAATACACATGCTATGCTCTTTTAAAAATCCATTTTCTGTTTTCTGTTTCAATTTTCTATTTCTTTTACCATTTTCTTTCTTTTTTCTCTATCTTATATCTTTTACATTTTCGTCTTTAACTCTGACGCACCCGACCCTGACGCCCTCGGCAAAGTAGCAATGGATAATTTGAAAGCCCTCTAGTCGTTGATCGGTCTGTCCAATGCATCCGACCTAACACCTCTGCTATAGAGGCAATGGATAATCTGAAAGCCCAACTAACCATTCGCCGGTGCCGCAACCAGTATGAGCAGCAATGGCAGAATTTGAAAGCTTTGCTAGTAGCAATGGATAATCCAAAAGCCCAACTAGCGATCGTGCCCACAAAGGGCTTAAATGGCCCCACACCATACCATTGCCTTTACTTTACTTCACCTTTTATCATTTAACATTCGTCTATTATCTGTTTTTGCTTTTCATGGTAAAATGGATATTCCTACAACCCAAATGATGATCGTTCGCTTCGGGTGATCAGCCCTCTATGAACACCGTACACTTAGTATGTGTGAACATCCATTAAACTATCTCTAAAACCATGCATGTAAAACCATTTTTGTATTGTTTTGAAAACCATGATGCATGAAGCTCGTGAATGCATACAGTTTCTATCTCCTCTATGTAGGCCTCAAAACATGCTTAATCTTCTTATCATTATCTTTAACTCAAAACTAATAAACATATCATTGAAAAACCTATATCTAATAAACACGCAGCGAATATCAATACAATCCTCAGAACATGGTCACAACCTAACTTAGTAATCTATTAAAGCAGTAAACAGTCAACAAACAAACCATAATTCTTGCGATGTATGGCCCGAAGGCCAAAACACATACATATCAACTTACCTGTCATTTGTAATGGGTTTAGCACTCAACTCTATCCTTATTCCTTTAATACCTTAAAAATAATTAATAAACAAGCATCAATATCATTATTCTCAGACCTATAATTTGACAACATGCGTATACATTATATTTTTATTCCATATTTCCTTTAATTTCTCAAACTCATTCCTTTATGTAACCTGCACATACATAAAATTTCCAATCCAACAGAGGCTAATAACCTTAACAATTTTACAAATTCCATTTCCTAACTTCACCATAACTGTGCACTCTCGACAATACCTCACGACAATAATTATTAGAACAAGGCAATAGTTCACTATCCATTAACACCAACTTAACGGAGCATATTCATATTCTCAAAAATAATCATCAATGGAGAACCACTATATTAAGGATAACCAACTGCAGCAACTGAACCATGTGTAGGATCGATATACACCTAAGAGAGAGAGAGGGGGTGGTGGTGGTGGGATTAATTAGGTGTTCTAACGTTTTCGTGCGATAGTTAAATTCTCTAAATCCCTATGCGATTTATCTCATACAATTAAACATTCAATGCATAAGTATAAAGAGTTAACGGAAAAGAGATGCAAACATGTTTGTTTACGCGGTTAGCAAATCCCACCTACGTCCGCGCTCCAAGAGTCCACTTGGAGATCTTTCACTAGATTGGCTTAAGAGTGCCAATGTAATACCCCAAATTTTATATTGGAATTTAATAAGAATAATTGAAAAGTAATTAAGGATATTTGGATTAATTGGAAAATTATCAGGGTATTACCCAAGACGTAATTGTGAATTGTTATTAATCGATATTTGGAATAAATCAGAAATTTAAATTGGGTTGAGAATAATTTAATTAAATGAAAGATTTAATTAAATTATTAAAGAAGAAATTATTCGGTGATATTAGTATTAATTTAAAAGAGAAAAATATAGATTAAATCGTTCAGCTCGACCTGAAAATATGGAGTGCTCGGTTATTTGTTATGAGAAGAATTTAATTAAGAGAGAAATTAATTAGACATTTAGGAAAGATTAATTGAGGAATTTGGATTAATTAGAATTGAAGAAATAATAAATAAATAAATAAAAAAGGGTAAAAATTAAAAGGAGATAGAGGAGTTGAACTGGTTCAACAGGTGAATCGGTTTAGGCTGTTGTTATGGTCCGGTTCGGAACATTAGAGGGGGAGATATTGGTTTGCTGAAGATTTTTTTTAAGACAAAAGAAATTAGGAGAGAGCTGAGAAGGGAGGGAGAAGAGGTCGAGACCGAGAGAGAAGGACATCGCGGGAGGCGGCGAGAGCGAGGGGGACGAGACAATCGGTGAAGAAACGTGAGGCTCAGGCTCAGGCTCTTGCTCGGGTAAGCGTTGTCCGGTGAATGGCGAACGATCGGTGAGCAAACGGCAGGCAAACAATGGGCTACGGCTCGAAAGCTGCGATTTTCTGAAACAAGGTTAGTCACGGTTGATTCCCTGCCATTTGATGCTGCTGCGTTTGGAATTGTGGCGGTGAGTTGCATGGGATAGAAAAATCGTCAGTGGCTGGAAAGGCAAGGCTTCGGTTCGCTCGACAGTTGCCAGTCCAACTCGCGGTTCAGTTTGAACCGGCAGATCCTTTGGTTCATCCTCTGGTTCAAGGACGACAAATTGTGTTTCAGTTGCAAGGATTGAACAACGAAGTTTCGACCAAAAAATCTGGATTAGTAGCTGGAATCGTGAGATGAGATAAGTGATTCAAATTTAGTCCTTTGTGTATAAATAAGGAGGCGAATTTTGAATTTTCAATTACAGAAGAGAAGAAGGCGAGGGCCGTAGCAGAAGGAGAAATTCCTCTCTGGTTTCCTGCAGGTATCAGTCTCTCTACATTTGATTGGTTGGTCTGCTGCAATGATAGGATTAAGGTCTGGAGAAATTTTGGATAAATTGTGTTGTATACGTTGTGCTCTGTACTGCTTGAATAATATGTGAATTATGCACTGTTTTGCTTTGTTGGCCATGGGATTATGAAGGTTGTTATATTTGGTTCGACTTTGTAATTGAGACTGAAACAATGTAATGAACAATTGAATTAGTCCCTGTTAGTGGATAATGTGTTCTCTATTTGTGGATTTAATATGATGAAATAATGTGTTCTCTATTTGTGGATTTAATTGATGAATAGTTTGGATTGTGATGTTTTCCATTAAAGAAAATGAATTACTTTGGTTGTTTATAAATCTGTTTTGAAAATATGTGATGAATGAAGGCTCTGTCTATTTAATGGCTTGCTAGGTATGCTCATATGTTGTGGTTATGAAGCATGGTTTAGTTACTACTAATTGTTACTACTAGTGGATATCCTTGTAGTGATTCTCTGTTGATAGTCATTGATGATTGAAACTACCTTGGTTCAGCTCTATGATTAAATTGATGCCTTGATATATGGATAAGGAAGTATATTGTTCTCTGTTAATTCTTTTGTCATCTTTCTGCTAAGTTGTTGGATGCTAAGGTTATTGGGTGATATGTTCTATAGTGTTGGATTCAAGTCATTATGGAAATTGAATCGATGTAGTTTTATGTCTTGATTCAAATATTAATATTGGACGTTGATTTATGGGCCTATAATTCATGGATGGAGGCGTTGGTCTTCGTTATGTGATAAGGTTGGTTTCTAAATGCTATCAATTTAGATTAAACTATTAGGTTGAGTTATATTGATAAAACATTTTCGTTTAGAGAACTTTAGTAAGTGGTAATAAGGATTAAAGGTATGACATACAATAAGATTAATAAGTTGTGATTGTTATTAATCATACGTTACTAATATTGAAGGTACTAAAGAAGGAAGAAAAAGATAATGATTAAGCATTGAGCGCTTTAAGCAATCGAGGTAAGTGATATGCATGTGTTTTGGTCTTCGGACCCTACATCGCAAGATTAGGAGATGCATGTTTCATTGTTTACAGCTTTTCTAGCATGTTTCGTTGCTTACTGCTTTCCTAGCATGTTTCGTTGTTTACAGTTTTAATAGCATGTTTCGATGTTTACAGTTATTAAAAGCATGCTTTGTTGTTTACAGTACTTAAATGCACGTTTCATTGTTTACTATTTTTATAGCATGTTCTGTGAATCGTACGTTGACTGTTTATTTACGCTTTCATATGAATTGTTGTATGCATTCATGAACATCACGCATCACGATTTTCAAAGAATACGAAAATGATTTTACTCACGGTTTTAAAAAGGAAAGACAAAAAACAAAAAGAAGTACGAACAAACAGAAAATGAAAAGAAAATACAAAGGAACAATTAAGAAAGATAAATAAGAAAATTCTTGTGGACCGGTAGACCAAGCCCGAAGCAAGAACAAAAGAAAAGAATAAAAGATAAATGTTTCTGTGGTCCGGTATGTCACGCTCGGCACAGGAACAAAAGAAAAGAAAAGTAAAGTAAAGAATATGAAAAGAGAAACGGATACGGATACAGGAACAGAAACGGAAACAGATACGGAAACGGTATGAGCACAGATACGGGAACAAAAAACGGACACAGAAACAGAAACGGAAACGAGTTTTCATAAATGGAAATAGATACAGATACAGATATGGAAACAGACATGGGAACATCTATCGAAACGCGTACGATCACAGATACCGAAACGGATACAGAAACAAGAACAGAAACAGAAGCAGAAAGAAAGTACGTAATGTGAAAAGATAAAAGAACAAAAGAAAGAGAACGAAAAGAGAAACTGCACACGGTTTAAAATGGCACAACATGTACATGTAGCATATTAGGTATTATCACTTACTGAGCGTTAGACTCATAGTTTATATCTTGCAATGTAGGTACAAGTACGAGAGATATAACGAACAGATTAGGAAGCAGTTGACGAAGGATTTGCACGGGCGAGTCTTGTGGTTGGCCAGGCTGAACGAAAGTAAAGTGAAAACAAATTTTGTAAATGTAAAGTAACACTTTGTTTATTTATTGTCTTTTCAAATAAACGATTTATGCTTCCACTATAAATTGAGAAAAAGAATTTTATAATAAGTCTTCTGCTGTTTATAACGATTTAAGTAACGCATTTTAAGCAAATGTTTGTAATGGTTTGGTTTTAAGAAAAGTACTCTAATTTCAATATAAAAGATTTTAATAAAGATTTCAATTGTTTTATAAAAGTTTTAAATTTCATGCATTTTTAAATATAAGAAAAACCGGGTCGTTATAGCCAACCACACTGTTTACAATTTAACTCTTTTATAGGGTGTCACCCTTATCTCTTGACTATTTTGGGGCATCACCCTTTACTTTGAGTATTGTGGGGGGTCACTCTTTGATTGAACTTCTAGGCGTCAATCGAGCCTTTGACTGTTTTGGGGCGTCACCCTAAATTGACAAATTCGTAGGGAGTCACCCTTTACAATTTAGTACAAGGTGTTTCGAAACATTTAAGCGTAAAAACTAGTTCAAACTCTTCCAAATTAAAATCTCAAGTTTGGGGTTAGGGAAAGTAGGATTTTACAATCTCAAGAATCGAGTATAAATTTTGGTAGGGCTTTGTCTCCATTTCGAGTTGTGTAAAATGAGTATTGGAAGTCTATGTATTTATAGAACTGTCCATTTTTGGTCAACCTAAACCTTTCGGTCGACCACTTATAGCCGTTGGAGAAAGTAGCCATTAGAAATCTGACCATTGAAAGTTGCTGGCAAAAATGAACAGTCGCGGTCGACCGGTCTGGGCCAGCGGTTGACCGCTCCCTTTGCAAAATTGTTTTCAACTTTTGTGATATTTTTCAGTTGACCAAATCTCCAACTGCGACCACACTGCAACCGCAAAAAAAAAACCAAAAATTATAGATTCATTTTATGAACATTTTCTGGTCGACCTGCTCGACCACAGTGCGTCCAAAAACTGCCGGATGATCTATTTACCATTTCAGACGCCAAACTCGTCCGCACCTTCAACCGCGGTGCGACCAAAAACATTGGGATCCATTTTTGGTCAATCAGAACTACACCATACACGACCACAGCTCTCCAAAAAGTAGTCAATACATTTTCGAAGTCCCAAAACGATATAAATTCACTGCATGGACTTAGATAAGTACGTTAGCACAACTTAAAACCCGTTTTGATAAATAATTAATTGAGCACAAAATCAATAAACATAATAAATAACTTATTAATTCACACAAAATATTCATCATTAAAATAAACTTAAGCCTAACACATTTAGGCTAACACCATGCACCATAAATCACAACAAAAAGGAACATTTTGTTACCTGAAGCTCACCAGTGAGGAGTAGAGAACAACTTCTCCAGAAGAAGTTCTTGGCCTCCCTGTTTTCTTCTCCCTCCACTTTCTCTCGCAACTCACTCTCTGTCTCTCACATTTTCCAAAGGTGTTTTCTCCTTTTTCTTTCTCTCTTCCTTCTCTACATTTTAATTCCTCTGCCTTTCTTTGTTTCTTCACAGAAGCTCAGCTCCCTTCTCTCTGTCTTTCATTCTCTCTTCCTTTGCCTCATTCTCTGTCTCTCCCTTATTCTCCTTCTCTTCTGTCATTTTAGCCCATAAGCTTTCTTTATAAGCTTTGCATATATCCCCATAATCCTTACCTAACAACTCTTAAGGATTGTCATATGTAAAATAAAACACATGAGAGAATCGCTGCGGAAAAATGATAGAGAACAATTCTCGGAAAACACAAACCCGCTAAGAGAGGGTTAGAATTTGTACTCAATTGCTGAGAGAATTCGAGTAGAAATTTTGGCAGCGTTTCGGTATGGTTTTCTCTCTTCTTGGTCTTCAATTCGGAGTGCTAGTATTTATAAAACAGCTTTATCGATTGACCACCTCCATTTTGGTCAACCGTCATTCGACTGTTGGAAACTAGCCATTGCGTTTATAGACAAACAGGTCGACCACTTTAGCATACCGATCGGCCGCCTATTCACATTTTAGAAACATCGCTCGACTCTGTCCATTTTGCAGTTATCCAAATAACCAGTTTCTCAACCGCTTTGTCAGCCAATGAAAAACATATCTCTCTGTCCATTTCTCGGTCTACCGTCTTCCAACCTATTGATCGCTTCTTCAGCAATCTCGAAACATGGAGCTTTTTGTAGTTTTTATGGTCGATCATCCACAGTAAACTGATTAACCACTTTTCTGTTTTGGATTTTTCTTCAGCCAACTGGTCGACCAAAACTCCATTGTTAGTCGACCTGTACTCCGCATTTTCCACATTTTCAAGTGTTCAAGTCCCAAAATTTACCCAATAGTTTCATGGACTTAAACCAACATGTTAGTACATATAAATACCCTTGTAAAGGGTATTTCTAATAAAGATCAATCTAATTATAAAGATAAAAAAATTAAGCATATTTAAACAATAAACAACTTATAATTATAGTGAATATATTCATCATCAAAACAAATAAGCCTAATTACACTTAGGCTAACACAGTCAACTGGTTCAAGGCAATATTGTGTATCCACAAAAGCGCGGACATTCAAAAGCTCATGGGTGATATTGCGATTGACTAGATTGAGAGTACGGTCGATCGGTTTAGAGACAGTGAAGAATGTGTTGATCTCGGGTAGTTTTGCAGTCGCTCAGTGTTGAAGATGCAGTCAACTGAACCAAAGATAGATTAGAGAGTATCCATCTCAGGTAGTTTTGTGGTCGCCCGACATTAAGTGTGTGGTTGACAAGACTATAGACAGATTGTAAAGTTTTAGCCACGGGTGCATATGGGGTCGACTGAATATGAGGTTGTGTTCGTCCGCAACTAGTGTTCAAAGGATTTTCCACAAAAGGTTGAATGTCCATGATGATTAAAAGAGCGGTCGACCGGAACTTAGGAGCAGTCAACTAGTATAAGGAGAAAATAAAAAATATGGTAACCTCAAGTTATTTTGCGGTCGACCAAAACTTGTGAGCGATCGATCGGGAATGCAAAAGGTCTCCAATAATAAGATTATGTGTCATGTTTTAGTTTGAGAAAACGTGATGACTAAGCATTTTTTAGGCTGATCAAGGTGACACTTCACGCTGAGAAGAGAGGAGAAGGTTTAACAAAGTTTTCTTTGAAGGAATGAACTCTCAATTGTGAAGAATATTGAAGACCAAAAGCTCTCAAGCAAAGGGTTATCTGTCTCAATTTCTTGAAGGTAAGTTGAGTTCTCTTCATGATTTAATGGAATTTTAAGGAGTTTATTGAATTTATGGGTAAAAAACCATAGATGAGATGAAATAGGAATTAGGCTATCTTAACTGTGAGATTATGCAAATTTTATTATTCCAATATCTTTATATGCAAACACAATAAGAATATTAAATGCAAGAGATAGGGAAGAGAGTTTGCAAACAAATTTGGTAAGGCAGTTCAGTCAACCTTGTAACACCCCGACTTTTTATATCGGGGTATTACCAAGGATGTAGTCGAATCGTTAAGTCGATAGGGTATTTCCTATAACATTTTCCCCGTATACATGATGTTATTTAAGGATGGGGTAATTAAGACATTACGTTGTGTATTTGTACGAGTCATTTATGACATGTGTTATGGGGAGAATATTGTGGGATAAGAGTTAAGTGGGACGAGTCAAGTCATTTGCAAACGTATGGGACGTTGTCCCAGCACATTGGGACGACTCAGGACACGATTTCGCGTCCTAACTTCTCTGTGTTGTGGACTTTTGGACTATTCGGACGATGCGGGCACGGGTGACTGCGTCCGGATTGAATCTGTCCAAATCCTAGACACTTCCAGACGAGCCTGGACGAATGTGGACGCGGGTGGCTTCGTCTGCATTGAATTTTTCCAAATTCTAGACAGTTTCGGACGATGTCCAGATGATGTGGGCGCAGATGACTACGTCCGGATCGAATCTATCCAATTCCTGGACACATTCAGATGCAGGCGGACGCCATTTTGCGTCCACATGTCGTCTGCAAACAGTACGGATGAGGAATGACCTCCCCCACCCTCCACGTAGGGCGCCGACCTCCCCCTGCCCAACCGACCTCTCCCCCTCCCTAGGTGCCTACGGCTTGTCCCTCCATCCAGGTAAATCCTTCCTCCTCTGCCATTCTTTATCAGTCTTCAGCTTCTTCTCCCTTTCGGGAGAGAGAGGGTCCAGCGAGAGAGTGGGAAATCCATGTGAGTGTGTGATTAAGTGAAGTGTGGGTTAACTATTGAGAGTTGAGTGTGTTACGTGAGTGAAGTTGGAGCTGCTGGAGGCTGCTGTGAGATGGAGCTACCGTTCGTGAGTTGAGTGGTGAGCTGAGGTTGCTGTCCTTGAGTGAATTAGTTCATCAACTTAGGTAAGGAAATAGGGGGTATCTATGGCCTGTGGAGGCCCTACACTACAAGTAGAGTGCGTGAGTTTTACGTTAGTTTCCTGAAATGCTATAGATATTCCTTGTGTTGCTGATAGTGTAGATTCCTTTATGGTAAGTTTCTTTCTTTAACTGGCCTGGATTTCCTTTGATGCTAGCGTAGCTTTCCTTGATTGTTAGTTTATCTCCCTTACTGTGAATGTGTTATTTGATAGAGATAAACGTTGTGATAAATGCTTTGAATGTGATGGATGCTGCGAGAATGATGAATGAGCTAAGCATTTCTTGACGATGATTTTATTCACTGCTTTACGCGTTGTAGTTTTACATTTAGTTAACATTGTTCTGCTGTGTCTAGTTTAAATCCTTTTGTGATATGTATAAACTATCATTTCCTTCACTCAACATATATATTGCTCTGTCATTTTATATATCGTTCTGCCATCACCATCGTTTGATATCTATATGTTAATAAAACTCTATGTTAAGCAACTAAACTAGCATGTTAAAATAACTAACACGTTAACATATTGGGCGTTGAGCATGATTAATAGTTAACCAACTAGAATCCTTGTATGTTTAGTAAACTAAATCTTGAGCATGTTTAGTAAATTAAACTCGGAATTGTAATTATTTAATTAGGATAACTACTTTGAATCCTTATTTCTAAGCATGTTAATTAATTAAAGTAATTACCTAAATATGTTAATTAACTTAACTAAAATAATTAACTAGCTTTGAGCATGTAATTAACAAATCTGACCATAAATTATGCCACGTTTAATTAGATGTTTAATCAACTAAAATTCTACGCATGTTTAAATAACTAAGCATGGTTAACTAAACATGTTTAACCTCCTTGAGTATGTTTAAATTATAAGATTTTATTTTGATGCATGTCAATTAATTAGAACAATTAACCAACAATTAACTAGACTCAAGTATGTTAACTAATTAACTCAACTAATGAGACTTGAACATGTATAACTAACTAGTCTAACAACCCTAGCATGTGCAAATAATTAACATGTTAATTCCCTCTTTTTGGTTATTCAATATATCGTCTTTTACTGCATTTTTCTTTAACTTGCTTTACTTTATTAGAAAAGAATGGAGAAAAGGAAAGAAGAATGAGCTAAGTATGAACGAACTAAGAATTTCATTGACTAAGTGAAGAAATGCTTTTGTTATTATCTTCTTAATGTTGCTCATAACCTTGCTTACAACTACTTGCCCTTAGCATGTTATTTTCTATTAAACCTAAGCATGGTTAGATAACTAGGATAAAAACATGTAATCAACTCTTGAGCATGTAAATTATCTAGGACAACTGTCTAGAATAATAATGGTCATTATACTTAAGCATGTTAACTTGAGCATGTAAATCGGCTAGGGAATTAACTAGGACAACAGTCAATTGTATGTTTGAATTCCATTTCGTTTATTGTTGTGTTCTATATTCTATAAGTTCAAGCATGCCTTCATTGTTTCAATTCATTGCTTCTTGTGAGATGGGTGTTCAATTTTTGTAATTCCTTCATGATTCGCATTTCCTTAATGTTCGTTGTGTCGTTTCCTTATGTGTTTTGTTGTTTTCAATTTAATATCATTAGTGTTCGCTGTTATGCGCATTCAATTTTTGTTATTCAATTACTTTCTATTATATGCACACTTTCAATTACAGTTTACTTTCATTTCAATGCGATTGTCAATTACAGCTTGCTTTTATCGTTATATTACGTTATAAAGCATCATGTATCATGTTAGGTTGAGAATGTATCGTCATGCATCATGCTAATAAAAATCAATAGGGAGTCCCATATTGGTGGTGGTGTTCACACATGCATTGAGTGAGGAAAAATGTTAAGATGATAAAGGTTTTCTGTGGTCTGATAGCTTAGCCTGGCACAAGAATAAAATAAAATGATGAAAACGGGAGTTGGGGGGTAGATGGGTAGCGGGTCTAGTCTGCAGTTGGGCAAAGCCCCCTACCTTATCGGTAGAGGGGACCTGATTGCAAGTAAAAGGTTAGATCTAATCCACTATTCCATCCCTCATGAACCCTCCAATCTTTAGCTCGAAGTACGAGTAAAGAATGAATAAACGAATATAATGAAAGGATTGGTTTGGGTGGCCCCCATTCCAAAAGGACTAAAGAGAAGCATATCATGTTGCATTAAACCTTTTTCCTTACTAAGCCTTCGGGCTTATAGTTTACTTGTGGTGTAGATATAGGTACTGTACGTGAAATCAATGCACAGAATTAGGAATCAATGCGAAAGACAATATACAAATCAAAATGCAGAGATGAAGGATTTGCATGCACGAGACTCGTGGCTGGCCAGACTAAAGAGAGTAAAGAGAAAATGGTTGTAATTCAATTGTATTTAAATGTTCGATTTTCATTTCTCAAACGCAGTAGTTAATTGTTTAGTGTTTCTTCCTTAAAAGATTTATTTACGCTTCTGCTATGTTTTAAATAAACGATTTCAAAACGCTTCCGCTTTACTTTCACAAAAAATGGTTTTTAACGGTCCAGTTTGGCACTCTGATATTGCTTTAAAAGGAGATTTCAATGGTTTTATAAAAGTTTTGAATTTCACGCATTTTAAAAGATTACGAAAAATCGGGTCGTTACAAACCTTGCCTACGTCCGCCCTTCAAGGCTCCCCCTTGAAGTTTTCTTTCCACTATAACCTCCCCAATTATATCTGATTGAACTTTCGGGCGTCAATCAAGCCTTACAATGATTGTTACGGGGCATCGCTCTTCAAATATCTCACAATAGAATGTATAGAAAATTTTACGTAGTGAAGTACAAGCTCGGGTATCTAATTTCTCACGGGGATGTAATTTCAAGTTAAGGGATGAGAGAGATAGGCTAGGTACTAAGGTGTAACGATCCAGTTTTTCGTAAATCCTTTAAAATGCGTGAAAATTTAAAATTTCTTTTTAAAACAAACATATCAAAGTGCGGCTAACCAGACGTTTCTAAAACCCTTTGTTAAAACTCTCTTTCGTGAAAGCATTTCGAAAGCGTAAATAGAAATCATTTATTTGAAACGTTGCGGCATAAATCATTAATAGAGAAATTTGATGAAAGAACTAAATAATTAAATACACTTAAGAAAAGTGAAAACCGAAGAATTAAATACACTTTTATTACAATCGTGCCATATTTGGTTTTGATTAGCCTGGCCAGCCCCAATCCTCGCACGTGCAAATCTTTCATCCCTGCTTTAGATTATATGTTCATCGTTTTTGCATTGACTCCTAATCCTTTGCATTTATTTTCATGTATAGGTACCTACACCTACATCACAAAAGGACGTGAGCTCACACCCAGTAAGAAAATGGATTAATACAAATGCATATGTCTCTCTTTAGTTCCTTTTGGAATGGAGGCCACCCAAACCAATTCTTTTATTACATTCGTTCGTTCATTCTATACTCGTACTTCGAGCTGGAGATTAGAGGATTTCCTTTGTGATGGAATAGTGGTCAGACCTAACCTTTTACTTGCAACTAGAACTCCCGTTCCCAATAAGGGAGGGGCTTCGGCTAGTTGCAGACTAGACTCGCTACCCATCCGCCCCCCAACTCCATTCTTCTTTTCTTTCGTTTTCTTATCGTTTTTTCTTTCCTAATGCATGTGAATACCACCCCGAGGGAGTACTCCCTACTTTGTTTCTATTAACGTGAATGCATGAGGACACTTCCAAAATAGCTAACACATACATGAACGGTAAATGACAAAGCATCAAGATTCTACGATTAGCAATAAAAGAACAGAATTCAAAACATATAAGGAAAACAAAGGTATATCCACGTATTATGTAAAGCGCTATAAGGGAAAACTTAAGAAACAATCTTAGAAGCCATTTACTGGCAACACTTCCACCACTAATCGCTAAAACATGCTAACGCAACAAAACTTAACTATGCTTGAAGAATGATAGAAATCAATAGCATGCTTAAATATCGACTACAATTAAAATGGCTGACAGTTTACATGCGTAAATGTAATGAAATTATGCAACAACAAATATAGAAAACGGAACGAGTGTGACAACATAGAGCAGCGAACGATGAATGAAACAAAGTAACGACAACATGCTTCTTAAGGCGGCAATAAATAACAAGAAATCGTCAAGACAGAATGGCAAAACATGTAGTTTAGACGATTACATACAACAGCAAAGTGTGGAAAACAGGACAGCGAACGTGCATTTTAACAATTATATACAGCGGCGAATAATAATTAAGGCGAGACAGCGAGACATGCTTCTTAAATAATAATGAACAGTAGCAAAGTATTGAAAACTAAAACAATGAGGCATGCTTCTAATGACGAACATGACAGCAGAAACGAACAACTAATCATGTTTTTAGGCAACTAATAACGCAACAGAAAAATAAATACTGATCATGCGTTAAATCGACTAATAAGACAGCGGTCATATACGACTACACAAACTACGAGTCATGCTTTTGAATGGCTAATTCAGCTGAAAATAATAACAAGTAAGACAGCGAATTATGCCAACGAGTCAAGCTTTTTAACGTCAATAAAAAGCAGTAATGACAACGAAATAGACTATCGAATCATGCTTCTCAATGTCACCACCAGCAGCAAGGAAATCAGAAGACAAACCCGCAAGCATAATTTAAATCGACTAATATAAAGATAGACTGTAATAATGAAATGAGCAGTGAAACATGCTTTCTAACAATTAAATTCTGAAGCATTTAATATTAAATCCAAACAGCAAAAATGTGCTCTTTAATAACTAAAATCCGTAGTAGTAACTATTGAATATGGACAGTGAAAACATGCTTCCTAACGATAATAACAACAGTAAGGATTGACAGAAAACCAACAGTGAACGTCATGCTTTTCACAACTAAAATCTGTAGCTATGGTATTGAATAAGACAGCGAAAACATGCACCCTAACTGATGACAATAGCATTAAGAATAGCAAAAACGAAACAACAACAGTCATGCTTTTTGAATGTCTATACGTCAACGAGTAGTAACGAAGTAGAACAGTGAACACATGCTGAATAACTTTACACATGGAAGCTATTAAGTAGAAGATTACTTAGAGATTACTAATAAAATGAAATCACCATTATTAACAACAGTAGAAATTCATTAGTTATTCATTCATATTTCTCGTCCATTTGAACATCTTCTCTTTGATTCATTCAAGCTCAACCTAGCACTTTCACTACTTTTCTATGAACATTCCAATGAAAGCAAATGAAAGAATATCCAAGGCACACTAACAAGGAAAAATAGTAAGGGACAACTACGCATAGGGATTAAGGCAAATAATAGTTTACAGCTAACAATTTCACAGCAAAACTTAAGCAACTACAAGAACGTCAAACACACACTTCACTTGGGTGTAGGGCCTCCACATGGCCAAGATTACCCTATTCCTTACCCTTGTAGATGATTCTTCACACGAACAGCAGCTTCCCCTCTTATCCCCACACTCCAGGCAGGATCCTCTCCAGGAAGAAACAATGAAGAAGATGATGAAGGAGAGCTGGAGATAAATAGGGAGCTTACCCTGGGACAAACCATACGTGTGGCATGGGGAGGGTGCAGGCGACATCCTTTGGCTGGTCGGGATCGTGGGAGTGAGGTTTGTGTCGAGGGTTGTGATATCTATTGGTTGGGTGTCATTTTCTTCTGATTTTAAATCATTTTTGTCGCTGATCTGTGATGATTCGGACGAGTGCGGACGAGGTCTTCACGTTTGCATTTGTCTACGAAACCAAATTCCTTAGGCCAAATTGTGGCCTCGGACGAGAAATGGCATCCCCATTCTCATCTGTACCGTCCGAGATTTGCATTCAGACGCCATTTGGCATCCGCATGTCGTCCGTATGTACCATCCGAATGTGTCCAAGAATTGGACAGATTCAATTCGGATGAGGCTACTCCTCATCATCAGCCGTCCGGACTCGTCCGAAAGTCCCAGAGTTGTACAGATTCGATGCGGACGCAGCCTTCTTCATCCGTATCGTTTGGGACCCCATTCGAAACTTCACAGCACAGTGAAATTAGGACGAAACATCGTGTCCTGAGTCATCCTTCGGTTAAGGGTGACGTGGCTAAGCACTTGCGGAAGACACTTCTCATCCGCATGTGTCCGAAAGTCCACATTTAGACACATTAGGACGCATTCTCCCATCCTCACTTCGTCCCAATCTACCAGGCAGCCACGTTATACACATGCAGATGACATTTCTTCATTTATGTCATCTGCATGCGTGCGCAACTCTATAATTCCCACTTTTCTCCATCCTTTCACACTTAACCCTCATCCCGTAACATCTTCCCTCATAACTACAATTCACAACTAACGCGCAAAGATACAAAATGCAATAGCCCCATACACCCAACACTTGATCATATCACATATACGGGAAAAACGTTGACGGAATTACTCCTTTAAACCTAACGCTCCAGAACATTTTCGGTAATACCCCGACGATTGTCAAACTTAAAAAGTCGGGGTACATAAGGAGTTGAAGAGAAATGTCAAAAATAAAGTTGACAACACTTTGGTATTGTTTCTCTTCTTGTTCTCTTCAAATTTGAAAAAACCTCTATTTATAAATTTCTTTAAAACCCTGAGTTGTGGTCATCCGCAGGAAGGTGTCGGGCGTCCGCAATATATCCGTTGGTGACCCGTTAGACACGACAAAATGAGATGTGGACGTCTGCCTCTTTAGGTGTGGGCTGTCACAGCGGTCGATCTCACTTTTGGTCTGATCAACAACACCAATACATTTTCCATTCTGAAATACGATCTGGGCATCCTCATTTGAAAATAGGAGTCTGGTCTGGACGTCCGCACTCGTTCACCATTTTTTAAAATACACATCTAGGAGTCCGCATTTTGAAAACAAGAATCTGGTCTGGGTGTCCGCGATGTTTACTTTCTTTCAAAAATACATATCTGGGCGTCCACATTTGAAAACAAGAATCTGGTCTGGACATCCATGATGTTTACTTTCTTTCAGAAATACAAGTCTAGACATCCGCATTTGAAAACACGAAACTAGTTTGGACGTCCACGTGAATAAACTTCTCACTTCTCATCTTTCTTAACTTTGGGTCCTATAATTTTATCTTTTACTTCATAGACTCAATAAAAGTGTTAGTACAATTAAATGCATCTTTCCATTTGATAACTTCTAATTGTTCAATATAATAACTTAGAATATAATAATCAATTAATCACGTTCACAATCAACATACATATACTTAGTCTCCTAAGTCAACAAAATTATTTTAGTATGTTATACTAGACATCTCAAGAAAAATATAGGTTCTTGAATTGATGGATTTGGTTAAGTATAGCTTGAGTTATGGATTTTCAAAGATGGATAAAAACTGTGAAGTGAAACTAAAAATTTGTGCACATTGCATTAAGTTTTTATATGTTTTATCTTAAGCATGTATAAGGAATTATTCTGATTGAATGGTTAGCTTAATATAAACAATGTTAGTTAAATTTGTCTTTTGGAATTAAGAAATTTGATAGTTTATATTAAAAGTTATGCACATTTTAAGTTATAAGTGTTTGAATGGATGTAAATGAAAAGCTCACAAGGTAAGAGATATTGTGTGTTTTGGGTCTCTTTGGTCTACATCACAAGATGCTAGAGCAAGATTATGCTATTGTTTGACACATTGTGATATATGAGGATAATATTATGATATAATTTGATTGATTGTATGTATGCACCTTATTATTATGTTAGTAGATATATAAGATTAGTATTGATCACTTGGATAATTAAAATATTGGTTGTTTAATATTGACATGTTATGATAAATGATCAAATGTAAAATGAATTAAGATCTTTAGAAGGATGATGTGCATTGACATATTCATAAGCATTTTTTCATGCATCATGAAATTAAATAAACTAATATTGCACAGTAAAGTTATTTATCATTCTTTATTTATTCAATTTAGTCATTTTTTAATTTATTTTATTAGAAAAATATTAAAGTAATAAATTAAATGAAAAAGAAAAAAGGACAACTCCTAGAGTCCAAGGAACACCCCATTTCTCCAATTGGAATGGAGCAGTTGGCCAATTGAAAATTACTTAGTCAACCTCTGGCTTACGGCCACGTGTCACTCTTCCTCTCTAATCACCTAATCTCCATTATTTTTAATTTAATCCTTTTTTTTTTCCATTGGCCTCGAAGAGAGGTAGACTTGGGGACTACTCCCCCTGTACACTGTACCTTCCCCCTTCCTTCCTCATTTTCTTTCCATGATCTCAAAAAAGTTTGGAGTTTGGACCACTTCTCCTCCTCTTCTACGTTTAATCGCGCTTCATGGCGATGCTTAAGGTTTTCAACCTCACTTTCCGGCGTCTCCACTGTCGTCTCCGCTGGCCAATTAGCCGGAAATCCAAGCCTAGAGTCGTCATCAAGAAATTTGGGAAGACTGGTTCCCAATCGGAGCGCAATGCGAAAACCGATCATCTCCTTAATGGTTCGGCCCTGGTTCATTCGAATGGTCTGTTGGATGGATCGAAGAAGGAGAAACATATTCGAATTGCCACGTTCAATGCCGCCTTATTCTCTATGGCGCCAGTTGTACCATCTGCTGAAAAGTCGGAGAGTTTTGACGCTGAAAATGGAGATGGAGGATTGTTTAGGCGGTCTATTGGTCTCGATTTACGGGCGAAATCGTTGAATGATCGTCCTAAAGGAATTCTCAAGCAATCTCCTCTGCATTCGAGTTCTGTGAACTGCTCAGAAATTCTTTCTAAGCAGACGAAATTCCCGAAATCGAAGCTTAGAGTGTCAATAAATTTGCCGGATAACGAAATTTCACTGCTGAGAAATCGGCAATCTAGTTTTTCAGAGCACCAAAGAGATTATCCTTCTTCCTCGCAGTCTTCTAACGGTGAGAATAAAGTTCCGAGAGTAAAAGCCCCTGCAGTGAAATTCTATCCGAATATGGAAAACAAAAGAAATAGTGAGAGCGTCCATAGATGCAGTAGAACAGTTCTTGAAGTACTCAGAGAATTGGACGCTGATATATTGGCCTTGCAAGATGTGAAGGCGGAGGAAGAAAAAGCGATGAAGCCTCTGTCCGATTTAGCTTCAGCTTTGGGAATGAGCTACGTCTTTGCAGAAAGCTGGGCGCCGGAGTATGGCAACGCCGTTCTGTCGAAATGGCCGATTAAACGATGGAAAGTTCAAAAGATCTTCGACGACAACGATTTCAGGTTTCAATCTTATTTCCTCCATCCATCTTTTCTTGAACTTGATAATTAGTTTCGCTTTCAACGGCGGGAGCACAAGCTGCTTCGCCGGCATGAGAGGGGACTGATTTTTTCTAAAATGGCGATGATGAAATTAATAATTATAATCTAAACAAAAAGTAATAAATTTCCTTTTTATTTTGCATAGTCAAGATGACGAGATCTAAGTCACAGCTGTTCCTAAACTTGCTAAATTAGAGAGGAAGCAGGGAGAGAAGCTTCCGCCAACTTTTTAATTTTTATATTTTTTAAAAGATAAAATGACAAATCAACCATCATACTTTGTGATCAATGACAAGTCAACTACTAAAGTATTTTTGCTAACAACTTAACTATTAAACTATGAAAAATGAACGGAGCAAACACCATAGTTACGTTTTCCGTTAAAAAACGTTGTCGTTCCGCAGCGAAACGTTGTTTTTTCGCGGGTTGTCTTTCCACTTTTCGTTAAATAGACTTGTCGTTCCGCAGCGGAACGACAATAGTCTGCTTGTGGAAAAATTATTGTCAGATACGAAATGATCACTTTCTGTCGAGGAACGATCACTTTCCGCGATAGAAAGATTATTTTCCTTTGCAAAAAGTGAGACATTAATGATGAATACTAGACAACGACGATGGACCATGAAAATGAAAGAGAGATGGTGATGAGAACTGGACGGAGAAATCGAGAAGAAAGAATCGTTTTCGTCGATGAAAAGATGTTTGGAAAATTAAAAACGAAGAAATTATTTCTGATGACGGACCAAACAATGTCGGACCTTCCCGACATTGTCTACTCGTTAATATTGTTTCAATTATTGTAATTTTAGCATAAAAACTAAAATTTACAAAGAGTAAACATAGAATCAACGGCGTCTTCATGATAATATTTCTCAATAGGTAACGATAATGTTTACAACGTCAATTCTTCATAGTTTAGTATTTAAGTTGTTAGTAAAAATTGTTCAATGGTTGACTTGTCATTGGTCATAAAGTATGATAGTTGATTTATCATTTTCCCTTTGAAAAGTAATATGATTAGTTAATCGTTAATTTAATTATTTTATAATTAATCAAATCATTATACTTATGAATACATCATTATTATACTAAAGTCAACATTTAGGGTTTTATTTTTTCTATAAATTGATCTAAGCTAGAATATCAAAACTCGCGGTTGTATTTTGATATTCATAGTAAATTTATTTCTCTGCTTGTGATTTTTTCCCTAAAAGGATTTTTCACGTAAATTTGGTGTTCCACATCGGATTTTCTTTTTCCGGTTATTATTCTATCTCTAACAAGTGGTATCAAAACTTTGGTTTAGGGAGGTTGTGTTTCCAAGTTTATTTAAACAAATTCACTCTGGTCGTTCCACATCAAACAAAATTTGTGTAATATTTCATAAATTACAATTTTTGGGAAAAAGAAAAGAAAAAAAAAGAACAGGAAAATTGTTCTCCCTATCATTCGTCTTGCTCATGAGATTTGTTCTTTTCTATTGTCTAGCTGCCATTATAAACAATTGTCCCGTTTGTTGTGCAAACTCTAATTTTTTTCTCTGTTTGGAGTTCTCCGGAGCAGTTGTGCCTCCGAGCAACAAGTTCATCATTTGAGGGTTTTCTATTTATCGTTAGTCGCCATAGATCATCTACATTATTGTTCTCCATTCTCGATTTCAAGTTGTTTCGATTGGGGTTGTCGCGAGAGTATCTTTTGCAAAATTAAATATTTTGTCTGAGATAAAAATTAGTGAAAATCATTGGGATTTTTGAATAATTTTTGGGAGATTAAATTTGATGATTTATGACAGATTTGGAATCGTAAGAATATCTCAATATTGGAAATTGTTTTCGGTTGAAATTCAAACAATGTTTGAACTTTGTAATATTTGGGACTATTCGGCGATTTAATTTGATTTGATTTTGGGACTGATTAGTTATTATAGAAATATCTGAATTTTGAGAATATCTTTTAGAATCTTGTGATATCCATAATTTTTCGCTTCAATTTTTTAGGTGAATATTTTATTGAAGCTAGTAATTTTGGGTCAGACATTTTGTTCAATAATGTATTTTTGTGGCGATGAGATCATTAAAGTAGATATTCCACTTTTAGATCAAGATTCGATATTTCGTTATGATAAGATAACGATAGCGGAATTTTAAAATATTTTGAAAGACAGTTTTGATATGGCAGGTCAAAAGGCGAGATATACTTGCATAGATTTATATGACTCTTTATGGGATTTGAAGATATTATCATTGTGGTTTAAGTGTTTTTTAAACCTGGTCAACATCAGTTACTGAATTTACCCTTGAAGACTTTTGTATTGGTAATCTGTATTGTTGAAATAATGAACGAGAATTGGAAAAGAGAAAGAGAAAATAATGGATACCGAATTTACATGGAAAACCCAAGAGAGGTAAAAAACCATGGGCAGAGGAGAGCAATCACAAATTGAAATCAGTATAATGAGCTTTGCGCCTCAAGCATATATTTATAGCATCTAGAAATCCCTAGACATACTGAAAAAGAAAACCTTAATCCTATAAGAATTAGGAAACCTCTAATGTGGATCGAAACCGGTCTGACCCAATTAGAATCTGGGTCACACTGAACCCTAACAATCTCCACCTTGACACAAATTTCACTCTATAAATATATCTTCAAAACTCTAAAAAACCTCCTCTTCCACAAAAGCCTCTCAGGGCGAAATCAGCAGATAATACCAACCAAACTCAAACAATGCTCGAACTTAGGTGTGAGCAAAGTTTTGGTCATCATATCAGCAGTATTATCATGAGTACTGATTTTACTAATAGCAAAATCATCACGAGCAACCACTTCATGAACAAAATGATAATGTATATCGATGTGCTTCGTCCTCTCTGAAACATCTGATCTTTAGTGAGAAAGATAACACTCTGACTGTCGCAAAACATTGTGGCAATCTGCAAATCTTCACTGGGCTCACCAAACAAACCTTTTAACCATATACCTTTTTTACAAGCCTTTGTAATAGCCATATATTTTGCCTCTGTAGTAGACAACGCAACGGTATCCTGTAAGGTAGCTCTCCAACTGATAGCGCAACCACCAATTGCAAAAAACATTTCTGGTAAGAGATCTCCTCTTATCAATGTCCACTACATAATCAGAATCAATATATCCAATGACAGGATATTTAGTTATTCCAAATTGAAGACATACATCACTAGTTCCACGCAGATACCTAAGAATCCACTGAACAACTTTCCAGTGTTTATTTCCCAGATTTTCCATGTACCTACTAACCGCACTGACTGTGTAAGATAAATCTAGACGCATGCAAACCATAGCATACATGAGAGATCCCACAGCACTAGAATACGGAACTTGTGACATATAACTAATTTCATCATCTGATTGTGGGCATAAGTGGGATGAAAGCCTGAAATGAGCTACTAAAGGAGTACCAACATGTTTAGACTCATTCATGTTAAATTTGCAGAGAAATTTCTGAATGTACCCCCTTTGACTTAGGTACATTTTCCCAGCTTTTTTTATCTCCCTATATCTCCAAACCAAGTATCTTTTTGGCTGCTCCCAAATCTTTCATCGCAAATTCTTTACTCAACTGTGCTTTGACCCTTTTAATTTCTTCTATATCTTTAGCTGCGATTAACATATCATCGACGTATAAGAGCAAATAAATCACAGACTCATTCTTACTGTTCTTTATGTAGACACAACTGTCATAATTGCTCATTTTGAAACATTGAGCAAGCATGAATGAATCAAATCTCTTACACCACTGTCTAGGTGACTGCTTTAGACCATAAAGAGACTTTTTCAAGGAACAAACATAGTTTTTTTCCTAAGACTATAAAACCTTCAGGTTGTTGCATATAGATGCTCCTCAAGTTCTCCATGTAAAAATACAATTTTCACATCCAACTGCTCAAGTTTAAAGCCGTGCATAGCCACAACACCCAGCAAAGCTCGAATCGACTTGTGTTCAACCACTGGAGAAAACACATCAGTGAAGTCTACACCTGGAATCTGATTGTACCCCTTAGCAACCAATCGTGCTTTGTACCTGTCTTCTTCAACACTTGGCGTACCTTCCTTTTTCTTAAACACCCATTTGCAATGAACAACTTTCTTTTCTTTTGGCAATTTGACTAAGTCCCATGTGCCATTCTTCTGAAAAGATTTCATCTCCTCCTGCATAGCGATCATCCATTTCTTTGAATTTTCTGAACTAACGGCCTCTGAATAAAAAGACGGTTCTTCCCTAGAATCTTTGCTTTCAGCTACACTAAAAGCATAAGCAACTAAATCTACTTTACCATATTTATGTGGAGGTTTAATCTCTCTTCTTGGTCTATTTTTAGCGATGGAATACTCTGGCGAATTTAATACTGGTGATTGTGCATAAACGATATCACCTTGATTATCTAAGCTGGTTTGACCCGAAGACTCTGATGTCGACCCTGATTCAACTTCAACCTTAATCTCGCTTCTAGATAGATTATTAGTCTTATCTGTTAAGCCCTTTGAAGATGAATTAACAACCATAGAAGCTTCATCAAATGCCACATTTATGCTAAGTATGACTTTCTTGAATTCAGGACACTATAACTTATATCCCTTGACACCAGATTTGTATCCAAGGAATATGCACTTCAATGATCTGGGTTCTAACTTGCTTTATCGACATGAGCATACGCAGGGCAACCAAACACTCTCAAACTGAATAATCAACTGGAGTACCAGACCAAACTTCTTCAGCAGCTTTCTTATGAAGAGCATTCGACGGAGAACGATTCACAATATAACAAGCATAAGCAGCAGCTTCAGCCCAAAATGACTTAGGTAAACTATAATCTGATAACATACATCGAACCTTTTCCATTATAGTTCTATTCATTCGCTCTGCCACTCCATTTTGCTGTGGAGTACCTATTACTATCAAATTCCTCATAATTCCTTCTGACCTGCAGAAAGAGTTGAACTCTTCTGAACAAAACTCTAACTCATTATCGGTGCGTAGATGTTTTACCTGCTTTCCTATCTGCTTTTCAATTAAAGTTTTCCACTCCTTGAACGTAGCGAATACGTCACTTTTCTTTTTTAGAAAGAACACCCAAACTTTTCTAGAAAATTTATCAATCATGGTCAGCATATAATGTGCCTCTCCCTTGGAAGGCACCGGTGCTGGACCCCAAAGATTTGAGTGGATATAATCTAATATTTCTTTCGTATTGTGAGTGGTTGTAGTCAATGTAACTCTCTTATGTTTCTCGAAAACACAATGCTCACAAAATTGCAATTTACTCGTGCTCTAACCATTCAAAAGTCCTCTTTTGCTCAACTCATTCATCCCGTTTTCACTCATATGCCCCAGACGCATATGCTATAATCTGGTAAGATCTTCATCTGATAATGAAGTACTAACTGCAACATCCCCAACAATTGTAGATCCCTGCAAAACATATAAATTTCCAGATTTTCTTTGCCCTTTCATCATAATGAGAGAAGCACAACTGATCTTCAAAACTCCACTTTCACCGGTGTACCTGTACCCTTTCAGATCAAGAGTACTCAATGAGATCAAATTTCTCTTCAAATCGGGAACGTGTTGCACTTCACAAAGTGTTCTGACAACTCCATCATACATTTTGATTATGATCGAACCAATCTCTGCTATCTTGCACGATGAATTATTTCTCATCAATACTGCACCTTTTAACATAGGCTCATATATTGAAAACCAATCTTTATTGAGACACATATGAAACGTACAGGTTGAATCTAGAATCCACTCTTAGGATGACTTTGAGTTTCCGTCAGACACTACTAGAAGATCTCCTCCTGATTCATAATCGTTTTCTTCAGTGAAAACTGCTTCACCAGAATTTATTGGTTGTTTTCCCTTATGATCAGCTTCCTCTTTACTTTTGTTCTACAATTTATAACACTCAAATTTAATATGCACCTTTTTCTGACAGAAAAAAAAACTTTGTTTCTGTTCCTGGACTTTGATTTTCTTTTTGAACCATTTATGTTACTGTTCTCGTTATCGGACCTCTCTGATGTTCTACCCCGAGTAATCAATCCATCTCCTTGAGTTTCAGATCCAACTACAATGTGCTTCATCCTTTCTTTTGAAAGCAAAACATCGTAGACCTCTTTTAGAGTCAACGTGTCACGACTGTACATAATAGTATCCCGAAAAATGTTGTACGATGCAGGCAATGAACATAACAAAATGAAATCCAAATCTTCCTCATCATATTTGCATTCCATTGTTTACAAATCTGAAACAATTTCTTTAAATGCAGTCAACTGTTCTTTAATCGAAGTTCCTTCTCCCATATGAGGAAAATATAACCGCTGCTTCAAATGCAGTTTACTCCTCAGGGTTTTATGCATGCACAATTCTTCCAATTTTGTCCATATTTCAGCAGCAGATTTCGTCTTCAACACATCTTCCAAAATTGCATTTGATAAATGAAGAAGAATCAAAGATAATGTTTTTCTGTCTCTTAGATATTTTTCCTTCTCTGTCCAAGACACTGACATTTTATCGAACCCCAATAACGTATTGTCTGATTCCATCTGAGCAAGAACATCCCGCATCTTTACCTGCCATATCAGAAACCTCGTATACCGATCCAACATCAAAATTTCATATTTCATCGAAGCTATATCCCAAAATCCCAAATATTCCGGAATAAACTAGCTAAAAAATTATCCAGCAATAATCCAATCAAATTCTAATAATTCCAAAACCAAATTAACCTACAAATCCAATAAATCCAAAAAAGGCCAAATTTTTATCAATATGCAAGCAGAAAATCCAGAATTTATCCCCTGTTTTCAACCGGCTGGACGAATCGGGGCTCTGAGACGCCGCGAGAAATACCAGCAATAGACTGACATCGGCGCGGGAGAGTAGGTCGGCGTCGCTCCTGTTTCTCCTCTCTCTTTTTTTTGAATCGACGGATTGCGCGGCTTCTCGTCGCTTAGGAACAACCGACGGCAGCTTTCTCGATTTCCTTCTTCTGTTCTTCGACCAACAGATGATCGACGGCGCGAGCGCTTTGGGTCGACGGGCTGTACTGGCACTGCTTGTCTGTCTTCAGCCAACAATAGCGCAGTGAGGCGACTCTTTCTTCGCTGCTCTTCCTCGCCATTGCTGGAGAAGAAGACCGCAGATCTTCGCTTCATTTCTGGAGAGACAAATTGCGGGTATGCTTGTTTGCTGCTTCGATGAAGACACATGCAGCTTGGAGAAGAAGACTTGCGGGCAGCTTTCCTTTTTTCTTTTTCTCATTTTCAATTTCTTTTTCCAAAATCAAATCACAAAAAGGTTCCACTTCCGATAAATCGAAAACTTTGATTTTCAGAAATCTTCAACTATGCTCTGATACCAATTGTTGAAATAAAGAACAAGAATTGAAAAAGAGAAAGAAAAAATAATAGACACCGAATTTACGTGGAAAACTGAAGACGGGTAAAAAACCACGGGCAGAGGAGAACAATCACTAATTGAAATTGGTGCAATAAGCTTTGCGGTTCAAACATATATTTATAGCATACAAGAATCCCTAGTCATATTGAAAAAAAAATCCTAATCCTGCAGGAATTAGGAAACCTCTAATGTGGGCCGAAACCGGCCTAACTCAATTAGAATCTGGGTCACACTAAACCCTAACATGTATATTTCTTTGAGACTTGTAGACAGACCCTCGTTACAGATCTTCTTTAAAGATGTGGAAGAAGAAATTTTGAAGATTTAAAAATTAGTTCATTGTATCAGAATTTAATTCAAGATAGATTGTCTGAATTTAGGGTCTTGAATTCGTTTTATTGGGCCGGGCTAAACAGCACGCGCTATGATTCTTTTTCATAGAATTCATGTCAAGGTAGAGATTGTTAAAGCTCGATGTGACCCGAATTCTATTAAGCTAGGCCTATAGACGCGCATTGTAAATCTCATTTAGAGTTTTATTTTTTTATATAAATTTATGTAAGTTAGAGTCATAAAACTCGCTGTTGTATTTTGATCTTTATAGTAGATTTATTCCTCTGCCCGCGTTATTTTCCCTAAAGGGGTTTTTCAAGTAAATTTGGTGTGTCACATCGTATTTTCTTTTTCCAGTTATCATTCAATCTCTAACACAAACAAAACTACGAACTATTATATCAAAATGCAAAATTTTATAATAAATGCAAAATTGTATCAAAACCATGAACTAGTAATGAGTTGGATTCATCATGGAGCTACCCAAAGCTTGAGAGATTAGAGATCTGGCTCCGGCCGTGTGTGCAACTGTGATTCACAGTTTGTGAACAGCTCTATGCGAGGGCTCAATCAGTCAAGCAAGAGATGGGAGATGACGAGCGAGAGATTAGAGCAGTCAAGCGAGAGATTGTAGACCTTTGTCTATGTGTGCGATGAATGTGCACAACTCTGTGCAAGAGCTCGAGCAGTGGAGCGAGAGATCGAAGACCTCTCTCTTTGCGTGCGACTGTGCATAGCTCAATGTGAGAGCTCGAGGAAGAAAAGAGTGAGAGACAATGTGAGACAATCATCGATTCAAAGGCATGAGTCTGGTGCAAGGAAGAAAATCAGATCGTCGAATGGAAATTGAAAATTGAAAATTAACTTTAAGTTATTTTTTTGTTCGGTTCAGTTTTACTCAATTTTTCTTAATTAAAATCAAAAGTTGAATTAAAGATTTCGGTTATTTTTGGTTCGGTCTTAAATTTAATTTTTTCATTTTAAAATCAAACCATTTGGTTTGGTTCGGTTATTGTGTTCGAACTCAACTGAGTTCCACTCCTAATTAGAAGGGTATTTGTTTTGAGTCATGGGCATGGATGTAATGAGCTAGCTAATGATCCAATTTATTGCTGTCACTATAGTACAAAATTGAGAGAAGATTGCAAATGTGACAGGAATGTATTGAAGGTGACAATAGATGTTCCAGAGGCAGGGGAGATAAACTTGGACTGCACACATCTGGATCACCTCGACGAGGATTGGAGGATGAAGCAGATTAACGCCATTATCCAATCCAACAACCAACCTCATATATTAGCTGGAGCTCTTAATTCTCTCGACCAGACAGACTACTCTCAACAAAGATGGACAGACATTGTTAAGGTAAACTTCATTACTTCATACCTTAAATGTTTACGAGTAGTAAGTAATAAATAGATATTCTTATTTCATCTATACATTAGATTAAAGATTTTATAATGTTAGCCCCACCCTTTTAACTGTCATAATTGACCCAAAATGAGAACCACTCACAATTCACATAAGGGCAGAAACCAAACTGTATTGTAATTCAACCTAAATTTTCATTTCAAATTGCAGACATTGAATAAAGTTTTGCCCTAGTATAGGCCTGTTCCACTTATAATTAGGTCCAAAATGAGTCGATTAGAGTCTTGGTATTGAATATAAAAAATGAGAATCCCATATCCTAATTACTTTGGATCTGATTCAGTATTATGAAGAAATGGGAAAGCCAACACCAAAAGTGGAAGTAATGAAGCATTTGAAGAAGAATCAGTACACAGATGCTAAGGACTTTGCAGGAGAATGTGAATCTGTCGTCATGATTGCCAAAGGCCAAAGTACATAAAACAAAATCTTCAGTACACTATTTCTTCTATTTCTCTCGAACAACACACTTACAAATTTAGTTTCTCTTTTTTTATTTTTGCAAATTTTCACTTGGGCAGGTGTTCAAGGCACATGCAAATATGGAACCAGAGTAGATTACATATTGGCATCCCTAAACTCACCATATAAGTTTGTTCCTGGTTCATATTCTGTCATTTCTTCCAAAGGTACTTCTGATCATCACATTGTCAAAGTCGATGTAGCCAAGCTCCCTAGTGTTTCTAACCACGATTCTATCCTGTCAAGCCGCCATCCGTCTCAACATCAACAAAGGACCATTAAAATCACTAATTCTTCTCCTTCACCCTGTCTTTGGAAGATACCCACGTGAGAGGAGGTAGAGAGAGAAATTGCAGAGAGAGAGGGATTGCAATCTTTGTATGTGAGATGTAGATGTAGTGGGATATGTGTCTTGCTTCCTCCAATGCTTTCTTGAGAGGTATCAAGATAATGGTGACAAACATTAAACTCAACATATATTTTTGTTAATTTCATGATATTAATAGCAGGTTTATAAAGTTTCGTTATTCTTCATTTTCACGTATGACAATTTTGTTTAACTATTTAATCAATATCATGTTATAATTTATATACGACCTAAACACTTTAGAAACCAAATAAAAGCATTTAGATCAAATGATGAAGAAATTCAAAATTACCTCTAGCTATTGATGTCTGAATTAGAGACTGCTTCTTTCATTCCATAAAATCTCTTATAAACATTCTAACAAGCTCCAATTCGATGATGTATTGTTCTGTATGAGATGTTCAAGCTTAGAGGATCTCCAATACTAAATTCCCTTTATTTATAAACTTCTTCCATCAAAAAGTTACAAAGAAAATGGTGTTTGGGCAGTTTATTTGATGAAAACTATAAAAAATATCTAGACCATAATCTTTGGATTGACAGTTACTTATCATGAAAAACTCTCAATGCCAACATCCTTCCACTTGGTCTGAGTTTTACATTATTTCTGTAGTAAGAAAATACAATACACGAATCATGGTGATATTTTCTCATAATAAATTTGAGTATTATCTTCTATATATTCTATGCATTATGTTTATTTATAATTGCCCATAATCTTAATGAATAAATCTTATGTTTATTCTAGATCCAATACTTATGTATATTTCTCAAACAAAATGTGTGCTCAAAAAATATGAATATAAAAAATATCATAAGAAGAGTTACATCAACATTCATTCTTACAACAAAAAAATTATAGAAAAAACAAGTCTCATTATTTCTACATGGTCCTTAAATTTTGACGGTGGCATGCCTTTAGTCAAAGGATCGACTATCATCAATTTAGTGCTAATGTGTTTGATGACCACTGTGGCATCCTTAACATGTTCCCTTGTGACTAAATAATTAATGTCGATGTGCTTACTTCAACTAACACTTTTGTTGTTTTTAGCCATAGCAGTTGTATTGTTACAATATATTTTCGATGGCCTAAAAATAGAATCCACCATTTTAAGCCCCAAAATAAAACTCTTCATCCATACACCATGTGAAGTAGTCTCAAAACATGATACGAACTTAGCCTCCATAGTAGATGTGATAGCCAAGTTTTGTTTCGCACTTCTCTAAAATACAGCTTCACTAGAAAACATAAAAATATATCCAGATGTTGATTTACGTGAATCAATGTAGCTAGCAAAGTCTGAATCAAAGTAGTCAATCACATCCAAGCTATCAATCTATATGCACATAAACATATAGTCTTTGGTTCATTGAAAGTACCATAACACTTTCTATGTAGTACTCCAATGGACTTTACATGGATTACTTTGATATCTTTTCAATATTCCAACAACAAATGCAATGTTATACCTTGTGCAAACTTGAGCATATACCAGATTTTTGACAACTGAAGCATATGAAATGTTTTTCATTTGATCCCTCTCAAAGCTGTTCTTCGGGCACTAGTTCTCATGGATCCTATCACCCTTCACAATTGGAGCTATATTAGGTGAACAATCTTTCATCTGAAATCTTTCTAAAACTTTATTGACATAAGTTTCTTAGACAAACCAAAAATGCCTTGAAATCTATTTCATTGAATCATAATACCGATGACATAGGAAGCATCACCCATGTCCTTCATATCAAAGTTTTCAGAGAGAAATTGTTTCACCTCATGCAATAAACTTTTATCATTAGTTGTAAGTAAAATATCACCCACATATAGAACTAAGAAACATGATATTTTATACAAAATTGAATGAAGAGATAACATCATGAAACTTTAAATACCACTGACGGGAGGCTTGTTTCAATCCATATATGGATTTATTAACCTTGCATACTAATTGCTCACCATAACTAGAAGAGAATCCTTTAGGTTGTTTTATGTAAACCTCATGTTCTAGCTCTCCATTGAGAAAAGTCGTTTTTATATCCATTTGTTGCAACTTAAAATCAAAATGTGCAAACAATGCCAAAATAATGTAAAGAGAATCTTTCTTAGATATAAGAGAAAAAGTTTCATTGTAATCGATTCCTTCCTTTTGAGTGAATTCTTTGGCAACTATTTTTACTTTATATCTTTCGATGTTGCCCAATGAGTCTTTCTTGGTCTTAAAGACCCATTTACATCCAATGACTTTTACACCACTAGGAAACTTAACAAGATTCTAGACTCCATTTGAATTCATAAAATTCATTTCATCTTTCATGGCATCATACCATAAACTTGAACGACTTATAGCTTGTGAAAATGTCTCAAGATCATTTTCGACTACAACATTATAGTCTAATTCTTGTAGATATATCACATAGTCACTAGGAATAACTAATTTTCATTCTCTAATAGATCTCCTTAGTGTTGTTTTAATATTTTCTTGAGAAATTTGTTGTTCAACTGGTTGATCAACAATTTTTGGAACTTCCTCAAGAATTCAATCTACTGGATTATTATTAGCAACATGTGGAATATCAATTATTGATTGTTTAACACTCATTCGAACTCAATGAGTGTTATGAACAACAATCAATCTTTCACTTGAGTTAGAAGGTTGAATATCAATGTGATATTTTTCAGAAACGATATCTTAAAATCGATCAATCCCACTAATCTAGTCATTTTCAAGAAATTTTACATTTTTTGATTCCACAATTCTAGTGTAGTGAGATGGACAGAATCTATACACCTCTTAGACTTTTCAACATATCCAATGAAATAGCCACTAATGGTCATTGAGTCTAGTTTCTTTTCTTGTGGATTATAAATTCTGACTTCAGACGGACATCCCCAAATGCTTATATGTCTCAAACTTGATTTCCAACCTTTCCATAACTCTAATGATGTCTTTTTCACAGCCTTGGTTGGAACTCGATTTAATATATACACTGATGTCTTAAGTGCATCAAGCCATAAAAAATCATGAAGTTTAGAGTTGGTACGCATACTCTTCATCATGTCCAATAATGTTTGATTTCTTCTTTCTGCCACACCATTCTGATCCGGAGAACCAGACATTCTGTATTGAGTAACAATTCCATGCTCTTGAACAAATCTAGCAAATGGACCAGATACTTGTCCATCCTTAGTATATCTACCATAATATTCTCCATCTTTATTAGTCAAGATGATCTTAATTTGCTTACTGTATCGTTTCTCTACTTCCGTCTGGAAAACCTTAAAGACATCCAATGCTTCATTTTTATTTTAAAGCAAGTAGAGATACATGTATTGTGAATAATCATAAATAAAATAGATGAAATATCTTGGACCATTTGAGTTCATAACTGGACTACAAATATCTGAATGTATAATATCTAATATTTCTATACTCCTCTATGAACCTTTTCTTTGATATGTTGGTTTGCTTACCCTTAATGCAGTCCAAACAAGTATCAAAATAAGTAAAATCTAAATTACTAAGTACTTTATTATCTACTAATCTCTTAATTCTATGTATGGAGATATGTTCCAATCTCTGTTGCTATAATATAGAGGAATCTTTATTTATAACATATCTTTTCATACCAGTGTGAACATACATAGCATTATGAATGGTGTCATTTTGTAAATCAACAGAGAAAAGACCATCAAACATTGTATCATTTCCAATAAGACCAGATTTATAAAATAAACTAAAGTTTGATTCTGAAAAATTAAAGGAAAAACCTAAAGGTACAAGTCTTGAAACTAAAATTAAATTCTTAGAAAAACGAGGAAGATACAAAGTCTTTTCTAAAATTAAAATAAAACCACTACTTAAAACTAAGCTGCAAGTTCCAACAGCTTCCACATGTGTACACATATTGCTTCCTAAATAGATGCACTGTTCAGTTCCCACTGGTTTCTGAAGATTTTGCATACCTTGTTAGATATTCGAAATATAGATTGTAGAACCAAAATCAATCCACCATGTGCTATAAATAATATCAACTATATTAGATTCATAAAACACAAATGAAGGTACCTTTCTTTTCAAACCATAACTTAAATTTTGTGCTATTTTTCTTCATGTGTCCTTTCTTGTCATAGAAGAAACATTTAACCTCTTTCTTTATTTCACAAGCTTGGATTGATATTTTACCTTTGCCTTCATTTTTCTTTTTGGCTTGATTCTTCTTCTTTTCATGAGTCACCATAAAATGCACTATCACCCATTTCAATTGTTAATCTTCCTTCCTCTTGAACACACATGACCAATAATTTATTAATTGACCATTTATCCTTATGTGTGTTATAAGAGATCTTAAAAGAACCATATAACTATGGAAGAGTGTTTATAATATAATGCACTAGAAAAGAATGAAACATATCAACATCAAGTGTCTTAAGTTGAGCAGCAATGTCTCTCATTTGCATGATGTGCACACGCACACCTGTTACTAAAGTGAGCTTTAAGTATGAAAATGTAATAATGAGGGTACTAGCGAGTACCTTATATGAAGTCTCTTATTGTTCATCAATAACCTTCAGTAATGCCACGACATCATTGTACTGATCAACAGAACCACGAATACCAGCAGCGATCTAGATCTTTATGAACATCACACTAAGGTGATTTGAATGTTCCCAACGTTCATAAAGAGCAAGCTCATCAAGACTGCTGGTAGGAGTACTAATTGGTTTGTCTTTCTATATAGCATAATCGATATCTATACAACCCAAGTGAAAAAGAATCCTCTCCTTCCACACTTTGTAATTAGTACCCTGTATTTTAGGAATATTGTACTTAATATCATAGTAACTTAGAGAATGTATAGCCTCAAAATTAAATTACACATACTTATCAAATTGTATATATATTATGTTTTACCAATGTAAATCATGCTATAATTATGAATCTAGTGACATAAAATTTGCTCTTGGGCTAAAGTTCTAACTCAATGAGATTTATTTATAAATAATAAACTATCATATTATATTCATTTTCTTAATTCTTATGGGTAAATTAAGAAATATAACTTGATATTTTATCCTAATCAATCATATAAATATAATAAAAGTTCATGTACGATAAATTTTATTATATTTACAAGATTAATTATAATAAAGGTCACAATGTGAATTTTTTACACTTAATATATAATTTTTCTTAATTAAAGATGTTGTGACCACTCTTTAATTACATAAAAATATATAAATCACTAGACATTTAGTTCACTTTAATTTCAATTTCACCATTTACATTATTTTAAAATAAATATGAAATTAAAGTTTAGATTAATATTCTGTACACACAATACACCAAATATGTGTAGGACCGTATGCACGCCTAGGGGGGGGAATTTGACATTTTAATGCAAATAGATAAATAAACAATCACAAATATAAAGGAGTTTAAGAGATAGAGAAAAATGTAAACCAAATTTGTTCATGCGGTTCGGCAACTTTGGCCTACGTCCATGCTCCAAGTTTCCTACATGGAGATCTTTAATCATCCAACCTCCCCGGTTGGTGATGATTGACTTCAACGGTGTCAACCAAACTTTTACAATGACTCTTTTTAAGAGCGTCACTCTTTTCACTTGACTATTACGGCGCGCCTATAGATTGGGTGGGTGGGGGAGGGGAATTAGATGTTTTAATACAAATAGGTAAACAAACAATCACAAATATAAAGGAGTTTAAGGGATAGAGAAAAATGCAAACCAAATTTGTTCACGTGGTCTGGCAACTTCGGCGTCCGTGCTCCAAGTTTCCTACTTGGAGATCCTTAATCATCTAACCTCCCCAGTTGGTGATGATTGACTTCATCGGTGTCAACCAAACCTTTACAATGACTTTTTTTAAGGGCGTCACTCTTTTCACTTGACTATTACGGAGCGTCACCCTTTTGTTCACAGTTTACAAATATGGAAATAAAAATTATAACAAAGATTGTCTAGCTCTCGAAATGTAAATTCTCAAGTGAGAGATTGAGAGACTTAGGATTTGCATTCAATTGCTGAGAGAACTAGAGTAGAAATTTTTCCAGCGTTTCAGTATGGTTCTCTCTCTTCATAGTCTTCAATTCGGAGTGCCACTAAAACAACTGAACCACTCAACCACTTTCATTTTGGCCGATCGCCATTCAATCGTTGGAAACTAGCCGTTGCATTAAAAAGTCTGACCAGCCGACCGCTTTACCTTATTGGTTGTGTAACGCCCCAATAAATTAAAGCTTTTTTTTCTACTTATTTTAAAAATTTGTCAAATAAAATTTTTTGTTTAATTTATTCAACAATTCGAAAAATCATTTAAAAGGTACACATCAGAGTAAACTATGCGGAATAAGAAGTGACATTTCAAAACAAAATTTCCAAATGTTTTTAAAGTAACAGTCCCTTCTGACAGTAATCCAAATAGTATTAATACCAAAACATTCAAAATGTTCATACTACCAAAATACCATAATATCCCAACCCAAGTGAGCCACACCCAACAAGTCAAATTGATTGATAACACGAGGGGTCATCCTGGAATGCCTCCTCCTTAACTGGTATGTCGTCATCATTAAAAGTGTCACCTACATTACAGGGAAAATAATGAGCCTAAAGCCCAACAAGAATCAGAATTAAATGCAATGCAGATGAATTCGTGATCACACAATTCATTACAGAAGAGAACCGTATCTCTTTTGGAAGTCAAGGTGGAATACTCCCTAGGGTCATGTGGCCTAACCAGTCACTCCGATGAGGAAATATATCCACCGAGGGTGTTCCACAAGCCGGTATCTTCACTTTTGTTAAAGACGTTGGGGGTTTCAAAATGGGGGAAATGTGAACTCTAGATTCAACGTAGCTAACTCCTATCTCATTGCTCCCTACGTGAGAGTACCCTACCATATGGAATGTCACAAAATCACCCGAACCCCCACACGCCTATTTACGTATTTTAGGTATAACACACAACGTGTGAAGAATTCATAATTCCTAAGGTGATGCATAAATGCCACATAAAGTCACATAATATACGTAAAGAAAAGACACAAGTATCAATAATTTTTCAAGCGATAATTAAATTTCCATTCTTCACGGAACATGTATATATGCATTTTCAGAATCAGCTGGAAATCATGACATGAATATGACCGTTTGTAATTGGATATCTATCTCCACCAATTAACAATTTTCAGCAAACATAAGACATATAACTATGAACTATGAGCTAAAATAAACACATTTCAGGCCTTAAAAACTAAATCGATTACATGTTAACAGGGCACTATTATAGAGATAAATTCCAAGCATGTAAACGAGTATTTCATTTCACATTTAACAGCAATAATTTTCTTCTGTCACAATGACTCAAGATTCCTACCTTAGTTTATGGTTCACAGCAATATATACTAACGTTCATTTGAATGTGGATTTCTCTTCATAATCACAACAACAATAAACGTATATTCAGCAGTAGAATATTACTTGCAACAGCAGGGTATAAGGTAGCTTAATAGTTTACAATCCTAGCCAAAACTAACAGTTTTACCAACATGTAGCAGTTCATGATTTTCACCAAAAGAAAGATCAAACGGAACTCAACTTTCCAACATAAATCAAACATCCAAAACCCGTAATGTAGGGCCTCCTCTTGCCAACTACACATTCCAATCCTTACCTCAATTTTTTTCCAGCAGTTAAACACCAGCAATATAGCAGCAAAAATACCAGCAAACAGCAACCATCATATAATTTCTCAAACCTTCCAAACTTCCAATAATTCCAAGGCAAAGACAACATTAATGATTAATCCCATCTTCATACCTATCTTGACCTTAAACGGAAATTCATAATTCACTCAATAAACTTCCCAACAATAAATTCTTACCTTCAAGGTGGAAAATCTTTAGTACAAAATCATATCACACCCTTCTGCACTTTAACTCACCAATTCCTTATCACACTTAAAGACACTCCTTCACAACTCACGGTTTCTAGAGTAATTCACAAGGACACAAGAAACACACCTCATATAGGTGGAAGAGAGAGGTTAAGCTGCAGCAGGGATAGGTTTGTTAAAAGGAAGCTGGCCATTGATCAAACCAAGAGAAGGAGGTCTATTGAGGAAGATTCACGTGGAAAGCTTCCAAATTACTAGGGATGGAAGAGACGTTCTGCAGGAAGGTTGGGGAGAGAGGTTTTGTTTAGTGATATATGATATCAGAAGAGAGAGAAAGGGGTATAAAATTTTCCTGATAATTCAGACTAGTCAAGTCGTCTGGGCCTCGTCCACATCCGTTCGAAAGTCCATTTCGGATGAGAAAATGCGTCCAATGAGTCGTTCGTACCATCCGTAATTGACATTCGGACGAGATTCCTCATCTGCGTCTTCGTCCGCCCTTTGTCCTAATGTGTCATAAAATTGTACAGATTCAAATCGAACGCAGTCCCTCCTCGTCTGCATAGTCATCGAATGTGTCCCAAAATTGTACAAATTCAAATCGGACGTAGTCCCTCTTCGTCCGCAGCGTCCGCATAGTCGTCCGAATGTGTTTAGGATGCAAAGTTTTGTCCTCATGTCATCCCAAAGTACAGGGGCGAAGTTCAGTGTGTTTGCGGACGCCACCTCACGTCCGCACTCGTCCAAAACTCCACTATTATGCATTTTTCCTTAATTTTTCCACACTTAACTTATTTTTCAATATTAACCCTATACTTCTCAAGCATAATGTAATGTGTACTGCCAGGCAACATGATGTAATATTCATATATTTCAATTTCTTAGGTTTAATACATCAACAAAACGAGGAAAATATTTGGGGTATTACAGGTTGACCGCCTCTTAACATTTCAGAAACTATGCTCGACTCTATTCATTTTGCGGTAGAACATATATGTAGTAGCTTAACTGCTTCCTCAACTGATGAAAACCTAAACTCTCTGTCCATTTTGTGGTCGATCACCTATAGTAAACCGGTTGACCGATTTATCAATGTATTGCCTCTGAAGTAGCACTGTCTTTATGGCAAGTTGACCATCTTCAAATTGGTTGACCGCCTCCACTGATTTTCATTAAATTGGTCGACTACCTCAGTGCTTTTGTCGACCTCTTCTCTATGTTTTGCCCAATTTCAATCTTCTAAGTCCCACTTATCAACCTATAGGCTACATGAACTTAGATAAACATGTTAGAACATATAAATACCATTGTTAAGGGATATTTCCAATGAAGATCAATATAATTATAAAGATAAAACAATTAAGCATATTAAAATAATAAAAATTTATAATTACAATTAACATATTCATCATAAAAATAAATAAGGATAATAACACTTAGGCTAACAATATGCTTACAAAATAAATTATAAACTATGTGAAATTAAATATGCATGAAAAATATAAATTTAATCAACATGCTAATTTAATTCACAAAAAATAACTTTGACAGAATGATTTAGACATTTAATTAAATTCATAAGAAGCATAAAATCAAATTATATCACAAGTAATTTAACTGTATTTAATTTATTAAATAGAATTAATATTAAACAATTTCCATATTCATCAGAAATCAACATGGGCGAGTGGCAACCCACTCGATTTCATCTTTACAGGCCGCGGTTCAAATCCCAGAAGCAACCATTTTATTTTCTACTGAATTGACCAACAGTTAAAGAAAATCTCTAGCCATTGATGTCTAATCAGAGACTGTTGTTTTCCTTCCAGAAAATCTCTTCTTCTAAACATTCTAATAGTCTCCAATTCGGTGGTGTATTGTTTTGTATGAGATGTTCAGGCTTGGAAGACCTCCAACACTTAATTTCCTTTATTTATGAACTTCTTCCATCTAGAAGTTATAAATGAAAGGGTATCTGGGTAGTTTCTTTAATGGAAACTGTCAAAAAAACCAGACCATACCCTTTGAATCGATAGTTACTTATCATGAAAAACTTCTAATGCCAACATATAGACCTTAGTGACTGATCCGACAATTGGTAATTGCTCGACAAAATCCTCATACGATGTTGTATTCAAGAGTGAAATTAGTTGGTGTGACAAACTAATTTAGACAACTTCAAATGTTGTGATAATCTAGCACTTCTTTCATATACTGATGAATTTAGACAACTTCAACTGTCACAGTTAACTAGCACTTCTTTCATATACAGGACAAAAATAATACATAGTCAAAATATTTTATCAAAAATGAAAATTTATTTGTTAGTTTCAATTTTAGCTATGAACAACAGAGATAATTCAACTGTTATGAAATTGGCTTTGAAAATAATAACTAAACTAAAATTTCATGGACGAGGACCAATGGAACCGAAAATGAACCAAATGGAACTCCTAATGTATATTCCTTGGATGGTTATGGTACCTAACATATTCTCTCTCTCCCTCTTTCTAACTTGCCAGTTGTTTCTTCTTTGAAGCTCCAACCATGGCTTCAATCAGATCGGCCATCTTGTTTATTCTCACTCTTCTCCTTTAGCTAAACTGTCTTTGCCTTTTTCTTATTCTCCTCGTTTTGATTCTTGCTCTTCTTCTTCTACTCCACTAATTATAATAATCGCTACTGTGCTGTGTCCCCTTTTGCACCTTTTTTTCTTCAAACTTTGCTTGATCGAATGGGTCATTACTCCTCTCCTTCACGGTGTTGAATTTCTACTGCTAGTTGTTATCCAACATAGTCAAATTTGGTTGATAAATACAATAATTCTTCTTCTTCTTCTTCTTCTCTCCCAACAAAGTGTAGTTTTAGTTGTCAGATTTATTTAACAATTAATTAGTGAGTGCATATATTTATGGGTAATCAACAAAAAAAAATATTAAACTATGGAATCACTAACAAACCAGACACTAAATAATTTTTGTTGACAAATAAAACACTCGACTATGATTAATGAATGAAACAAATATTGCTGTCACATTGTTCGTTAGAATTTGTAATTGAGAATGTCTTTTGATTTGCCTTGTTGACAATCTTTTACCTCCATCATACACACAAAAGAAAATGTCTTCTCTACGAAAGCTTCAGTAAACTATCCTTCCTAGCCATGAAAACATCACTCATCTCTCTTTGAAACTAAATCCAATAATTTGAGGAGAGAGAAAAATGGTTTGAAGGTTTGAGAACAAACTCTTCTACAGAAGTAGTTGATGATTTCTGAAAAAAAGAAGCAAACATAATAAATAGATCACATACAAAAGACTTAGATAGAAAATTTTCTATCTACATACTAGTACTGAAAAATGAAACCCTTTCAAAATTCAAGCAATTCAACAAATAAGGAAAGAGACACCGAAGGATAATAAATTTAGAAACAACCATGAGAAAAAAAAAAATTAAAATTCAATTTGAAAAATACGTTTTACGCAATGAAAAATATATTTTTCGCAGAGAAAACAACCACAGTGGAAAAGGTATTCCCTTTCATTTTTTAATCAGGAATGCCATTTATTTTCCTTAGCGAAATTTTTTTTTTCTGTAGAATATTAACTAAATTGGTAATTAATTTTAAAATTAATTAAATTAATAATTAATTACACCTTAATAATAATAATTTGTTAATTAATTATCTAAGTAAATAATTTGGTATTTAATTACCAAATTAGACAAGTATTTAAAAATTTTATTAATTAATTACCATATTTTGGACGAGTATCTCAAAATTGGTAATTAATTATCAACTTAATTACTCGACTTAATTGTTTAAGTTACTTAGTTTCATATATAAATCAAGAAAAAATTAAAATATTTCAATTTTGAAAATCATTTTTAGTTGGAACATTTCTTGAAATTAATTACTAGTTTAATTAATATTTTACAAAAAATACATTTTTGTTACAGAAAATATTCTTTCCACTATGGAAATGAAATAAGACTTACTTTCTATAGCAAATACTTGCCTTTTCGAGAAACTTTTAAGTATTTAATGAAAAAATGAAAACGATATTTATCTTGTTCATTTTCTATAATTAATTGAGTGTTTTACTTGTTAGTAAAAACTATTTAGTGTTTATTTTGTCACTGATCTCATAGTTTAGTATTTTTTTGTTAATTACCCTATATTTAATTATAATTATATGTCAATAACTATCATAAAATCAAGTCCAATTAAATGATAAAATAAAAAAGAGTTTTAACAAGTAATGAAAGTGTGAAGCCAAATGTGTAAATACCAGCAATTTGGTTTAATTTTGTTGATGAGCTGAACTTAAATTCAGATTTATGGTGACCAAGTCAAATGGCAAGTCATCTTCTATTCTCTCGGTCTCCTGTGCACCATGAAAATATAGAGACTAAAGTAAAAGTGATCTCTCTAGAGAAAAACCATTCTGATTTAGAAGATAAAAAATTACTAATCCTGAACTAAGAAATCTGACAAATAATGTGATTTTATGGATTCAGTGCAACTATTGTGCCTTGAAGATTCTGTGATCTTGGGTTTTATAAAATCCAGTTTACATAATTAAGTTTAGGTTGTGGTATCAGAGCAACTTCATGATTAGCATAAACCTAAAAGTTTAACTGTGAAATTTTAAATTTCAATTATTTTGGGACTTCCGACTGTGATATGAAATTTTGAATTTTTAGGGTCAAAATTTCAATTTTTTTGCAATAAATCTATACTTATAAAATTGAAATTTATTTTGGATTTGATTTAGATTAAAAATTTCTGCTTTTAATGCATGGAAAATTTGGATTTGATGTTTATAATTAAAAGTGTTAATTTTTACTCTAAATATGTACGTATGAAATTGAAATTTCTATTGGATAATTAAATTTCATATTTTTATGGGCTTTGGATTCGATGAAGTTAAAAAATTTCAATTTTTAATGCATATTTGTATGTATAAAATTGAAATTAATTTATATATGCAAATTCTGGATTAAAATCTAAGAGATTTTCATGTAAAGTTTTTTAATTTTGTTGAGATTCTGGATTGTGGCAAATGTATTATTTTATTTGGATTTTAATTCTAGGTTGTGATTTTATTTGGATTATAATTTTAGATTAGATTCTGATTCTGGATTGTGTTTTAATTATAGAATCAATATATTGAGATTTGGATTCAAATTTTTAAATCACAAAATACATGCATATACGAAATAAGATTTTTTATTAAATATTGGGACATTTAAATTTTATATTTAATGTGTTATCTAACAAATTTTGGACTCAAATCCATATTTGATGCATGTATTCATTTTTTAGGATGTAAAATTTGGGACTTTTGGAATTTTTATCACAGATTTTTTATGGAAAAATTCGGCATTGGTGCTCTAGTTTTGAACTTTATAATTTTTAAATTCATAATTTGGTATTTTTAAAAAAAAAAACTCTAAGATCTGATATTCTAACTTGATTTTATTTAAATGACATCCTATTTAAATTAAGCTCTCTCTCTCTTAAATTGATTAATTCATAATATTAAGATTGTGTGAGTGTGACTCATGTGGATATTCAATCGGCCATAAGAAAAGTTAATATTTACCCGAATCACATATGCACCTGCGGTACTAAATATGTGATAATCATCAAGTTTTCCATATGGGTTATAAATGGGGGGAAAGATAGATTTATTAGATAGAAATTTATTATCAATGTTTGAGTAGTGCACCTAGACTACCACTTACAAGTTGATATTTCTATCCAAAAACTAAATATCAATGTTGTGTTAGGTATCTTGTGATCAGGCTCTAACACTATTTAAATTTATTAATTAATTATGATATGTATTTTGAATGTGAGCCTACATTTATTGGTTAATGAAATAAATGTTTCATTATATACAAACACTTTAGGTACTTAATTAGCACAAATCTAAAGATTTTGGAAAGAGAATGATACACCACAAGGACCACGCACGAGGCCCTAAGCCAAGGGGATCACTAACTTCTTTATTTCTTTTTATTTTATAGGTAAAGACTTTTATGATAATTTGGAAGGAGAACCAACTACAAGAGACAAGGAGCAACCGAGACATTTACTCAAATGGGAGGGCAACATGAACACTCAAAGCACTCTTGCCACCAACACTCCATCGACCACTTTTAGAGACACTTGAGTCATCAACATGAAGAAAACCACTTCAAAGAACCTTTAAGAATTTAAGAAGATAGCATGGAGTATTCACAAGGAATTATTTGGATCAATTGGATGTAATGTTGTTTGGTACATTTTAGTGCTATTGGCTAGTTAATGGTCGAGAGCATAGTTTGCATTTTGTGTTTTGAGATCTTTTTGATCATTTGTTTGGTAGGGCAGCCTTAATGTGAAGAGATATATAAACCCCATTATGGCTTGTCTGAGGGGATTGAATTTTCAACTAAGAACATTGTTCATTTCAAAGATTGGTTTTCCCTCCTTTTCGACCCTTGTCTTCTAGGTAGATTCCGAGTAGATTCTTTTGTGTAAAAATTGGTTTCACTTTTTCTTGAGAGTTTTGGGTGATTGCTTTTATTGCTGCTTCCTTCTCCATCTTTTTCCAGAGGTGGAAATTCCTAGCAAGGAGGTAGAAAGCTCGCTGAACCCCAAGTTGGAGTGCCTTTACCATTAGAGGCCATTAAAGTTGATAGGCACAGTTAGGTGTCTATTCAAACCAACTTGTACCTTTCCATGCATAGTTTCTTTTCTAGGTTCTTTCTGCAGTCTATTTTTGGAGGAGAACCTTTTCACTTACAAAATGGTTTGTGGTCAAAATTTCACATTATTTGAAAGAGTTGCAACTTGTGCCATTTGGGCTCCATTTCTGCCATTTGGTATCTCTTTGGGTTAATAGCACCTGTCTGTGCTTAACTTCTGCTTTTGAACGAGTTTTCTTTTGATTTTTGGAGGGTCTCATGTTGATTTACAGAGAATGGCGTGGTCCAAATTTCACACCATTTGAACGTCTTTGAATTGAGTTGTGATATTTTCAAATTTGGGTATGTTCTTGCCTTTTATAACCCCTAGCATCAAGGGGTTGTCTTCTTTCTCACACCCGTAGTGCATCATTTGGTATAAGAGCCTCTCCCCTGTTTTGTACTCTATTAATTGGTGATTTTTACTTTACATTATGAGGACAAGAGGCTATAGTTATACTATGAATTACAGTTAGGAAGAAAATGAGTGTTTGACTTCTATTCCTATTTTCAATGGTTCATAATGTGTTGAAGATTATTTAGATTGAGAAGGAGTTGAGAAAATTTTTCAGAGTTCTTATTACTCAGAGAAGACCCTAGTGAAACTTATTTCTTCATGGCTCAGAGGACAAGCTTCATTGTGGTGGAGCAAATTGATTAGTAACAGACGAAGAGATGGAGAAGAAGCTGTCAATACATGGGGTTTGATGAAAAAGGTTATGAGAAAAAGATATGCTCTGAAACTTGCCAAGAAGGTCCCATCTTCGCCACCACCCACTGGGTCCAAGAAGAGTCTTCCCAAGAGTCAACAATCTCAATTGTGTGACCTACAATCCTTGTTGCAGCAAATAGCTCAAAAACTTCATGATTTATCAATAAATCCAACGTTTGCATGTGTTCAACCTGTCCATGCACAAGACATGGTTCAGGATGTAGAGGAAACCCTAAAGAAAGAAGAATAATTGGAGGAAGAGATCATAGTGGCCCAGGATAAACCAATACTATGGTTGGACTCACCAAACAGGGAAGAATATATTTTAGAGTTTGAACCCTCTAAAGATCTGTCCAATCCACTTACTCAATAAAGCCTCCTTCTAACCCTACCCACTTGAGAAGAAGAACATGGCGCAAAAATTATTTTGTCAACTCCGATAATTGACCTTGGATTCATCTACTCTCTGTTGTACATTGGCTCCAAATTAGAGAACTCGCCAAGTATTGCACCTTAAGTAATGGTGAAGAAAGAACCATTAGTCTTGACAAGACTCCGAGTTAAGATTGAAGCGAGGAAGAAACAACCACAACCTTAGAGACACTTGATGGAACTAGATTACATGTTTCCAAATAACTTCTTAAAAGGTTTCCCATCTTTGATAGGCTCTAGTGGTGGATTCTTACAAAACCTTTGTGGTTATTCATATGTAGATTTTGTTGGGATTGGACAATCTTGGCAACACCAAGGAAAGGATTTTAAGTCACTTCAAAGATTACTCTTTCTAGGTCACTTTGACTTAGATGAAGGTATCAAGTTGCAGATGTATGGTGTGGCTCAATTTTACACGTTTGACACTGGTGATATTTTGACAAAGAAAACACACCTAGAGGGTGGCCAGGCACTTCGTGACAAACTACCATCATTAACAGCTAGGTTTGACGGTGAAAATTCGAGACAAGAAGGGTCAAATTCTGTTGTTGGAAATCTTGGGAGCTATGATTTGAGAAGTGGATTTCACAAGTCCCACCTCTCGGAATGCCTAAAGGGATCTTCACACAATCAAGCCAACTCTTATTTCGAAAGGTACATACCATCAAATTTCTTAATTACATGATTTTTTAAAATTGGATGGATCAAAAGTTTTGATGATTATGATTCCACTAGACCACTACGAATTGGAAATTTTGTTATTATTACTGATGTTGTACACTCTATATGTATTGAAATTTCAATTGGGGGTTGATAACCTTAGCATGCCTAGTGGTATTGTAACAACCCGATCCTAACTTTTTCGTTAAACGATGTAATCAAACTTTGGAGGAAAGGATTGGCGTAATACATGTATTTACATTGTCCCTATACGTGTTAAATTATGACTTGTAATTTTGTGAAGAAATGGATTCGATTAAAAACTTGGTCAAAAACGCAAAGGAATTGGATTGTTGAACCATTCGGACGCATACGGACGCCTTTGCGGATGAAAAGTGTCGTCCGCAAAACACATGGAAAGTCGCCCAGGCCTTGGGGATGACTTGGGACCCCATCAAGCATCCTAACCTCACTGTTCTGAGGTGTTGCGGACGCAAGACGGGGACGATGTGGACGAGATAGAACGTGTCCGCATCGAATCTATTTAAGTCTGGAGACTTTAGGACGATTGCGGACGAGAAGGAGAGGTGTCATATTTGAATATGTCCAATTCTTGGACACTTTTGGACGCTACATGGGGACGATGCGGACGGGGAACGGCGTCCAAACCTGGACTGCGAACGGTACGGACAAAGGTGGGGACGCTAGTTTCCGTCCGAAGACTCAAATTTTGCCTGTGAAAATTGGTCTTGCGGACGACTGCAGACGGGAGTAAGCCGTCCGAACCATCGTAGATCAGCGACAGAACTAGTTTTAAATCAGGACGAAAACGACACTCAACCAATAATATTGCAGCTCCCCGACACGGAATCACCTCGCACGACCCGACCAGCCAGGGATGGTTCCCTGCCACACGTGTGAGTGTCCCATGTGAGTCTCTACTTAGCCCAACCCTCCTTCATCTTCTTCTCCTTCGTTTTTTCTACTGGGGGAGGGGGGGGGTTGGAGGAGATTCTGTTTGAGTGGGGAGGCCAAAGAGAGCTGCTGACCATGAGAGAGCTCGACTACAAAGGTAAGGAATGGATAGTCTTAGCCATTTGGAGACCCTACACCCAAGTAATAGAGAGTGTGTGAGTGTGTGTATGCTTGGTAGTTTACTTTGTTGTAGTTGATAGAATATGCAGAAATTTCTTGATGAACTCCGTTGTTTTCTTGAAATGTTGCTAGTGTCTTTACTCTACACTTTGTAGATGTTCCTTTGTCATTTCCTTTACGTTGCCTTTAATGTTTAACAAGTAAATGACAAGAAACAAAAGAATGAGACCTAAACACTTCTAAAGAAAGCATGAATGGGAATGAGAACCATGGTTGAAATGTGAAAGAAAGATGAAAGGAATGAATGACTGATGTTGTGATCTGATTTCAATGTTCTTTTACTCTGTAAGAAGGGATGAATGACTGTAGAAATCATGAGATCCCCTAGTGATATGGTCCTTGTTATTGTATGCTTGTTATTATCAGATGCAGATTATTTTATCTTCAGTGCAAGCATGTCTTTCATTGTTACTGTTGTCTATAATCGTTAAACAAGCCCGTTACGTTGTTACGTTTTTTTTTTATAAATCCTCACTACCTTGGATAGCATATGAGAAGCATGTTATTGTCGTTCTACACAGTTCATTCTCACTATTGCTATTATGGTATAGAAAGCATGTTAGCCAAGCTTTTCCGTTGGCATGAACAATTAGGAATATGTTAGCTATATGAAGTATGTTTAGCTATATACATGTTCCGCTGTCTCGTTTAGTCATTAAAAGCATGTTAGTTTCCCTTGTATAGTCGATCTAAAAGCATGCTAGATCTTGTAAATTGCTGTTATTTTGACTGCTTAAGAGCATGTTTAGTCCCGCTACATAGTCGATTAAAAGCAATGCTTGTATGATCGTATCCTCCTGCTGTATAGTATTCATCACGTAGTCGTTCAACGTAGGTTTCACTACTACAATTTGATACAATTCGCTGCTGTATTTAGAGAGTTAAAACATGTTTCACTATATGATTTTCCTGTCGTACGTTAACCGATTAATAAGCACGTTCCGTTGTCTTATTGTCGATATTTCTTTGCTGTGTGTTGTCCATTAAAAAGCATGCTTAGTTGTTGGTTTTTCTGTTGTTAAGTTTGATTAAAAGCATGATTGGTTGAACGTATTTCTGCTGAATGGTCGATTAGAAATACGTTTTGATGCCCGTATTTTCTGCTGCTTAGTAGATTGAAAGCATGTTTTATCGTCTTAAGTTCATCGTGTATTCACTGTTGTTCTTCTTAAGCTTACAAAGTATATTCTGTTTGTTTTAGTGAACGTTAATAGTATGGTTAGTTAAATGTGGTAGTTATTTACGTTATGTGAACCATGTGCTAATGTTCGTTTCATTTATCGTTACGGTGGATCCCCTAAAGCGTTGTCATTACTTCCCATATGTGTGTATTTATTATGAAGAAGTTAGGTTGAGTTCACGTTAATAAAAACCAAGTAGGGGGTACCTCCTCTGGGTGATATCCACATGCATGAGTGAGGAAAACGCTAAGAACAAGAATGTTCGGGATGGGCGGGAAACGCCCGTCACCGAAGAAACTCTGACGGTGGGATACGCCGGAAGGGAAGAAACTCTAAAGGCAGGATACGCCGGAAAAAAAGAAGAACTCTAAAGGCGGGATACGCCGGAAAGAGGAAGAACCCAGAAGGGGAGACACGCCGGAAAAAGGAAACTACTAGGGAGTTAGGGTAGATGGGTAGTTCGGATCTAGCCTGGTAGCTAAGATACACCCTCACCAAGTAAGGAAAGGGACTAGTATGCACACAGGGAGGTTAGAAGCAGATCAAACTAGGTCATCTCAAAGGACAACCTCCAATCTCCAACTCGAAGTACGGGTAAAGAACCAAGAACCAAAGAACGTAACGAAAGAATTGGTTTGGGTAGCCCCCATTCCAAGAAGCACCAAAGAGAGAAATGCATAAATTGTTGTCCCCCATCTCCTTACTGGGCGAAAGCTCACGTCCTTACTTGTGGTGTAGCTAACGAGGTGATCATGCCAGGAGTTAAAGAAGAGGCCATTCCGGTGAAGCCTGTGATAGGTCCGATAGAGACGCCAGCGGAGTAGTAGTATGACACAAAGAAATGAAAGAGGAGGAACTTAGTAAGGGCTAACGTCGAATTGCTTTCTTTTCACGAACGTTAAATCTTCCTTATTGCCTTACTTGGGTATTATTCGGAATATTATGTAGGCCTTATTTGAAACCTCAAAACCTCACTGCCTCACCCGATCACAAATCTCTGGATGATCAAAACTATGAATTACCTGTCCATCTCTGCTTATGTTCTCTAGCACTCGATCGACCACCTCTCCTGCATATTGTGTCACCCGATTGATCAACACTTCATCATCTCCCTTCACATATTTATAGGTTATATTCCTATTCACTTCCGTTGGTGCATCAGAGATCTATGAAATATATAGCCCAAGTAAAAGATTGTTGGATTTATTTGATAATTGTTTAGTGAATTTATATATCTAATTATAATTATATGTCAATAGTTATCATAAAATCAACCTTAATTAAGTGATCAATAAATATGAGTTTTAGCATTTAGTTTAAGTATGAGGTTAATTATGTAGATATTAGTAGTTAGGTTTAAATTTGATGACGAACAAAACCTAACTTAGGTCGCTTCAGGTTTATGATCTCTAGCTCAAATGACTAGTCCTCTCTCTCTCTCTCTCTCTCTCTCTCTCTCTCTCTCTCTCTCTCTCTCTCTCGATCTCTCATTCCCTCAAAGAATATAGAGGTTTGGTTTTTTGTGAAAAAAAAACGTTTTGACTTAAAAATCAAAGTCATCGCTCTCGAACGTGACAACAATTTACATAAACTAATAATGAATGTGATTTCATGGATTTATGTATATTTTGCAACTATTTTGTGTCGATGATTTTGACATAATGAATCCGGTTTTGAATTTTATGGAATTCGGTTTACAGAATGAAATTTAACACACGCATTCATGAAATTGGAATAATTCTGCGGGTTGATATTCTGGATAAATATTCTGTGAAAGTGGTACTGTTTGATATTCTGGATGAATGCCATTGATCAATTGTAGGTATCGCTTTTATTATTTTGCGAAGCATGAATATTTAGCATTTGCCATATGAATGGCAAGTTAATAATGAATAAGTTAAATTCGTTCTCTGTGGTAGTAATCAAAAAAGGAATTATTTGTATGTTGTTGGAAGTTGATGGATGGTGATAAACGTTGAAAGTGTTATTTTGCTTGGATTTAAATCTCTTAAGTGGCAGTTTTGCTCGTTTACTCTAATGATTTAGAATGTAGTTATTAATTGGACGAAGACATAATTGTAAATGAATATTGGAGCTAATTAGTAAGCTAAGTAGCAATTAAGAAAAAACGATTCTATTTAGAAGATTTTAGTAAGTAACGAGGGATTAGAAAGACGCTAAGATTTAATAAATAGATTAAATGACTGTATTAATGACTAGATATTTCTAAATTGTGAAGGTACTAAAAATAAGAAAAGAATAACGGTCGAGCATTGAACGCTTTAAGCGAGAGAGGTAAGTGATATGCATGTGTTTTGGTCTTCGGACCCTACATCGCAAGTTTATGAGAAATATGCTTCGTTGCTTACTGCTTTCCTAGCATGTTTTGTTGTTTACAGTTTTTAAAGAGCATGTTTCGTTGTTTACAGTTTTCATAGCATGTCTCGCTATTTACTGTATTAAAGCATGCTTATAGTTAATAATCGCACGTTTCATTGTTTACTGCTTTCCTAGCATGCTTCGTTGTTTATCGTTTTTTTTAGAGCATGCTTCGTTGTTTACAGTACTTAAATGCACGTTTCGTTGTTTACAGCTTTTACAGCACGTTTCGATGTTTATTTATGCTTTCAGAAATTTGCATGTATTCACGAGCAACAAACGAAACAGATACAAATAATGGACAAATAATAAACCATAAAAAGTAATAAGCGAACGAAGAAACAAATAGCGAACGCAGAAACAAGTCACGAACGAAGAAACCGATAACAAATGAATAATAGACGAAACGGATAATAAACATATAATAAGTCATAATAAAGTAAAAGAAAAGAAAATGGCAACGATATGATGCGAGACCGTTAAGTCCTTCGTAGACAAGTCCTTCGTGGACATGGTCGCTAGCGAGCTTTCGGATTATGTCATCGTCGCTAGCAAGCTTTCAGATTATGTCATTGCTGCTCGTATCTATTGCAAGGTCTTGGATCATGCCGAGACATAACGACCAATGATTAGCAGATTTTTGGATTATGCCATCGCTTCTATATCGGAGGTAAAAGACGAAGACAATGAATAAAACGTAAAAGACGAAGACAATGGATAAAACGTAAAAGACGAAGACAATGAATAAAACGAAAAAGACGAAAACGATGATTAAAACGTAAAAGATAAAAATATAAGGAAAATAAGAGAAATGATGATTTAAAAGATACACAACATGAGCATATAGTAGCATGATAGGTAAATATCACTTACTGAGCTTTAGACTCATAGAATACTACTTGCAATGTAGGTACAAGTACGAGAGAACAAATATAGCAAGCTTTCGGATTATGTCATTGCTACTCGTATCTATTGCAAGGTCCTTGGATTATGCCGAGGCATAACGACCAATGATTAGCAGACTTTTGGATTATGCCATCGCTGCTATATCGGAGGTAAAAGACGAAGACGATGAATAAAACATAAAAGACGAAGACGATGAATAAAACGTAAAAGATGAAAACGATTATTAAAACGTAAAAGATAAGAATATAAGGAAAATATGAGAAATGATGATTTAAAAGATACACAACATGAGCATATAGTAGCATGATAGGTAAATATCACTTACTGAGCTTTAGACTCATAGAATACTACTTGGGATGTAGGTACAAGTACGAGAGAATAAATAATGGACAGATCTAGGAGCAGCGGATGAAGGATTTGCATAGGCGAGACTTGTAGCTGATTGGCTAATTAAAGTAAAGATGAACGAGCTGTAATATTAAAGTAATAGTTTATTAATTATTTTAAACGAATCATTTATGCTTCGCTACGTTTTCAAAGAAAATTAATTTGCGCTTCCACTATGATTTAAATAAAAGGTTTTACAACACTTCCCCAATGAAGAATTTCATTGGCTGAATTTTATACAATGAGTTTAACGAAAATGTTTAGTAGCGGTCCAACTTTAGACGCACTCTGATTCATTTTATAGAAATTCTCAAAGTTTTAAATTTTACGTATTTTTAAAGGGTTCCAAAAAGTCGGGTCATTACAGGGGTGGTACTCATACATACATTAAGTGAGGAAAAATGAAGAAAATGAAGAAAATGAAGAAAAGGGAGTTAGGGGATGGTAGGGTAAGTACGGATCAGCCAGGTAGACAGGATTTAAAAGAATATTACCTTTCCCTTGTCGGGACTGCAAGACTGTCTATCCTAGGTGGTTGAAGCCGACAAAGACTACCCTACCGCCACGGATTCCTTCAATCTCCAGCTCGATGTACGAGTAATGAACGAATGAACTAATGTAAAGTAATGAACGAACAAATGGCTTGATGAAATGATTAGTTTGGGTGACCCCCATTCCAAAAGAACTAAAGAGAGACATATCATATTGCATTAAACCATTTTCCTTACTAAGTCTTTGGGCTTACAGTTTACTTGTGGTGTAGGTGTAGGTACTGGTATGTGAAAACAAATGTACAGAATTAGGAGTCAATGTGAAAGATGATGAACAAATATTAAAGCAAGGATGAAGGATTTGCACGTGAAGGAGCTTGTGGTTGGCCAGGCTAAGTGAGTAAAAGAGAAAGATGGTTTGTAATTAAATAGTATTAATTTGTTAGTATTTCAGCAAAGCACTTTTATAATCACTTCCGCTATGTCGATTTGCTTCCGCTACGTTTTGTTAATGATTTCGTAAAAGTATTTTACACTTTCGCTATGTTTTACAAATGATTTTATAACTTGACGTTTCACAGTATACCACAATTTTCGAAAGGTTAGTAGCGATCCGGTTAGACGCACTCTGATATTTCTTTCAAAGAGTTTTAAATAAATGGAGTTTTAGTGGTTTCATAAAAGTTTTAAATTTTCACGTATTTTACAAGATTACAAAAAATCGGGTCGTTACAAAATGAGTTGAGCTTAACGAGCTCGCCCAAAAAAATTTTGAACTCGAGCTGACTCGCAAACCACGAGTTAAACAAGTCGATCCGAACTGACTAAACGAGTCTAATGAGGCTTAACGAGACAAGTTTAACGAGCATAACATACATAAATATTTCTAATTTATATCAATATAATGTATATTTTTTTAAAAATTTAATTATTAAAATTATAATAATTATTTATTATTTTAATGTCAAAATATAATAATTAGTCATTTAATTAATAAAATTATTTTATTAACGTATAAAATGACATGTATTGAGGAAACAAAATTATTTGAGACGATATAATAAAAAAGAATATTACACGAATATCATTACAAATATTTAACATTGCATAGTATTGGAGTACTACAAATTAAGAAGTAAGAGATTAATATATTGAAATAATTTTTTTGAAAAAAATAGAAGAATGTGGTATTTATAGAAGAAAGAAAGAGAAGGAATGAAAGAGGAAAAGAGAAAATAAAGAAAAAGGAGTCGGGGATGGAGCAATGCTCATGTAAAAATGTTTTTCTCATTCGTACTTTATTTGCATGGATTTTATAACATTTTTTTTTATTTTTCATCAAACACAATATATCCAATAGATACACATGACGTAATTATAATTAGTGTTTCTAAATATGTTCGAGAAAATATTAACTTAAAAAAGATATGCAAATATAATATTTTGTTGAATTTATATTTCAATGAACATTTTCGAGTTAATTAGTCCAGTTAACAATGAAATTTATTTTAAATAACTAGGTAAAGAATAAAAAAGCTCACTTGAAATGATGAGTGTTAGTTGAACAACTTACTTTTATAGATAAAACCTTCATCTCGATATTTATACAAATAAATAAAGTGTATTTGAAGGTAGATATGACAAACAAGTCAGCCGAGCAAATCCTAAAAAAATTTGGTTCACCGAGTCTAACAAGTTAAACGAGTCGAGTCTAACAAGCTTGTCGATCCTAACGAGCTCGTCCCAAAAAAATTTTAACCCGAGCCAATTCATAAGTCATGAGTTTTAGTCGAGTCGGACTCAACTTCATTACAGTAGTGAGCTAAGCGAGCTGGATGACGTCTCTAGAGCCTTAACATGCTTTGTGGCTGTGGGTCATTCTCCTTTGTGAAAACCTTGTAGTTGTATTGTTATTACGTTAGGGTAAGCCAAATATTCTATCATGATATTTAAAATACTGATTTTTGAATCAAATCCAGTGGAACGAAAGTTTCACTCTGCTGCTTGATTCTAATATTAAGAATCTACTCATCGATCTGAACTAACATTTAATTTAAAAATATTACAAAAAATATACTGAACTAATCAAAATAGGCCCAAAGTGACCCAAAATTGAGCCTACAAATAATACAAACCAAATAAACAACAACTTAAAACCAAATTGAATAGAGTAAAACCAAAAAGAATTGATTCAATTCCAGTTTATAAATTTTGAATCTCAACCAAACCAGACTGAGCTGGTCCTTCATTGTTATAACACACACTCTCTAATGACTAATAATACATGACGTATACGTGGGATTCATGTACTAATAACCTAAATAATGTTAGTCAAACTATAAAGATGATTAGAATGAAAAAAGAAAAAGGCAGAGATGGGATGATAGAATTATTAGGAGCAGGTAATAATACTTCCTATGTATACACACAAAATGCCAAATGAATTGAGTTGGCTCTTCAAATATTCTCTTTTTGACGACTCTTGCAGATGACATCTCCTCCTACTTTTAGAAATAACACAGTGTTCCCTAATATAGCAGACACCATTTTACTAGTCCGCAGGATAACTTGTGAAGCTGTAAAATATGGGATTTCACCATTGTCTACAATTAAAACTTCTTCTTCTTCCCAAAAATGGCAAAAAAAGAAATCCAAATCTGTCTCAAATCCTTGTTCTAGCCCTAGTTTGCCTCTCGGCTTCTTTCTCTGCGGTAATAACACGAAATTCCAATCCAAGCATGTCGTGCATATGAGTTTACAGAAGTGCTTAATTTCCCTGTTTCCAGAGCTACTTCTGGAGTGACGAGAAAACCTAATGAAGATAATACACTTGCAGCATTTGCAACCCCCTGCATTAATGGAGTGTACATTCTTTCTTGCTCTTTCACACCCAAGTCGCTACCATCTTCAGTTCTCTTTTCCTCTTATTTGTTCACTTGTTTGTCTATCATATTATCGGTGAGTTCAACGTGCTCGCCCACCCAAACGAACCCATTACAGTCTAGAATTAAGTCAGTACCGCCGCATTGCTCCAGATTGAGAAAATGTTGCTTCCTCTTCCTCACAAGCTAGGGGCCGAACTGTTAATAATTGAACTCTTTCAAGCTGCAGTGTCAAAAAAATGCATTTGTTACAAATAACGTTGAGCCTTTGTAGAAGGCTGGTTATACGAAAAGCCAACAATTGTTTTCCTTTTATGTAGGGGTGGGCAAATCGGTTCTCGGTTCCGGTACTGGATCTCTCAGAACCGACTGTGTGGTTCTCGGTTCCGAGAGTAAAGAACCGGAACCGCAAGGAACCGGTTCCAGTTCCAGTTCCAGTCAGTTCCGATTCTCAACTTGCAGTTAAAAATATGGGAGTCAGCAGATATTGAAAAAATATTCCTGAAGGTATGAATCTTCATTGTGGCAACAACAATTTTGCCACATTGAAATGCTGAACAACAGAGACAACAATGACAACAATTTGAAGACTCTAATTCATCATAAATCAAAAATAGTTCATCCAATTCATCAGAAATCAAAAACAAAAAAGAATCCCAATTCATCAGTTCATCCAATTTATCAGAAATCAAAAACAGAATCTCAAGCCCTACTAAATCGAACTAGAATCAACGTTTTTTAACAAACATACCCTCGGAATCAGGGGAGCCAAGGTTAGAAGCAACAATTTCTGGTTTGTCTTCGCGGATTCACCTTCGCAATCGCAGGTTCGCACTTTGCAGCTTCGCCTCTCGGTCTCGGTTCCTGACTTCCAGCTTTGCTTTCGCAGTCGCAGCTTCCCCTCTCGGTCTCGGTTCTTGACTTCCAGCTTCACTGTCGTAGTCGCAGATTTGCTTCTCGATCTCAGTTCCTGACTTCCAGCTTTGCTTTCACAGTTGCAGCTTCGCCTGTAATATCCCGAATTTTTTATATCGAAATTTAAAAATGACAAATTGTAAATATTTAGGGATATTTGAATTATTCGAATAAATTATCGGGATATTACTTAATAACATAAATGAACCGATTTTGATTAGACTCGATCCCAAAATAATTGAAAGTCGGTTTCAAATCAAATATTAATTAAATATGGGGGATTTAATTAAAGTTTATATTGGGGGTTTAACTTAAAGGAATGGTTAAGCCAATTACCTTAATGGCCTGTTGAAATTATAAACTTAATTATATTAATCTATTTAATTCTTGTCTTTTGGTTAATGTATATTTTGAATAGGTGTCTTTGTTAATGTATGTCTTTAATATGTTTGTGGTTAAAGTCTATGTATTTGTGAAAGGTCATCTAGAAGGTTCTCATTCATGTATGAAAGGGTACATTAGTTCATGTACTTGCATAAGTCATTGATGAGTAGTTCATGTAATTAGGAAGTTCATTATGTATTGGTCAATGTATTAGAGTTAATAGGTGGTTCATGTATTGTGTTATACATGTACCAAATAATCCTATAAATAGGATATGTGTGTAGTCATTTTGTATCAAGCAATTAGCCAAAGCAATTCAAAGAAAAAGTTTCTCTAGTTCTCTCCTCTTCTCTCCTTATTTTTTCCCTCTCTAAAAATCCCTCTTCCTCATTCCAACATGGCCTTCGGCCATTTCGGTCATTTGAGAGAGAGAGAGAGGCGAAGGGCAGAGAGGGAGCAGGAAATCGCGACGCGAGGAAGGGAGGCGACGAGCTCAACGACGACGTAGGCTCGGGCTCGAAGGGTCGCCGGCAAAGGAGGGAGCGTCGGACGACGACGTTGTGCAGCGAGCGAGTGAGAGCTAGGGCTCGGTATACTGCTGCTTGCAGGGACGATTTGAAGCTGTAAATCGTCGATGAAGGTAAGTCTCGTTGATGATTTCACTTGGTTCCGTGTTTTTCTCCTTGACATTGGATGGATTCCGCCAAAGTGTGGCCGGAGTTGCTTCGGTTGATGTAGGCAGTGACGAATGGGTGATGACAGGGCTTGTTCGGTTCTGTCGGTTCACTGATGAGCTGGCGTGTCCAGTATTTCAGCTGGCACAATAAGGGATGTCCACGCAGCTCTCTTCTCTTCTCTGTTTATAAAGGAAAAAGATTATGATGTTTTTATAAAAAGAAAAAAATTTTGAATTTTACGTATTTTGAAAATACGGGATGTTACAATTGGTATCAGAGCGTCCCGGGTTGTTACAATTTTACGTATTTTTAAGTATTGTTTAAAGTAATTGTTGTGTTGAGATTGATGGAAAGTCATGATCAGGAATATTGTAAGTGATTGGGATGAGATTCTCAATCGATTAAAGAAGATGGTGTGACACGAAATTGTTGTTTAGAGAATGTATGGGAAATGTAGTTTCATTTGTACAATTGATGTAAGCAATCGTAGTTTTCTTTTGATAGAATATAAAAGATAGACAATACTGGAACTGTTTCGGTTTTGAGTGCAGGAATTAGCTTTGGGGGAGTAAAGAAACAGAGGAGACTCTGCCCAAATTTTTCTAAACTTGGTAAACTAGATAATTCAATTTGATCGTCTACATTATAAGGACTTCAGATATAAGGACTTAGGATAAGGGACTAGTTTAGGTTGAACCGAGAAATTGAGGTTTACTTCCTGGATAGGTTAGATTTTGTCATAATTTAGAAAATGGAACATCTAGTCTACTTGTAGGAATGTCGTCGAAGTTCCATGTTCTGGTATTTGGGGTCATTTAGGAGGGATAGAAAATGGATAATAAGGCCTGTAATAGATTGGGTTTAAGATTCACTATCCCAGTAAAACAAAATAACCAAAAACGTGATTACAAAGATACGGACAAAATAAATAAATAAAGAATAATAATTATTATTATGTTAAATAAATTATTAGAAAGGAGTTGTTAAGGCAAATATCATCTTCACATAATCATTACTCACACAATAAGGACTTATTCAGCTTTGGTTGTAAGGAAAACGATTATATCGTGTAAATTAATGTTATCACGGCCTACTTCGCACATGGGTGATACTAATTTGTACAAGGACTTGAGGCATTAATGTGTGATGTAACGATATGGAGGAAAGTTGGGATGTACAAAAATGGTTAAAGTCTAAGAGTGGAATGAAACTAAGTTGGATTTCAATTTGCTTGTTGTAAATTGACGAATTTCAAGACGAAAAATGGAGTTGGATTTGGAGACTGAAACGGTGACGGAATAGATGAGACAAGCAATAAACTGACCTAGAATTTTGAGTTGAGATTTTATTCCCCACGACAATAATGGTTGGAACGAGAAGAATGGGTAAAAGTAAGTTGTGATCTTAGTCTTCACGACAATAAGGTTGGAGCATACTAGGATTGGGCATGTACGGTGATTTTCCTATTGATGTGAAGAAAATGAAGTATAAAAGGTTAAGGAAACAAGCATAACAGGAGATTTCGGACGACACGCGGATGGTGCGGATGACAGCAGACACGTCCGTTTTGAATCTGTCCAAAATCTACATACTTTCGGACGATAGCAGATCATTGCGGACGATGAAAGACAACGTCCGATTTGAATCTGTACAAATTTGGGAACATTTGGACTAGTGCGAACGTATGCGGACGAGAGAAAATGGCGTCCGATTGAATCTGTCCTAAATCTGGACACATTCGGACGACTGCAGACGCCTCATGTTGACGCTAAATGACGTCCTAATAGGCTGTGCGGACGGTACGGACGAATGACTGGGGACGCGATTTCTCGTCCCAAAGTAATTGCGGGCGACTGCGGACGGGACGCGAACGATACACCACGTCCGAAAAAGTCAGCATTCTCTTTCTTCTTCATTTAATTAGGATTTAATTTTGTAAAAGTATTACCAATGGATGAAGTTGTAAGAAATTATAAGCATCGAGTGATGAAATAAATAAAGAGCGAGGAAATGACATCCTCAATTTAACGAAAAGTAATGAAGGAAATCAATTTGATAGGATCAAAGTGATGTTTCAAGTGAACTGAAAGTAATCCTTGTATCAACAATATGGGACTTGTAGTATATACATTTTGTGAAAACTGACGGTGACAATGTTCTTTTGTGGGGTATTACAGACATTTGAGAAGTGAAGAACGATTTAGTTGAAGGTAGAGTGAACCCTAGAGATGAAATGAACGAGTATTGGACTGTAAAATTTATAACATAAAGATTTCAAGTAGAAAAAGGGTTCTAATGGCCAAAGTGATTAGGATCCAATGATTCATCAAGCTTGGAAGAATAGAATCAAGTTATGGACAGGGTGTTTGAGTACACCAATGTCAAAGAGCAAGTGAAAGATTCGAGAAAGTTCACACGTGTTAAGTTCTAAGTCATGACATTTAGAGAGAAGTTAAGGAAATTTGCTATGCGAGGTAATCTAAAAGCGTATCATAAGGACTCAAAAGATAATGAAGTCACTCAACTTTGTCAAGTTAGAATAGTTTTGGAAGTAAAACATGACTTCAAAGAGAAAATGTAAGATCTTTAAGAGCTAAGCATTGTCGAAGGTGTAAAAGAAATCATTTTGTAAGATGTTTTGCTGGCTCAACGAGATATTTGACATGAAATATGAGTCAAAGATGGACAAGCTTTGGCTTAAGGAACAGAAATGGTTGCTATAAGGGTATATGTTATTGGAAATGATATGGTGGTTGACAGAATTTATTGGGTGAAAAGAATTAAATTTGGACGAAAACATTTCTTTTACAACAAATGAAGTTGATGATTTAATAACTCAGATGTGTAATATGAATTTTTTCTGCATTTTGTGTTTTACAGAAGTGAAGAGTCATGTAATCTTTAGACGTTTTGTGTAAATAGGTTACGAGAAGTTACATTGAGATTTGAAGGAATAATTACGTTGAGCAAATTTCGAGGACGAAATTCCTATAAGGAGGGAGGATTGTAATATCCCGAATTTTTTATATCGGAATTTAAAAATGATAAATTGTAAATATTTGGGGATATTTGAATTATTCGAATAAATTATCGGGATATTACTTAATGACGTAAATGAACCGATTTTGGTTAGACTCGATCCCAAAATAATTGAAAGTCGGTTTTAAATCAAATATTAATTAAATATGGGGATTTAATTAAAGTTTATATTGGGGGTTTAACTTAAAGGAATGGTTAAGTTAATTGGAAAACCAATTAACTTGAGCCAATTACCTTAATGGCCTTCGGCCATTTCGGTCATTTGAGAGAGAGAGAGAGAGAGAGAGAGAGAGAGAGAGAGGCGAAGGGCAGAGAGGGAGCGGGAAATCGCGACGCCAGGAAGGGAGGCGACGAGCTCAACGACGACGTAGGCTCGGGCTCGAAGGGTCACCGGCGAACGAGGGAGCGTCGGACGACGACGTTGTGCAGCGAGCGACTGTGAGCTAGGGCTCTGTGTACCGCGGCTTGCAGGGACGATTTGAAGCTGCAAATCGTCGATGAAGGTAAGTCTCGTTGATGATTTCACTTGGTTCCGTGTTTTTCTCCTTGACATTGGATGGATTCCGCCAAAGTGTGGCCGGAGTTGCTTCGGTTGATGTAGGCAGTGACGAATGGGTGATGACAGGGCTTGTTCGGTTCTGTCGGTTCACTGATGAGCTGGCGTGTCCAGTATTTCGGCTGGCACAATAAGGGATGTCCACGCAGCTCTCTTCTCTGTTGACCCAGGTGTCTAGCAGTGTACGTCTCCTCGGTTATAAATGAAGCACTGAAGGGTGGTAGAGATGTATTATGATTGTCCTGTTTCTTCTCGGGCGTTTCGGTGATAGGCAGGGAAGCTGGAAGCTTGGGTGTTGGCTGAGTGAAGAAAAATTGGCAGTGAAGGAAAAGTGGAAAGGGAATGAAGGCCGAGTGTCTCTGGAGGAACGAAAACTTGGGATGAAGCTTCCTGTTTCTAGCTCATGTATGTTGGTTCCTTCTTTCCTAAAATTGTAAAGTTATGTACAGATTTTTAATGGGTGAGAGTGCACTGTTGGATGTTTGGTTTTGCTGTGGATCATTGTTGGTTGAAATCTAGCATATTGTTGATGCAGTCTGGTTCTGCCAAATTGGATAAATCCTCTATGTCTTTACTGCTTTAGTTCATTTTATATCGATAGTTGTCTTGAGGATTTTGAATGTGTATTCCACGGTTTAACATGTAGAAAGCAGCCCTGTTATGAGTTGTTTTGTTAATGATATTATAGTTATGTTCTGTCACATGAAAAGTTGGGCTGTTTGGATTGTGAACTGCTATGTTCATTTGAGTGTTGGTAGTCTTTGGAATTAGACTCTGTAGGTTGTTGAATATATATTCTGCCGTGAATGACTTGTTGTGGGTTGCGATAGATGATGTTGTCTCGTTTGGACAAAAGATAATGCATTTTGTGTTAATATCTTCTATCATGTTGGTGGGTCATTAACTATACGGATGATGCCCTCTATTAAATGATACTCTGATAAGGACACTAGATAGGCATTAATATGGATTATTATTAAGTGTTCTTGATTGGTAAACTATATCTTGAATTGAAATGCATATATTGTGCATATTGATCATTATTGGCTATGGGCAATATGGTTTTAGAATAAAATATTATTCGTCAGTTCTGTAACGTTAGTTTATCATGACACATTGATGGAATGAGCAACATTGTAAGGTTATTGCTATTCCGTTATTGTTAAGGTCTTGGAATTGGTATTGCAAGGTTATTAAGTGTTAGAGTTTAAGGGATTGTTATTAATGCATAGTTGTTATGATTTTAAAGGTACGAAGAGAAGAAAAGAAACAGAAACGCGTTATGGACGCCAGGTAAGTGATACTTACTGTGCCTTGGTCTTCGGACCCTACATCGCAAGAATTAGGATTGTGTGTTGTGTGTTTACTAGATTTAAGCTCTTTTAATGATGTGTTTATTAGACATTTATTGCATATAAGATTGTATGAATTCACGTGCATATTGTATGACATAATAATCTATGTAAATAGGCGTGTGGGGGTTCGGGAAACAATGTTGACCTATTAGGTCCATGTTGGATGGGCTAGAAAGTATTAGGTCCATGTTGGATGGGTTAGAAAGTATTAGGTCCGTGTTGGACGGATTAGACGAAAGGCTCGTTGTTTCCTGTTTCTGAAATCTCCAACGTTCTCGTAACAAATGAGTGTATACGGCCTGGGAAACCCTGGATATATATATATGTATGTTTCTTTTGAGAGTGATTAGGTTTCTCATGGTCCCATGGTGTTTGTCATGTGTACACTCTTGGCTTAAATTGCATCGTATGATCATGCATATCATTTGCACTTCACTTTATCACTTGTTGAACATTAGGCTCATTAGTTAGGTCTTGTGATGTAGGTACGAACGAGCAACAGATGAACAGATGAAGGACAGTTGATGATGGATTTGCACGGGTGTATCTTGTGGCTGGCTGGGCTAGAAAGTGAAAGGAAAAGTATTTGCAAAAGAGTTTTGTAAATGATTTCTTATTATTAATGTTGTTTTTATTCCGATGCGTTTTATTCAAAGAATGTTATGGCTTTTGAGCGTAAATTGAGAAAAGGGTGTTAGCGATCAAAATAAAGTGATAGGGTTTTAGCGATCGGGTTTTATAAAGGAAAAAGATTATGATGTTTTTATAAAAAGAAATTTTTTTTTTGAATTTTACGTATTTTGAAAATACGGAATGTTACATCGCCTCTAAGTCTCGGTTCCTGACTTCCAACTTCGCTTTCACAGTCGCAGCTTCGCCTTTGCAGCTGCAGCTTCGCCCTCTGTCTCTGTTCCTGACTTCCAGTTCTAGCTTTCCTTTCGCAGACTCTCCCTTAAGTTTTAAAAACATCGGTTCTCGGTTCTTGAATTATGGAACCGAGAATTGAACTGCGATACAAAAAAAAAAACCCAAAACCGAAAATAGTAAAAATATAGGAACCAAGAACCTAAACCGACCCAGAACCGACCAACTTAGAACCGAACTTTGGTTCTGGGTCAGTTCTCGGTTCTCGTCGGTTCTTGCCCACCCCTACTTTTATGGGTAATCATCAAATTTTTGTGATAGCTTTCGGTGTGACTCAATTCTATTACATGCCTGTAGGTTGACATTGTAAATCTCTTTTAGAGTTTTATTTTCTTTATAAATTCATACAAGATAAAGTCGCAGAACTTACAATTCTATTTTGATCTTTATAATAGATTTGTTCTTTTACCCATGATTTTTTCCCAAAAGCATTTTTCCACCTAAATATGGTGCTCCACATCCTATTTTCTTTTTTCAGTTATTGTTCAATTTCTAACAAGTGATATTAGCGTTTGGTTGGGGGAAAGATTATATAATACAAGTTTCGAAATTCGTCAATCGTTCCGCATTGAACAAAGTTTTCATAGTTTTTCAAAAATTTATAGTTTTTTTAGAAAAAGAAAAAAGAGAGAAATTATTCCCCCTGACATTTGTCTTGCTTATAGAATTTGTTCTTCTGTACCATCCAACCGCCATAAGAAACGATTGTTCTGTTTGTCGTGAAAGCTCTGACTTTTCTCTATTTTGAGTTCACTAGAGTCTTTGTACCTCCGAGCAACAAGTTCGTTGTCAGAGGGTTTTCTATTAATTGTCAGTCGCCATAAATCTGTATTGTTGTTCTCCATTCTTGTTGTCAAGCCGTTTAAATTGGGGTTGCCGCGAGAGTGTCCTTTACAAAATTGAAATTTTTACCAAAGATAAAATTGTTAAAAATCTTGAGATTTTTGGAAGATTAAATTTGATGATTTATAGTAGATTTAGAATCATGGAATATCTCAATATTAGATATTATTTTTAGTCAAAATTCAAATTAAGTTTGAATTTTGTGATACTTGCGATTATTTTGTCAATTAGATTTGATTTGATTTAAGGCTGATTAATTATTATAGAAATATCTAAATTCTTAAGATATTTTTTGGAATCTTCTGATATCCGTGAATTTACGTTTCAATTTTTGGGGTGAATATTTTATTAAAGTTAGTGATTTTTGGTCATATATAATTGTCCAAGAATGTATTTTTGGGGGCAATGAGATCTTTGAAGTAGATCTTCTACTTTTAAATCAAGATTTGATATTTCGTTATGGTAAGATAACACTAGTGAAATTTTAAAATATTTTGAAGCACATATTTGATATGGCAGGTCAAAAAGATAATATATAATCTTATAGATTTGGATGACATTTTGTGGGATTTGAAGATGTAAACATCATGGTTTAAGTGTTTCTTAAACTTGATCAGCATTAATTGTTGAATTTAACTTTGAAGACTTTTTATAGTTTGGTGATCTATATATTTCAAAGGGACATGTGAGCTGTGTTGCAAATCTTCTTTAAGAATGTGGAAAGGAAGATTTGAAAATTTGAAAATTGGTTCCTTAGTGGAGATTATCAGAATTTATGATTTTGAATTTGTTTTTGGGCGAAGCTAACGAGCACACGTTGTGAATCTCCTTCATAGAATTTATGTCAATGTGAAGATTATTAGATTTTAGTGTGACCTAAGTTCTATTGGGCCAGGCAGGTAAGCCTGCATTGTAAATATCATTTAGAGTTTTGTTTTCTCTATAAATTCATGTAAGTTAGAGTAGTAAAACTCGCAATTGTATTTCGATCTTTATAGTAGATTTCTCTCATCTGTTCATGATTTTTACTCGTATTGAGTTTTTCATATAAATCTTAATGTCTATTATTTTTTGATTTTTTTTTTTTGATTCTCATTCAAATTTCAATAATTAATATCATAGTGTAGTTGAAGGTTTAAAATCAAATTTTCAATTGTTCAGAAGTATCGACCAATTTGTGATTTTGAGAAAAGAAAGGGAAAATTAAAAATATTTATAAAAAAAAAAAGAAAAGGAAATATTTCCTTTTGCTGCGTTGCCCTCTTCTTCAACAAAGGGGAGAAACCCAAAAAGAAAGAAGCAGCGTCGTGCCACTGTCGCTGAAGATAGAGAGATGAGAAGGGAAGCCGCCGATTCAGAGAGGGAGAGACCGCCTGAGACTCTGTCTAACGCAGAGAAGTCGATACACAGCAGTGACGTCGCGAAAGGAAGTTGTCAAGACTCTGTGTCCTTCACGAACCTGCTACCAGAGAGGGTCGAGATGAAGACTTGACTGTACATCACAGAATACAAGTCCATTACCGTTTCGATTAATCCGGTCATTCGAACAGCCTCTAGGTCGGCTGTTTCACGCGCGTTTCTCAAACTTGATCGCGCAGAAGCCGCCATCCGTCGCACACGTTGAGAACGTCGCTCATTAGTCACTGTCTCTACTGTACATTAGATTGTCGGTCGGTCTCCTGCCAGCAACCGACTCTCACAGTCGATTTGAAGAAAATTTTGTATCTAAAGAAATTCAATTTTGGGGAAAGCATACACAAAAAAAAAGAATTGAAGATTGATTATTGGTTCTCTATTATTGGTCTGAAATATTTGTTTTTCGGGGCCAATTGTTATAACTTCATAGTATTTTGGATATTTGATTTTCTAAAATTACTCACGGGTGTGAATTTTGTGTTTAAATATTTTATTAGATATTTTGAAAAAATTCTTAATTTGTTGGGAGATGTTCTCTATGAGAGATGATATCTTTGATACAGGATCAGAATACGAAATTTATGATATGACAGATAAATATGTCAAAAGTGCTTGCTTAGATAGTATTGGACAACACGTTACTTAAGTTCAATAAAATACATACATCTTGGATTGAGGAGGAGAAACACCTGAGAAATAGAAAAGTGTTATATTTTATTCGTCTTCATTTATCAAATACTATTTTGGAGATATGGTCAAAGTTGGAAGAATTGTGCATACACAAACCTTGACAAGTAAGTTGCATCTAAAGCAGCAATTATATTTTCATTATATGGGATAATGAACTTTGATTGAAGAACATGGTTACATTTAAAAAAATTGTTTCAAATTTTGAAACTATAGAATGGAAATATGATTAGTAGGATCTAGGGTTGATTTTATTGTGCTCATTGTGTTTTTTAGGACACTATTTTATATAGTTGTGACACATTAACTCTGAAGAAAGTTTATGATATTTTGCTTTAAAAAAAAAGATAAAACACTTTGTAGTTGGATCTGAAACTCAAGGTGAGAGACTAGTTACTCGAGATAGAATATCAAAGAGGTCTAATAAAGATAACAGTAACAGAAATGGTTCAAATGACAGATTAAAGTTCAAGAATAGAAACAAAGTTTGTTTTTTCTGTAAAAAAAATTGGCATATAAAATCTAAGTGTAATAAACTACATAACAAAGGAAAGAAGTGCTAATCAAAAGAGAAAACAACCAGGTAAGTCTAGTGAAATTGTTGTCACCGAAGAAAATGATAGTGAATTACAAGGAGAAACTCTTGTAGTTTTTAATGGAAACTAAAATTTAAGTGAGAGGAGAGGAAATCTCTTTTGAAGAATGGTACATAAGACTTATTTAAATTGCCAAATGATAAGAAAGCTGTTTCTTGCAAATGGGTGTTCAAGAGAAATGAATGTACACTAAATGTTGAAGAAGACAGATACAAAACATGTTTGGTTGTTAAGGGGTACAGTTAGATTCCAAGTATAGACATCACTAATGTGTTTCTCTAGTTGTTAAGCATAGTTCAATTCGAGCTTTGTTGGGTGTTATGGCTATCCACAACTTTGAGATTGAGTGTTGGATGTGAAAATTTCATTTTTACAATGAGAATTTGATGAGAAAATCTATATGCAGCAAATTGAAGGTTTTTTAGTTTCGGGAAAAAAAATATAACATCCTGAAAACTTGTCTTTGTTTGATGTTAGGATAATGTGGAGAACAAATAGAGAATTGAATTTTTTGTCTACACTTCCGAAGGGGTTGAAGGTATCCTGCGAGTGAAGTGGGAAGTGGAAGTTGAGTTGAATGGAGTTGTAATGACTGAAATTTCATTTTGGATGAATTTTAAAATGATTAAAAATGTCGTTCGAAGTATTTAATAATTAACGGATTGACCTATTAATAAAATATATTATTTTATGATTACGAAAATTAAATAAGAAATCATGGCAGGTTATTATCAGCGAAGGAAGTAATAACAATAGGGGAAAAAATAAGAAATATTTTAGAAAAATTAAGTGAGAAAATAATTAAATTTGAAAAAACAAGAGTTAGAAATTATTTGGAGTGCAATTAGAATTTATTTGGTGGATATTATTTAGAAGGAAATAATTGGGAAAAGAATGCAAGGATTAATTAGAAGTGTAATCATAGGTGACGTGGATTATTTTGGCTAATGGAAATGATAGGCGAGGTGAATTATTTTGGCTAAAGAGTACACGGATAGGATAAAGATAAAGGGAAAATAGAAGAAGGGAATGAGTTGGAAATATAGGGATAATTAGTTTAAATGGGTTAGGGGCACGAGGGAGAAAGGAGTTAAAATAAGGATTAAAAAGGGTGAAATTTATAAAACGGGAAAATTTTACAAGGATATAGGGTTTTCCGATGAAGGTAGGCCTGGGCAAATTGGGTATCAGGTCCCGTTCTAGAGTGTTTGGAACCGAGTATTCGGTTCTCGGTTCTGACAATACGGTACCGAACCCAGAACCGATGGGAACGGGTACCGGAACAGGAACCGACCTCTGTTCCGGGTCCGGTTCCTATCGGTTCCCCCTGTGGACATTGAAGAAGTAAATCTGAAGAAGTAATTATATCTTAAAAAAACGAAGGAAGAAACAGACTGGACTATTCGATCTTTGAAAGAATCTATTCTTTTCACTTACAATGTAAATTAAGATGTGATCCCCAACGACGACTCGATTTTCCTGCAGCAACAAACGAACAAGCTTCCAAATGTTATTAAACCCATAAACTCGATCTAATTTCTATGCTCGATCTAATTATTCCTGTGGGCACTGGAGCAGAGGTAAGAGCAAGATATAGCTTCTTGACCGTCTTGCAAATCTATAAATGACAGATTGCAGATCTGTCATTTACAGATTGCAAATCTGTAATGCAATTTACAGATCTGCAATCTGTAATGCAATCAGTAAATTTACAGATCTGCAATCTGTAATGCAATCAGTGATTTGCAATCTGTAATGCAATCAGTAAATTTACAGATTGCATTACAAATTGCAAATCTGTCATTTACATTACAACGTAGATTTCACACTCAAATTCTTCACACAAACAGAATTATGTAGGAAATAATACGTAGCTCAAAAATAGCTCTAAACAAAGTAGATTTCGACTATCTCAACAAAACATTGCATAAGTCAATTCATCTAAGCTCCAAGCAATAAATAAATCCCAAGGCTTTTATAATACTTAATTTGCAACGAGAATCTAGAAATGCAAATGTAAATGAGACAAAAATATAGAGAAAGAAGAACAAGTTACTAGGCGGGTCCGCAAAACCTCACAGAGGAGCAGAAAATAGACCGGAATGAGAGGAGAAATCAAACCAAATTCGCAGTCGTCGTCGTCACAAATCGCAGCTTCTCTGTCGTCGACTCGTCACAAATCGCAGCTTCTGTCCTCGTCGCAAATCATCGTCGCACGTAGCTTCTGTCCTCGTCGCACTGCACCTTAGAAGATTGTGTCGTCGTCGTCGCAAATAGTCATCGCACGTAACTTCTGTCGCCTTCTTGGTTCCTTCCAGAATCAGGGTTGGGGTTAGGGCAGGGGTAGCAGCGGGTTAGGGTTAGGTAATTAGGAATTAGTCAGGGGTAGGGGTGTTCACGGTTCGGTTCGGTTCGGTTCGGTTTTGATGTGAAATCAAACCAAACTAGTCGGTTTCGGTTTTAAAATTACAAAACCGGAATCGGTTTTAGAAAAATCAGAACCGAGTCGGTTTCGGTTTTAAAATCTTGGTTCCGGTTTCGGTTCGGTTTCGGTTTTTTCTTTATTAATTTTTTTTTCAAATATTATAATAAAAATTGTATAAAAATTATAAAAACATAATTAATAACAATAAAATTATTCTTCCTCTTCTCTTTTCAAAACAAAATTTTGTCCAAAAAATAGTTATTAGGTCTTTTGGAGCTAAAATCACTTCAGAAGCCGAGGCACGAATGACCGAATATGAAACTTCAAAAACAAAAAAACACTATAAACGTATTTATGCGGTTCGGTTTCGGTTTTGAAAAACTAAAACCGGTAACCGAACCAAAACACTCGGTTCTTACAAAAGAGAACCTTATTCGGTTTTTTTAATAGAAAAAACCTTATTCGGTTTTGATTTTTTGATCGGTTTCGGTTCGGTTTGTCGGTTCGGTTCGGTTTTGAACACCCCTAGTCAGGGGTACTTATCGGTTCTCGGTTCTTCCCGCAACTACCTGAGAACCGAACCCGTTTTAGCACCACTAATTGAGAACCGATAAGGAGAATTTCCTTAGAACCGATTCTCGGAACCAAACCAAAACCGACTGTCGGTTTCGGTTCGATTCCCAGTTCCTATCGGTTATTGCCCAGCCCTAGGTGAAGGGCAGGGAAACACACCAAAAAGGAAGATAAGTGTTGGGAAGAACAGAGAGGGGAAAGAAAATGCGGAGTACTAGAGGAGAGAGAGACGACCTACCGCGGCCGAAATCTCCTCCACGAAGAAGGGGGAAGTGACCCCGTGGCCGGAAATGTTCTTCATGAAAGAGGGACGCGGCCGCGCGAAGGGGAGGACAACATCGTTAAGCGCAGGCGTAAGGGGACGAGTAGGAACGGACCCGCTGAACCACGGGGTTGGAGGAGTGCCTGAGTTGGTAGGAACGAAGCTCCCGCGAGCTAGATTTTCCCGCAGCGCCGAGAATGGGGGACAGCTGGGTTGTTCTGTCTGAGGGAGTTTCAGGAGAGAGAGCTCCCACGAACCCGCGAACCTTCCTCCCCGACGAGTTGAGGTAAGTAAATGCTTGTATGTGCTTTGGCTTCTGCCCTACAATGCAAGGTGCTAGGAATAGTTTTGGTTTTCCATTGTTGCCTTGTGAGTATACCCGAGGACTCTCTGTCATCTGTGTTTGGTATTACCTCTGTTTTATTGATGAATTTATTGGAGGCTATGCTGCTTGTTGTTGCTACTGAGGATTTTCTAGGACCGTTAGATGCTCACTGACTATCGCTTGAGGATTTGTTGCCTTGGTTGTGCTGTTTGAATATTGACCAACTCTGTCTGCTACTCGGTTGTGTTTACTGTTTACTTGGTGTTGATGTGCGTCTATGTTCTGTTGTTGTAGGTTCTGTTCTTCGTTTTGGACGTTGAATGATAGACTCTATTGAGGTTCTTGCCTGTCAGTTGAGCTTATATTATTTATTCGGTTACTGTTAATGGACATTATAGAGGATAATATTTTGTTAATTGGGTTGGTTCCTGCTTAGTTTAATGGTCTAGAAAAATAGTGCTAAGAATAGCTTGTTGATTGGGTTTATTTTGTATGCTTGCTGTATTTTATGAATGGTTTAAGGATATGTACTCTGTAGGAGACTGTGACCTATATTCTCTGATTTTGAAAATGACCCAAAGACTTAGTCATGTTATAGTATTCTAGTTGATGCTCTGTTTTTATTTGATAGCTTGAGAATATATAGTAGGATTGTGATGGTTATACTCACAGTTTACTGATGGGATTTTGGGAGGATTTAATGATGTGTTTCCTGTACGGGAGGTGACGGGGTTTAAATTTATTGCTTAATATTTGTTGAGGAGGATAATTTAATGATTTGGATTTCTTTGTTAAATATGATGATGGAGCCTTATTTTGTAAGCTATATTGAGGCTATTCTATTCTTGGGGAAATTTCTGTTACTGTTTTCCTTAATTGTTGAGCATATGTAGAATTTGTTATTGTTATAATTTGATAGTTGCATATTATGTGAAAATGTTTTCATTGCATTATGATGTATGTTCATGCATGAGTCAGCATATAAGAAAGATAAAATGAAGATAAAAAATCATGAGATATAAGTAGGTGTCCATCCATACCAAGTGGACGCGTTTTGGGATAGTGGTATGGGACACTAGTCTAGAACAAGTCTGTGTGGGTCGAAGTTCACCCAAAGCGGATAATACTTGCTTGGGATGAATGGTTACCCACTTAATATCAAAGCGAAAGAAAAGTACGTAAATGATAACTAAGGACAGGTTGCCCCAAAAAGGTGGGCCAGTGGAACATTACCCCGTTAGTTTTCTTTCGGCGCAACATGGGGCTAGCTGGTACAAAAGGGTACAAGGTCGTTGTGCATTAAATTGCACAGCAACTAACGGAGGACTCCCAAAAAAGGTGGAGTCTGTCTCCCAAAAGGGTGGAGACCTTCGAAAAAGGTGGAGAAAAATAGTGTGTCTTACTGTCGTGCTTACTCATATCCAAAAAGTGAAAGAAAAATGAAAGAAAATAGAAAGAAAGACAAGAAAAGATAAAATAAGTGTCACATTATGTCATGTTCACGGTCACATGCATTACTTGCTAAGTCTTAGACTTATAGATGAACTTTGCATTGTAGGTATAGATATTACGGAGGAAATGACAAATACGAATGCACATTGAGGGAGCTTGCTCATGATGAAGACTTGACAGTTGTTGGGTAATTTGACGGTTTATTTTACTGTTTTATAGAATGAATATTTTAAACGAAATTTGTAAATGACTGTTATTAATTATGTTTTAGCAAGAAATGTATTTAATTGATAAAGTCTTCCGCTGCATTGATTTTTGAATTGTATGGTTTAATACCTGATTCAGATTTCGCTTTTATTTCAGATGGATTTTGAGTGGAAAGTTTTTATGTTCATGTTTTTTAATATATATATATATATCACAAGAATTTACTACAAAATATGTTTTTATAAAAACGGGGCGTTATAGGAGGATGGAATTAGATGATCCAAATCAGTAGCATATTTAGGGGAATTTTTGTTAAGGGGAGCAACGTTGTGTGTTAGGAGACGTCCGTTGTTGTAATGACTTGAAACTTCTTTAATTTGAAAACGTGGAAAATTTTAATTTTTTTTTGTAAATACAGTGGAAGATGTTTCATTCTTAAAATCATTTAAAGACGATAGTTAAAGATTTTTTTCTTAAACCTTTTTGTAAAACGCAGTAGAAGTATTTATAATTAAAATAAAGCATTTAATAATACACTTTAATTACTTTACAAAATCTTTTACAAACAATTTCCATTTAAATCCTTTGGCCTAGACAGCCATAAGATCCGCGCTTGCAAATCCTTTATTAACTGCTCCCTAAACTAATGAGTTTGACGCACAAAAGTTATATAAAATAAATATGCAATGCACGTGTTATGCATATTTTAAAACTCATGCAGTTTTTTGTATTCTTTTTCTGTTTTCGTTATTGGAAAGGAACCTATTCTTTGTGTCATTTTCTTTACGTTACCAAATAAAGGATATATCATATGGTCCATGACTTAACCGTCACTCCGACGAGGAGATACATCATCAGTGATGTCACCACGACTGTCACCAATCTCTGCAGTTCAAGCAGTGGGGATTTCTAGTACAAGAGTTATGATACATGATCTGGTTCTTGTGGCTTAACCGTCACTCTCTCCTTACGTGGGAGAAGATACATCCATCAGGGGTGTCACCACTAAGAACCCTCACCTATCCTCCCGAACCCTCACAAGCCTATTTACGTTTAATGATACAATGGATATTCTTACAACCCAAATAATGCTTGTCCGCTTCGGGTGATTAGCCCTCGAGAACGCCGTTCACTTAATGTGTATGAGCATCCATTAAATCATTTTCTGTTTCCTTTTCAAAACATGGATGAAAACCATTTATGTATCGTTTTGAAAATCATGATGCATGATGCTCGTGAATGCATACAATTCAATCTCTTCTATATAGGACTCAAAACATGTTTAATCTCATTATCACTATCTTTAACTCAAAACTAATAAACATATCATTAAAAGAACCTATATCTAATAAACACGCAGCAAGCATCAATACAATCCTCGAAACATGATTTCTATCAAATCCTATAATCCTCAAAGCATTACCGTATTAAATCTATAACTTAAAAGAACTTGTTTCTTATAAATAGTAAGCATACAAGCCTAATTCTTGCGATGTAAGGTCCGAAAACCAAAGCACATACATATCACTTACCTCACATCCATAAAGCGTTCAGCACTTCGATTTAACCTTCATAATACCCGAGAAGAAAACATCCCTTCCACTCCTCCTCCATCTTCTTTTGTCTTCTTTGCCACTACCATCCCTCACCTCGGTCATTCTCACGGCAACACAAAATATAGAACAATCAAACAACAGAGTATAATCTACAGAAATTCTCATCAACATAAAAAGAACATAACCGGGAAGGAGCATCGCGCTTGGCATTACCTACTTCTCACAAACTTTCTCATAGTCTCTTTCTTTCTGTAAAAACTCCAAAGACTTATCATTTCCTCATAGTTTTCACCCTCTGTAAATCTTATTTCCCTTTGTCTCTGTCATAACAGTACTCTCTCTCCCCTTGTATTTATACACAAAATACTAGGGTTGTCACTCGTAAACATCCATTTAAATTTTACAATTGTTATCAAAGTATCTCATATATCTAGGCAATGGTTAATTAATTTTTTGGGTGATATTTCGAAGTTCCCGCCAAAGACTCGCTATACATAACGTCCGTTTTTCCCAAGAGGGATGTCCTTCGCATCAAAAAGATGTCGTTTTCTACTTACTCTTAACAAACCACGCCGTCCATTTTCCATCTTTGCTATGAGGGACATCTGTTTCTCAATTAGGGACGTCTATTCCTTCTTAAAAGCCTTTTCTATTCGTTCTAAACGACGTCGTCCCACTTAAATCTTAACGGTGTTCCCTTTATTTCTATTTTGGATGTCATTTGTCCATAAAGAACGTCCCTTCCTTCCCATTTCCTTCTTCATTCCAAACGACGTCGTCCCACTTAATACTAACATCATATTCTATTCTTTCGTTTCGGACGTTCCACCTTCTATTAGGGACGTCCCTCACTTCCAAAAATAACAACGTTCCCTTTTCATTCCAAATATTCGTCCAGATAAAAGGGCATCCATTTCCCCATAACAAACGTTCATTTTCTTCTTACTTCGAACACCAATCTTTCCTTAGCGACATCCGTATTTCCCAAAGGCATCCGTCGACTCCTCACTATAAAGGATGTCTGTCCCACTACAAGGGACGTCTGTCATTCGACAAACCCTTAGTTCTCCATTTATTGTTAATTCCTTTAGCGTATAATAATTACAGTAACATCATTATCATCCAACTTAGCTCCAAATACCCCATTACACCTATTAATTTCCTAATTATCTTTATTTAATTTCATTACGAGAAATCAGGGTATTACAGTTGCAGATGGGAATGCATCCGTAGTGGTTTAAGTAAAATGAAACACAACACTGCATTGGTAAAGGATGTCTATTGTTTAAGAGGTGTCGGGTGAAGTTGTCACAACCCGAAAGCGAGCCAAACAGAACCGCTGGGTCAGGTGACTCAATTCTCGAAGAGAACCCGATTATCCAGCCCAAGACATGAGTTTTAATGCAGAAGACTTAACGGGAATAATATCAACCCCAAGCCTAACAACATGGGTTGGGGGCCACAGAGTGATTACTAGAGACATGATAGCATAACAATGAAAAATACTGTGTAGGAATTTAAGTAAAACAACTCCAAACTAAAATCCAACGTATCAGGAACAGAGGGATTGATCTGTCAAATCTTCGCCCATCCACGGGGAGATTGAGACAACCATCTGGGAACACCAGCTTCGCCCAGCTACCACACGCACAAAATCAATACGCCGAACTTACACCCTAACCTGGGGAAAAATTTAGTCTAAGGGGGTGAGTGACAAACTTAGTAGGAAATTCTATACTAAATGCAATGCATGCTAAAACCATTTTCTTTATATTTGAAAACCCTTTCATGCTTCTCATTTTACCGTACATGGATTTTAAATATTTAAAATCTCTTTATCATATTATAAATCCGGCTCATGACCCTCGATGTGGCTTTATTAAAATCCGTTGTATACATAGACAACTATAATCGCAAAATATGTCAACATCGTTTCTCGTATGAAAACGTCATTAGTGAAAAGGGATGGTCATGCAAGGACCCATCTGTCACTTGTCATCGAAAGATGGTATGATCTCTTAGATATGCCAACGGGCCGTAACCATTGCCGATACGATTCGAAGATCCGGCGCATTACTAGAGTAATCGACAGACCAATCAACCACAACACAACTTTTGTAACCACCCAGCACAAGTTGGAGAAAGGTGGCTATCCGCCAATAGCAACACTTCATGAGGCAAGAAAAAATACCAATGACGGCGATTCGATGATCTAACACGTCACCCAAGCTGTTGGCGAGAACTCGGCGACTACACAACTCGTGTAACCTCCCAGATGTGCCTACAGGCCGTAGCCACCGTCGATATGATTCGAAGGTTCAGCGCATTACTCGAGTTGTGGCGAGAACTCCGCGTTGATCCAACTCATATAATCATAGTAATAGATGAGGTTACCCCATGATAGACCATTACTCATTAGGACCTTAGTGTCCCAAATTGACGAGGGTTGTCGATGAGCAAGCTCAAGTTATCCAGCCAACTTACCAAATGGAATGGTACTGTGGCAGGCAATCTTCACGATTGATAACACTGCCAACTCCGTGTGACAATACTCTAGCCAGATTTAGGGCCTTGCAACCCAAGGAGGCGTCATCACCCTCCATTCGAATTTACAACTTTCAGGAGCTTCAATCTGATGACACATCACCAATGCCCCACCTATATTTTTCACAGAGCCGACACAACTCGCATAATCGTAGTAACTGTAATACCCTGACTTTTTAAGTTGGATAATTATCGGGGTATTACCAAGGATGTTTTGAAGCGTTAAGTCAAGAGGTATTCCCGATAACGTTTTTCCCATTTACCCGATGTAATTAAATGACGAGGTGATTAGGATATTACATTGCGTATTTATACGTGTCATTTTATGACGTGTATTTATGGGGAAAATATCGGGGATAAAAGTTAAGGGGGAAAATGGTGAGGGAAAGCTGTCCAGGGCATTTTTCGACCGACGCTACAGACGAGTCATGTCGTCCACAAACGTTTGGAGTGCCGTCTCGAGGATTGGTATGACTCAAAATGTGATTTTGCGTCCTGACTTCATTGTGTCATGGAGTTTCAAACGCGTTCGGATGATGCGTACGCAGATGACTGCGTCCGGATTGAATCTGTCAAATTCTTGGACACATTCGGAAGCCTGCAGATGAGTGTGAATGTGGTGATGCCTCGTCCGAATTGAATCTGTCCAATTTATGGACGCTTGCAGGCGCAACGTGAAGACGCTAAAATGCATCCGAATGTTGTTTTCGGATGGTACGGACTGGGAGAGGACGCTGGTTCTCGTCCGAGAACACAAATTTGCCTGTAGGATTTTACTCATGCGGACGAGACCAGTGTGTCCGCACTCTTTCAAAAGATCCCAGTTCAGCGTAAAATTAGCGATTTAAAATCCAAATCCTTGTCGTTAAACCATTTAATTCCAGACAAGAAGCGACTCTCCCCCACCCTCTAGCTTAGACGCCGCCCATTGCGTCCGTACACAATACCCCTCCTTCCCCTATGCCTACAATTTGCCTACTCTCCAAGGTATAAGCCATCATTTTCTCCCTTTAGTCCAACGATTCTTCTCTAGGCATTTTCTCTCCTTCTACGTGAGTCTCCTTCCTGTGAGGGCGAGAGTCCGAGAGCTCTCCCCTATGAGCTTGTGTGTGTAGTGTGAATCTCCTAGGCAATACATGTGAGAGTGAGCTGAGAGTTGAGAGAGAGCTAGAGGAGTGAGCTACGTGAATGAGCTTGGTGGTGAGCTAGAGCTACCGTCCGTGAGCTACTGCCATGAGAGGAGGTGTGTTGTCCCTGTTAGTTTTCTTCAATTTAGATAAGGAAATAGGGGTGTCTTGGCCAGTGGAGACCCTACGCCACAAGTAGAGTGCGTGGGTGATAGAATTGATGCTCTGTAGTATTCCTTGGTTTTAGTTTTGTTCTTGTGTTGCTAGCTTTATGATTGATACTCTGTAGATAAATTCCCTTGATTGTTAGTGTGTCTGTTTGTTATTGATAGTGTAGATCATTGTTGCTACGTGATAATTCCCTGTTGATGGTCCATAGATTTCCTTTATCATGTCTTTATCCTTTTCTTTGCTCTTGTTATTGGTTCTGTTACAAATGCTTAGACAATGAATGAACGAGTAATGCTTAGATGAATGAGAAATGCTTAGATGCTTAGATGAATAAGTTAAGTCTGAAGACATTATTTTGACTTGTTCTTTGTTTAATTTCGGTTTAGTTATTCTATTTAAATTGTTAGCTATAAGATGTTATTTCCTTCATTTTTGTGGTGTTGCCATTACTTCATTAATCTAGCATGTTCATTTGCTAATCAATTTAGTTAATTGTTAATTAATTGAGCATGTTAACTAATTTAGTTATTCTAAGCATGTAAATAATTTGATTTGTCTAAACATGTGAACTAACTACCTTGTCTAATTAACTAATTAGCAATGATTAATTAGAATATGCTTAGGGAAGTGTTGTTATTTCTTGAGCATGTAAATTGTCTAATAAGTAACTACTAGCATGTGTAACTAATTAACTAGCACGTTAGATTGATTAACTATAGCTAACTAGCATGCTTAATTAGCATGTGTAAATCAATTAGCAGCATGTTAATTAACTAGGGTAATTAACTAAAGTAACTAATTAGACTTGAACATGCTAATTAACTAGCGTAATTAACTTAACTAGAAACTGAGCATGTTAATCGACTAGAGTAGTTAACTTAATTAGAAATTGAGCATGATAATCCATTAGAATAACTAATTAGAATTATAATCGAAGTCTTTACTTGAGTATGTTAATTCACTAGTTGAGTATGTTTAAATTATAAGATTTTGTCTTGATGCATGTCAATTAATTAGAACAATTAACCAACAATCAACTAGACTCAAGCATGTTAACCAACTAACTTAACTAATGAGACTTGAGTATGTATAACTAACTAGTTTAATAACCATAGCGTGTTTAATTAGTTAACATGTTAATTCTTCCTCTTTGGATACTAATATACTATCTTTTACTGCAATCTTATGTATTGTAACTTCTATAATGATACTTCACTTATTAGAAAAGAATGAGGGAGATGAAAGAAGAATGAGTTAAACGTGAACGAACTAAGAGCTTCATTGACTAAGTGAATAAATGCTCTTGTTATTGTCTTCTTGGTATTACTTATAACCTTGCTTGTAATTAATTGGCCTTAGCATGTTATCTTGTACTAAACCTAAGCATGATTAGTTAACTAGGATAAAAGCATATAATCAACTCTTGAGCATGTTAATTTAATTATGTTTGGCTTCAGATGCACGTCGAATGTTAATTTCGTTATATTTCCGTTATTATTGTCAATTCCCGTATCCAAGCAAGTCCCTTGTTGTTTAATTAATTCTATAATTGCTCCTTTTATATGCTTTACCTTATTGGGTGTTCCATTGTTATTACTTGTGTGACGACCCAATTTTTCATAGCTTTTTAAAATATGCGAAATTTAAAACTTTTGCAAGACAACTAAAATCCTTCATAATCTGAGTGCTAAAACTAAATCGTCAAAATTCATTCATTACATTCGTTATGAAAATCATTTATCAAAACATAACGGAAGCAATAATAATTTATTTAAAACATAGCGGAAGCGAAAACATTCAAATTAAAACATGCTAAGTAAATCGTTATGTTTTACAATGTACTTTACTCGTCTTTAGCCTGACCAGCCACAAGCTCTGTCCGTATAAACCTATCATCGACTGCTTTGTATTTTGTTCATCGTTGTTCTCGTCATACACGTATACCTACACCACAAGTAAACTGTAAGCCCAAAAGGCTTAGTAAGGAAAGGGAATATACAATATGATCATGCCTCTCTTTAGTTCACTTGGAATGGGTCCGCCCCAAACCAATCATTCATTACGTTCATTCATTCATTCATAACTTATACTTCGAGCCGGAAGTTGAAGGAACACGTACTAGATGGAATAGTTTGATCGGCTTCTAACCCTATGTGGACTAGATCCGAACTATCCATCTGCCCTTCAATTTCCCATTACATCATTCATTCATTGCGTTCGTTCATTTCATTTTCCTCACTCATGCATGTGAGTATCAACTGAAATGGCACTCCCTACTTGTTTCTATTATCATGATGCATGTGGACATAACATAAAGGAATTGGTAATTTAACAATACAAGTAACAAACAAAGAATAACAAGAATAGTAATATGGAAATCAATGAAGACAAGAATATTATAATTGAAAGCAACATAGAAGTGAAGTGAAAACGACCAATGACATGCTTAATTCTACCAAACATACAATAAGGATATAGCAAGAATAATAAACTAATAACATATGAAATATCTAAACAAATTAAACATGTTTCACAGTGTTACGAAAGCTTAGATACAACTTAACAATTATAGGAAACATGCTCAACAAATGACAATTGTAAACATGCTTGAATTATAATTACAAAGTCTTATTAGCTGGAGAGCTACCTTATAAGATATCGTTGCATTGTCTACTACAAAGGAAGAATATATATGTAATGACCCGAATTTTCGTAATATTTTAAAATGCGTGAAATTTTGAAATTTCTTTTTAAAACCTTTGAGAGCGCGCCTAAAACCGGATCGCTACCAACCTTTCGTAAAACTCACTATAAAAATCCCATTTATAAAATTATGCGGAAGCATAAATAACTAAATTAAAGAAGAAATACTAAACCATTAAAATACTACTTTTATACAACTTACTACTTAATTTAATTACAACTTTGAAAACTAAACTTAATTAAAAACCATTTCTCTTTTACCTTTTTTATGTGCCTGGCCAGCCACAATCTCCCTCACGCGTGCAAATCCATCATCCCTGTTTGCTATTGTTTGTTCTTCTTTCTGTTACTCCTAGTCCGTGCATTACTCATAGCATACTAGTACCTACATCTACACCACAATGCAACTGTAAGTCCAAAGGCTTAGTAAGGAAAAATGGTTAAATGCATATGAATGTCACTCTTTAGTCCATTTTGGAATGGGGGCCACCCAAACCAATCATTTCATTAAGTCATTAATCCGGTTATTAGTTCTTCTTTCTTTGATCCCATGGGACCCATATTTCTATTATTCCATTATTCTATATTTTCATACTCGTGCTTCGAGCTGGAATTGAGAGGTTTTTCTCGTGCAATGGCATAGTGGTCGGACCTAGAATTTTTCCTCGCATCTAGATCTCCCGTACCTTATGAGAGAGGGGCTACGCCTAGATTGCAGACTAGATCCGCTACCCATCCACTCCCAATTCCCTTTTTCTTCTTTACTCTTTCTTAGCTTTTTCCTCACTTATGCATGCTTGTGTATCCCTACCAAGGTGGCACTTCCTATGGTTTCTATTAACATGATGCATGAGCATACATTCTCATCCTAACATAATGCATGATGCTTCACGACATAACATTCATAACCATTGAGGTGCGCATTAAATGAAAGTAACTATAATTAAAAGCAACTGTATTAAAAGTAAGGCATATAAAGGCACGTAATAGCAGGAGGTAATTGCACACCATAGAAAGCAAGGACAACATTGAATTGAATAGCGAATGCATACGAGTACAATAAATATGCATAATTTATTTAAACTATGTACTTTGGAAATAACTACATTTATCATGCTAATCAGATATCCTAATTAACTATCATGCTAAAATCGAGTTACCATTATTAATCTAGTTGATTATCCTAAGTAATTTACATGCTCGCGGATTTCTTTAATTGCTAGTTGATCTCTAGTCAATTACATGCTCATGCTTACACAATTATTGTTATCTTAGTTAGTTACATGCTCAACTAGTGGGTTAATTAGCATGCCTCAATCATTTAACACATTGATTTTTGGAGCTAGTTAGTTAAACCTACTCAACTAATCAATTAACATGCTAGACTAGTTATTAACTTGCTCACTAAATACAATTATCATGCTGTTAATTAATTTGCACAAGCTACTTAAACATGCTAGTTAAATGTGATACGCATTAGTCAATTGATCATGCTAATTAATTTTTCCTAATTAATTACATGCTCAATAGGAAGTCACTAGTTAATCAACCTACTTGAATTGCCCTAAACATGCTTGCTAGTTACTTTACTCATGCTCAATCCAATTAGATAATTTCCCTAGTTAGTTAACATGCTTGAACAATAATTGTAGATTCAATTCTAGTTGATTAACATTAACATGCTTGTTGATTATCATGCTTAGTGTTTAATTTAATTTAATTACTCTAGTTGTAATACCTCAGTTTTCGTAACATAATTAATTATGGATAATTGAGATTTATTTGATAAGAAAATTGATTGGGGGAAATATTTGGATAATAATCAAGGATTTATTTGGAGAAAAATTTAAATGGAATTAAGGAGGAAATTAAAATAAAAGAAAACAGAAATAAAATGGAGATTTCAACCCGTTCATCTTTGGTCCGGTTCGGGTTCATGCCTGTGCTGAGCTGGTTTTTATTTTAATTGAAGAAGAAAGAAATGAGAAGAGAAGGGGGAGAAGGTGAGAGTAATCGAGAGAAAACGAGAGGAAGAGAGAGAGCGATCAGGAGGGAGACGACGATGAATGACGACAGACGTTTGAGGCGACGTTCGGCAAACTGTAACGGCCAGTGATGATGTGGGCTACTCCAGTGATCACGGGTGTACCATGCGGTTAGGGCACGGGTCGATTTGGTGCTATGAATCACCGGTGGAGGTAAGTCGATGTTCTACGGTTAGTATTCATCTTCTTGGCTTCCTATTAGGGATCATTTGGCATCGGCAACGGCGTTTTGGCGTCGGCAGAGGCGATGTAGCGAAGAGAATGGCTGGAGCAGGGCATCGGTCTGGGTCTGTGGTTTCCACATTGAACCTGTTCGTTTTCTTCTGGCTGACCCGACTTATCCTTCTCTTGAAACGATTGCAACTTTCCATGTGGTGTGATCTGGTTGGACCTCCCTCCTTGAAGTGTACAATTATCCACCAGCGTGGAAGTCTTCTCTTAGCTATAAATCATTTGGTGCAGAGGAATTCACTAGAGAAGAAGAGGAAAAGTAACAGAAAAGTGGGAAGTGGAGAGTGACAGTGAAGAATGCTGGAGATGGTGTGAGCCGAGTGAGGAACTGGGAGGAGAAAAGAGAACTCCTGTCTCCAGGTAATACAAAGTCTTTCACTTGAAATTATGGATGTTGTGCACTGTTGGTTGGTGTGGTTGAGCTCTGTTGTTGTCTGTTGATGGACGATGGACATTGTGAATATTTATGCTCTACCAATTGAATGTTTGTCTCCATTTTGTTTGTTGAATGATTGTGGCTATTGTGGTTTTGGTTCTGTCACTGTGGTTACAATCTTTGTTGAGTTTTACCGAGATGCATTTTTGGAGGGATATTTTCTACTGATAAGAATTCTATAAACTGTGTTTTGTTTGGATGGAAATTATAAAGAGATCATGCACTGTTGTGTAGGATTAGTTTTCTAATTTTAAGTTCAGCTGGATAGACTTTGTTGGATTCATGTGTCTTTTGTTGGCTGTTGTAATTTAATTAGCGACTATTGAGTACCCTGTTATGATTAACTTTGAGTGTCAAGTGATCAGTTAGATGTTAAAAGTGTTGATTTCTTAGATATAAACATGTTAGTTAAAGCTTTGTTGATATACTTTGTTATTGGGAAGTTAAATTGTGGAATTGAACTATGTTATTGGAGGACGAGTTGTTAATAAGTTAGGCATGATTATTAGAATTAATTATGAAGATAAGTTTAGAAGATTTTAGTGATGATTTTAGTAAGTAAACTAAATGTGCGGAGCGTGATTTTGGGTAATAAAGTTAAATAAATGCTTTGTTGGTTCCAATGGATTTTTCATTAAAAGACAATAAATTGCATTGCAAAGTAAATTCTCTCTATTATCAGGTCATGTTAAGATATTGAAATTATTATTGTGGGGTTGCTAGTGATTTAGATGACTAATGGAATTTGTTAAGCGCTAAGAATTATGGAAATTCAACAATTGTTATTAATGAATAAATATCAATTAAATTGAATAATTGTGATTTAAGGAGAAAATGTATAAATTAAAGTTATTCGTTTATTGACCATAAAAATTGATGAAGATAAATTAATAGAAATTCGTTAAGTGATAATTTAATTATTAAATAATAAACGAGGAATACAGATATCAAAGTTAAGGTTTATGATTGATAAAAATATTAATAAATAAATTATAATTATTTTGAAAGTATAAAAGGAAAGAAGGACAACGTTAATTTCTGAACCGTGCTAAGGGCGTTAGGTAAGTTGATACTTACTGTGCTTTGGTCTTCAAACCTACATCGCAAGAATTAGGATTGTATGTTGTGTGTTTACTAGATTTAGGTTCTTTTAATGATATGTTTATTAGACATTTATACGATCATATAGGACTATATGTATCCACGAGCATATTGCATGATATACTTAATATATGTAAATAGACATGTGAGGGTTCGAGAAAATTGGGGATGGTTCTTGTGATGACACCCCTATTGGAGTGCCTACTCCCACGTAGGGGGCGATGAGGTACGGTTAAGTCACGTGGGCCTTAAGATTCTCAATCCTCTTGTTCTGAAATCCCCATTGTCTTCAACAAAAGTGAATGGGTATGGCTTGTGGTGACACCCCTATTGGTGTGTTTCCTCGTCAGAAACACGGTTAAGCCACGAGACCAATTGACGTATCCATCGCCCCGGTTAACAGATGAGATACGGTTCTCCTCTGTAATGCATCGCATGATCATGCATCACATCTGCATTGTATTTCACTCTATCACTTACTGAGCATTAGGCTCATTAGTTAGGTCTTGTGATGTAGGTATGTACGAGAAACAGGAGAACAGGTCAAAGACAGTTGATGAAGGATTTGCACGAGTAGATCTTGTGGCTGGTTGGGCTAAAGAGTTTAAGAAAGAGAAAAATGGTTTTGTAAATTAATTACTATTATTTAATACTTTGTTTTCATTCCGCTGCATTTCATTCAAAGGATTTTATTACTTCTGCTAAAATTGATAAAGGTGAAAGTAAAGAGTTTTAACGATAAGATTTTACAAAGAAAAAAATACTCTTATTGTTTTATGAAAGAAAAGTTTTAAATTTCACACGATTTTAAAAGTAAATAAAAAAATTGGGTCGTTACACTAGTTAATTACAATTGCTAAACAATTAACATGCTAATTAAACTAATTACCCTAGATTAGGTTAATTAACGGTTGGTTAAATTGGATATGCTCGGGTTCGTCGTTTATCAACTAATTGAATATCAAACTTGGTAAGAAATACGTAACAAGAACGCAATAAGAATAAAAGTAACATGACATCTAAAACTCTAAACTCACTCTCAGGTTTCACATAATTACTTAACATTCACGTGCTTTACTTTCATTACAACTATCGTCACCACTATCTTACTATCAAACTACATAACCACTAAAGGAGTTCATAAAGCAAATCAACAACCAAACAATCATTTACAACAAGGAATTCAGCACTCACAGAGCATTCTACGAAGCATTAATAATACTATCAAGGCAAACAACCTACTACTAGCAGTAAACAGGGCAATTAACATGCTTAACAACTAAACATTCTAAGTCAAGCTACATTCTCATCACACACACTAACAAAACATTCAACTAGCAATAAACTTCACTAAGATTAAGCATTTAACTAACAGTAAGTTAATGTCAATACTAACTCACACACCCATACTTGTGGTGCAAGGCCTCCTCTGGCCAAGACATCCCTAATCCCTTACCTAATTGAAGAACTAAAGCAGGGACAGCTGCTACTCCTCACAGTAGTTCCTCACAACAGCTGGAGCTCACACGTTCAGCTCACCTAGCAGCTCACTTCCAGCTTATAGCACACTCTTCTCACAACAGTGAGTTCATGTCAACACTAACTCACACACCCATACTTGTGGTGCAAGGCCTCCTCTGGCCAAGACACCCCTAATCCCTTACCTAATTGAAGAACTAAAGCAGGGACAGCTGCTTCTCCTCACAGTAGTTCCTCATAACAGCTGGAGCTCACACGTTCAGCTCACCTAGCAGCTCACTTCCAGTTTACAGCACACTCTTCTCACTTCTCACTCTCAATTACACTCAACAATACTACCCACACTACACAACTCTAAACTCACAGGACATTCATCTCACAGAGTCTCTCTCTCGCAGCTCTCTCTAGATTTTCTTATGCAGAAATGAAGACTGAAGACTGAATAGGGGGGAAAGGGAGAGCTATTACCTGGAAATGGAGGGACACCATGAGTGCCCTAGGGGACAAGGAGGAGATGGCCTCCAGCATAGGGGGACAATTTTCGTCACCCATGGGGAGGGGAGGGTCGCTTCTGTCAACTCTCCTGGGATTTTCTTCGATTTTCATCATTGTCTTCTTATTTTATTTCGTAGGTTTGGCATATTTCAGACGCATGCGGACGAATAGGTCTCATCCATACCTCGTCCATAATGCTAGATCTTGTAGGCTATTTTCAAGTTTTGGACAGGAAAATGTGTCCCCGTCCTGTCCGTACCGTCCGAAGGTGAGTTTCAGAGGCCAAATCGCGTCCCTACTAGCGTCCACACTATCGTCCGAAAGTGTCCAAAAAATAGGACAGAGGAAAATCGGACGATACCCTAACTCGTCTGCAACCATCCCAACTCGTTCGAAACTGTCCCAGTTAGAACAGATTGGATGTGGATGCTACTCCTCTCGTTCGCATCGTTCAAACCCTCGTTTGCAACACTACGACACCGTGCAGTCAGGACGAGAACTCTCGTCCTAGGTCTCGTCCCAATTCTTCCCTGCGTGTGCAACGTATTTGTGGACGATACGTCTTGTTCGCATTGTGGTCCGCATGTCGTCTGCAACTTCGCAATTCAACGAAGTCATTATGAGACATCGCATCCCCAAGTCGTCCCAAGCTCTCTAGACGATGCTCCACACATTTGCGGATGACATGACTCGTTCGTAGAGTCGTCCGCAGGTGTCCAAAAACACCTAGGATAGCTCTTCTCACGTTTTTCTCGCTAACTCCTATCCCGTAACATTTCTCCCATAAATACACGTCATACGATGACACGTATACTTACGCAACATAATATCTTAACCACTCCAACTTCTAATTACATTGCGTAAATGGGAAAAACATAACGGAAATACATCTAGAATTAACGCTTAATAATGCCCTTGGTAATACCCCAATAATTATCCGCTTAAAATGTCAGGGTTTTACAATATGGTTATTACAAAGGCATGTAAGGAAGCTATATGGTTGAAAGGGTTGTTTGGTGAACTCAACGAAACTTGTAGATTGCCACGATGTTTTGGGACAATTAGAGTACTATTTTTCTCACTAAAGATCAGATGTTTTATGAAAAGACAAAGTACATTAATATTTGTTATCATTTTGTTTGTGAAGTGGTTGCTCGTTGTGATTTTGCTATGAGTAAAATTAGTACTCATCATAATCCTACTGATATGATGACTAAGATGCTTCTTACATCCACGTTCAAACATTGTTTGAGCTAGATTGATATTAGCTGTTGATTTCGTCCTTAGAGGCTTTTGTGGAAGAAGAGGTTTGCTGGAGTTTTGAAAATATATTTTATACAATGGAATTCGCGTCAAGGTTGAGATTGTTAGAGTTCGGTGTAACCCAAATTCTAACTGGGTCAGGACGGTTGGACCCATGTTAGGAAACACAATATGACTGGAGTCTTTAGTTTTACGTATAAATATATGTTTGAATCACCAAACTTGTTGTACTAATTTTCATTAGTGAACTTATCTTCTTTGCCCTTAGTCTTTTACCCATCTTGGGTTTTCCACATAAATCTTAATGTCCATTATTATTTTTATTTTCTTTCCTAATTCTCGTTTGAATTTCAACAATATCCATCAAAGCATTCAAGATACAAATATCTTCTATAAAATATTTATTTAGCAATATATTTCCATAATTTGTTTCAAAACTTTCTTCCCCACCTAAATTGATTCAATACTACTTCAAATTCTAATTGCAGATTCTCACTTTATACATACTGAAAAAAAAAAATAAAAATTAGATACTAAAATTTACCATAAAAAATTCATTAATGAAAAATTATGTTACAGTTATATTTTGCCTCTCAAAATAAATAATAGAGCAACTAAAAAACTTTTAGGGAAATTAAACGTGGACCCTATAGTTCGCGATCAATGACAAGCTAAACCTTGGAGAATATTTTTTAACAACTAAGACCCTGAACTATGAGAAATTCTCGCCGGAGACCTCGCAGTCACGATTCCCGTCCAGGACCGTTGACTTTAACGCCTCGGTTTCGTCTCTGTCAAGCACCATCGAACGTAGACGAAGGATGTCAAGTGTTGTCCCTCCTAGTAGTTCGAAGAAGATGGATGATGGATGGCGAGCAAGATCTCAAGCGGTTTCGTCTCTATCAAGCTCGTTGGGCGTTGGATCGCGGAATGCACGACCAGGATTGAATCTGTTAATTCTCAAAGGCGACGGACGGACGACAATCCTGGCTATTGGATCGAGTGAGGGACATCCCTCCTCTTGATCGACAGCTAAGATTGAATCTGGCGTCTTCCAGATCGAACGGACGGCGTCCCTCCCTGGCCGTTGGATCGAGTGACGGACGTCCCTCCTCTAGATCGACTCCAGGATTGACTCCAAATTAAATGTCACGTGCAAGGCACATGCGATTTTAAAACCCGTGAATTCCCTCAACTAAGACAGATGTCCCTCCCCATGCAACGGACGTCCATCTACCAATACTACATCATTCTGCCCTCAATGGATGGCTCTCGCCTTTAGACGGCGTCGTCTAGGCCATGACGGACATCCGACTTAATACGTCGGACGTCCATCACTCTCGAATTTAATTCAAATCTGCCTTTAGACGCCATCATTTAGGCCATCACGGACATCCATCTTAATACGACAGACGTCCGTCCCTCTCGGATTTCATACTCTTGCCCTAGATAATAAGTCTATTTCTTCTACCTTATATCATAATCGAACACCATAAGTTCGTCTCTTGCCCTAGATATTTGAGAGAGAAATTTTGTGTTCCCCTGACCAACTCCCTCAACACAATCGAACGAACAGAGTATTGCACTTCACATGGAGTCAAGGGATGTTGCTTCATCTATTGTTGAAGAATCCATTCACTCCGGAATGGTGGTGGATCCTATTCCTATTTTGGCAGTAGAGACCAATGAGAATCGGTGGTTCTATCATGAAGTTGGTATAGAAGTGCATTCAATCTCGGCATCTCTGGACTCAGAGCTACATTCAATATGTGACTCAGATGATAATAATTGGGCAGAAAGTATGCATCCCCAAGTAGAATGTTCATCCTCGGAGTTCTGTCTAGGTAAGAGGTATAGTTCATTGAAGGATATTAGAGACGAAGTGGTTGATTATGCTTTAAAAAATGGGCACGGGATCAAGTTTTTCAAAAGCAAACGTGATCAACTGACTGCTGTTTGCAATGATGGATGCAGTTGGTGGCTTCACGCTTCAAAGATGAAAGGTGAGTTGACCTTTCAAATTGAGATCTAGAATGAGGCTCATACATGTGCACGAAAAATGGAAAGCTGACATGCTTCCTTCAAATGGGTGGCAACCCAATATTTGGATAGATTCAAAAGTCAACCCACGTGGGACCTACCTTCCATTATTGAGACTATCAGGAAGGACATTAATGTTAATATTATCCCGAGTCTTGCTAGAAGGGCCAGACATTTAGCACTGAACCTCAACGAAGGGAATAGTGATGAACAGTACAAGTAACTGTGGTCCTACACAGAAGAGATTCGAAGATCCAATCCCGGCAGCACATTGTTGTTGGTGGTAGATATTCCTGAGCTTACGCCCCATCCAAGTTCAATATTTAAAAGGATGTACATGTGTTTGGATGCGTGCAAGAGAGATCTAATGGAGTTTTGGTAGACCTATCATTTGCCTGGGTGGCTGTCACCTGAAGGGGTCATGCCAAGGCCAATTGCTCACAGCCATCAGCATTGACGCCAACGATGGAATTTATCCAATTGTTGTGGCACTTGTTGAATCAGAATGTAGAGACTCCTGGACCTGGTTTTTGTGATGCTTGCTTTTGGACATAGACAGTGACATAGGCAGGGGATGGACATTTATTTTTGACCGATAGAAGGGGTTGGTGCCTACTGTTGAACAATATGCGCCAACAGCTGAGCATCGTTTCTGCCTTAGACACTTGTATGCCAATTTCAAAAAACAATTTCCAGGCATTCAGTACAAAGATATCATGTGGAAGGCAACTAGGGCCACAACATCATCACAATATCAGAAGGAGATGAATAAACTACTTGCACTAGATCAGTCATCACACGCATATCTGCAGAAACCTAACCCGAGTGTTGGTCGAAACATGCTTTCAGTTTCGTCCCAAAGTGCGACATGGGCCTCAATAATTTGAACGATTGCTACAATGCCTGCCTCTTGCCAGCCCAGGACAAACCAATCCTCACTATGTTCGAGATGATTAGAATGGTCATAATGACTAGGATCGTTAAGAAACATAACCAGATGGCTGAAGCAACAGATCTTTTATGTCCTAAGACCACAAAGAAGTTTGCCAATCTGCAACATGCAGCTAAGAATTGGTGTCCAACACCTAGAGGAGCTAATCGATTTCAGGTCAGTGATGGTAATGAATGGTACGTAGTCGATCTGCACACGCGCACCTATAACTGTTACCGGTGGGAGCTGACTAGAATCTCATGCGTGCATGTCATCCTATGCATCAATTTTATGAGGACTTCAGCTGAGGATTATGTGCATGTATGGTACCATCGGTACACATTTATAAGGATGTACTCCAACTTTGCTCGACCTTTCAATGGCCACCACATGTGGCCTGAAACAAACCAGCCTCCAATTATGTCGCCACTAGTTAAGAGACTCCCAGGTCAGCCTCGAAAATGAAGAGTGTTGGATGCGGATGAGCCCCGTAGCGACACGGTACTCAGAAGGAGACATGTTCCCATGACATGCAGTCGTTGTCATGGTGTGGGCCACAATGTCCGCTCTTGTCAAGGTGGAGGCTCAGCCACTGACGTGGCAAGTGGTAATGGCAGAGTAGAATGCTCACACGATACCTTCATGGGTTTTACCATTGTCGTCGATACGCAAGTGTTTAGATTGTTATACTTTCTTTCGTTGTTCTCACTATGTGCATTTTGTCTAACATTATATTGCTTTTCTGTTTTGCAGGAGTCCGTCGCCCCACACCCACATCCTTAACCATGGGTCTTCTATGAGTGTTGTTATGTATTTGTTCATATCCTATTTGTACATATGTAATACCCCGAGTATTATTGCGTTAGTATATTATTTGTACATATGTCATACACTGAATTTCAATGTGTTGGAATTGTTATATGCATTGGAATCGAATATATGAATCTGTCTTATTTCTTGTAAAACAGACGTCCGTCATAGCATAACGGACGTCCAAGTGGAGGAACTCTGTCTAATCAGTATAACGAACGTTCGTTATAGCATAACGAACGTCCGTCATAGACAAATGGATGGCCCTCTACCTGTTTGGGGTGTCCCTTGCCCAAAACCAATAGCAGAAATCACAAAAAAAATTTACACCAATAGCAGAAATTACAAAACCATGAACAAAACCAAATTTATGAAGATGAACAAAACCAAATTTATGAAGATGAACAAAACCATGAACAAAAGTAAACAAACTAAATTTACAAAAAAAATTCAATCGAGCCACTTTTTTAATGTTCTTGCAATTCTTGCACTTCTTGCACCTCTTGCACCTTTTGCATCTCTTGTAGTTCTTGAATATGTTACAGGTGGTGGTGCCTCTTTTGTAGCTAGTGCATGTTCTATCGCTAGTGATTGTTCTATCGCTGGTGCATCTTCTAAAATGGATGGCTCCTTGTCTCGCATATCGATGACTTTGAACTGCAAGTCGGAACTCATCTCAACATGACACGTCTCCTCGTACATGTCCTCTTGATTGTGCGGTTCGTGGCAATGGAAGCCCTGCTGGGTACACTTGGCAATCACCGACCACCCTAAAGGCCGAGAAACTTGAAATATGTCGTGTTGGCTGCAATTGGAAGACCAAATTAGTTTGTCACTTCATTCAAAGCGCAGGGTTAAAATTCTCCGTCGGTGCCATTACAATTGCAATTGCCTCCGGCATCAGCAATTGGTACGCATACTGCATGTGCACGTTAATCAATGACATGAAACAATTCAGCTTCAAGTGGCACTACATGAGGAAGAAATATTATTATGTGTATGCTATGGGGAAGAAATATTGCACGAATGAATACAAGTGTCTTACATGAATTCAACCAAGTGTCAACAGCCCCTCTCTTATTTGAACCATTGCGGTATCCTCCTTATTTGTCATCGAACACTGCATATTAAGAACGCGATTTATTTATATATGTAGTTGTTATCAATAACAATATATTATAAATTGGTAAAACATTCTCACCCAGTCCGGAGCTCCCTGTTGCTTTGGCACGAGAAGGATTGTTATTAAGCATATCTCTTTACCCTTGGAGCCGCAAAGTAGTGCACACTTCTCCTTGTTGCTCTTCGTATTTACCCGTGCCAGTGCCATGAACTCGTCCATCAATTTCACGGGCTGTAATAGAAAATCAGTGTAAGTGTAAATTCTACACATTGTACAAAACCAACTTGAAGACACACCACTTGCATTGTTATCCTTCAACCCACTGTAAGACCCATCACTGGAGGACCCGTTGCTGAAATCTTCTGAACTTTGGCAAATGATGAAGGAGGGGACGGTTGCCGGATGATAAGAGACCTGCACAATTGTAACACAATGTTAATCAACAATACTAATGCATATATGGAAAGTGCATGTAAGCTAAAAGAAAAAGACATACTAGCATCCATCTTGACCGGCATCGGAAGATGGAGGAGCTGGCTGGGCTGCTGGTGTAACGACCCGAGTTTTTATCCTTTCACTTTATTTTGATGAAAATGCAATTTAAAATTTTTGAACTTTAATTTCGACAAAACCTTTATTAAAAATCTCTTTTGATCAAAGTGCCCTTTTTAAATCCCGATCATTTCCACATCTTTCATGAACTCGTTTAGAATCATAGGAATTTAAATCCTTGGTTTATTTGGAAAATCTTACAGAAACGAGATTAAATAGCGGAAACGAATTTGAAAGTCATTTAGTTTAGGGTTAAATCTATCACATATTCAAAACATCTGAGCTAGATACGTAGTTAATATTTTTACAAAACGAGTTTACTGTTTAACCCTTATAAAGTGTTCTTCTTCTTCCCTCAAGCCATCAGTCTACTCAAGTCCTGTCTCCTCTGGATAAGCCACAGGCTCCACGAGGAGGGCCCTTTCATCTGCGCCTGGTATTACTATTTCATTACCTACACCACAAGTAAGATGGTGAACCAATGGCCCAGTAAAGGAAATGAGAAAATGCTTATGTTTATGCCTCTCTTTAGTTTTCCTTGGGATGGGGCCCACCCAACCCATTTGTTATTTACTTTCTTTCTTTCTTCCTTTACTCGTACTTCGAGCTGGAATTTGGAGGTTTTTCTCATGCAAAGGCATAGTGATCGAACCTAATCTTTTTCTTCCTAAATTAGAACTCTCATACCCTGTGAGGGAGGGGCTCCACCTAGTTTACAAACTAGACCCGCTACCCATCCACCCCCAATTCCCTTTTTCTACTTCTCTTAGCATTTTCTTATCGTTTTGTCTTTCCCATGCATCTGAGCATCACCCCAAGGTGGCACTCCCTAATTGTTTCTATTACATGATGCATGAAGACACCAAAATAAAGCATACATGGAACGTAAACAATGAAACATATACCTCGAATAGTAAACGATATAGCATATATGGAATTTAAACAATGAAGCATAACGGTAGAACATATATGGAAATTAAATGATGAAACGTATACATTGGAAAGTAAATGATCATGGTTTATGCACAAAAGGCCAGAGCACACCACGACCGATGGACGGTTACAAAGAATAAACATATAGATGGCAACAAGGCATGTTATTGCACAAAGACGTAATTACGTTATTCATGTCAAAATCTAAACAAGTGACAACCATCATGCATTATCAATTGCCTTGACGAAATTGCTAACTAACATGCTCAAATATAATATATATTAGCAGAGGGATTTTACCACAATATAAAACATGAGGTCATGTAGATGGGTACGAAGTCAATGGAAGCATGCTTGTGAACACACTTGTACTATCAAGAAATTAGCATGATTTACACAAAAAAGGCTAAAACAAGTAATAAGCAAGTAATAGGTGGTTTCATAATCTAACGTGTTGAAGCGAGAAATGAGCAAGTGATGGACTTGTTGAGCGAGTAATTAAATGATTCAGCAAAAGCAAAAATGTATAAGTAGAGTCATTCGTTTGTACATTCTCATTCATACTTTCTTACACTAACTTATCATCAACCCAACTTTCAATAACCAGGACAAAATAGTGGCAGCAAAATACCAAATGGATTCAACAGCAAGTTACATAAAGAGCTAGAGATAGAATAAAGGCAGTAAGAAATTTGCAGGAAAACAGCAACAAAACATTATCCAGGATCCCTACAAATTTTATCCTTACTCTTACATAGACAATAAAATCATGCAAGGCACCCAACCAAGTAGCTCGACAAAGTAACTAAGCATTTAAAGGTAACAAGAATAATGAACAAGTAAAAATTATGCAGCAGAACAAGGCAAAAATGGAATAACAGAGTCAATCATCAAACAATTCCACGGAAGTTAAGTCATTCTCAACTATCACAGCCGACACACACACTTTATACTTGTGGGTATGGCCTCCACTGGCCAAGACTACCCCTTTCCTTACCTAAACGTTGAAGTGAACTTAGCAGGGATAGTTGAACTCCACTCCTTCCAACGCTACACTTAGCTAAACGAAAAGGAGAATCAGCTGGACAAAGCAGAGGAGAGGAGAAGAAAACGCAGGGGCTGAACTCCACTGGAAGAGACGAATTAAAGACTAAAAAGGAAGAGTCTTACTAGGCAATCGTCATGTAGGAGGGAAGGAGAACATTCATGGCTGGACTACCCGAAGCTAGAGGAGGCGATTTCACTGTCTGGGGTCTTTTTCTTCGCTAGAGATCGTGTCTTATTGGACTACACAACAATCGGTCAATTTTTAAATCCATAAATTTACACAAATCTGTGATTTTTGGGATGAGTACGGACACCTTGATCTCATCCGCAGTCGTTCGCATGTGAAAAATTTTCAGGCCAAAAATGTGATCGCGGATGGGAATTGGCGTCCCCATATCATCCGTACTATCCATAGCTGACTTTTGGACGCCGTTTGGTGTCCGCATGTGTCGTCTGAATCTGTCCATAAATTGGACAGATTCAAATCAGACAATGCCTCCTCTCGTTTGCGCTCGTCCGCAAGCATCCGAAGGTTCCCAGACTTGGACAGATTCGATGCGGATGCAGTCTTCCTCGTCCGCATCGTCCGTAAGGTCGTCCGTAAGTCCACATCATGCAAAAGTTCAAACGTGTCATCATGTCCCCAAAGTCATCACAAGTCGGGGCGACGTTCTAGGTGTGTTGAGGGAGACATTTCATGTCCGCAATGTCGTCCGCAGGCGTCCGAATAGACCGAAATCCCCCTTTCCTTCACATTTTCAACTAAACTTTTATCCCGCCATATTTTCCCATGAATATATGTCATAACAGTATGCCACGTAATGTATATTATTCTAAAAAATTTGATTACATAGCATACACGGGAAAACATTCGAATCAGGGTATTACATACTACCCCCTTACAAAATTTTGATCCCCAAAATTAGCCGTCAAACAATTCGGGATATAGCGTTTGCATATCATCTTCTTTTTCCCAAGTGGCCTCTTCATGGTCGTGATTCTGCCATAAGACCTTGACCAACGAAATATGCTTGCGCCGTAACTCTTTCACTCTTGAGTCAAGAATCTGAACAGGTCTTTCGTTGTAGCTCAAGTTAGGCTGAACCTCGATACTGTCAGAAGGGTTTAGTACAACAGCATCACTCAGGCACTTCTTGAGCATAGACATGTGGAAGACATTGCGTACACCTGCCATGGAATCTGGCAACTGCAGCTGATAGGTGACAGGTCCTATTTTCTTCGTGATGGTATAGGGTCCCACGTATCTCGAATTGAGCTTCCCTCTCTTGCCAAACCAAACGACGCCTTTAAAAGGAGATACCTTCAAGAATACGTTGTCTCCTTCATCAAAATCAAGGGCTCGCCGACGATTGTCCGCATAGCTCTTTTATCGGCTCTGTGTTGCAAGCATTCTTTGTTTAATCAGAGCTACTGATTCTGTTGTTTTCTGCACCATTTTAGGCCCATAGAATGTAGCCTCACCTGTCTCATCCCAGTGCAAGGGCGACCAACATTTCCTCCCATATAGCGCTTCGTACGGGGCCATGCCGATAGTGGCCTGATAGCTGTTGTTATATGCGAACTCAACCAATGGCAAGATCTTTTCCCATCCTACTTGGAAGTCAAGAGCACAAGCATATAGCATATGTCCATCACGCAGCACAACTATGTGGGTGATCATGTGGTGGAGACTCTTGCTTTAGCATCGAGGTCCTTTGATTTGTCAAAAGAAAGCTTCAACGGCTATAGGATTGTGAATGAATCGCTTTATCAATGCAAGACCATCTCCTTGTTTTACAAAATCGGGGTCCTTTGACACATGGAAATACTCCTTCAACGGCTCCTCCGTGGAGCATCCAATAAGCTCATTCAACTGTCCTAGAGTTATCCTAATCTGTTTTCCATACAGAAAAGTCACCAACTCTCTGTCACTAGAGATGTCCAACTCCAAATTTACATAAAACATTTTTACAGCCCTCTCACAGTAATAACCCCCCATCGTGCACAATTTATCCAACCCAATTCGCTCAAACATCTCCTTTAATCCAAAATCAGTGAATGAATTGAAATCTACCTTCCTAGATATGATTATGGCACGGGGTGCAATAGCATTATCATAACGTTCTTTGGAGGAAGCCAAGCTGAACAAACCGGGTTCGGAGGGCTCTACAGACACGGACACACGCACTGGCCCGCAGGCTAGGAGGGAGCCTTATGCTTCTTCGACACTTGACTTGACTTCGGCGCCATTTTTCGCTTAAAAATTGGGAGTTCGGGAATTCGTCGGGGGAAGTTCGACGAGTTCATTGAGGATTCTCTTTGCAATATCTAGGGCAAGGGACACCCATCATGATTATAAGGCAGATTTTTGGCATCCGTCGAGAGGAAAACGTTGTTGTTTAGCGTTCAGAGCATTAAATCCATATTAATACGGACGTTCATCATGACCTAAACAACAACGTCTAAAGACATATTTGAATTAAATCCGAGAGGAACGGACATCCGTAGTATTAATACGGACGTCTGTCATGATCTAAATGACAATGTCTAAAGACAAATTTGAATGAAATCTGAGAGGAACGTCCATCATAGCCTAAACGACGCTGTCTAAAGACGAGAGGCATCCATTGAGGGCAGAACGATATAGTATTGGCCAACGGACGTCCGTTGAATGGTGAGGGACGTCCGTCTTAGTTGAGGGAATTCACGCCTTTTAAAATCGTGTCTGCCTTGCACGTGACAGTTAATTTGGAGTCAATTCTGGCCGTCGATCCAGAGGAGGGACATCCGTCGCTCAATCCAATGGCCAGGGAGGGACGTCCGTCCTTCAAATCTATAAGACGCCAAATTAATCCTGGCCGTTGATCCAGAGGAGGGACATCCGTCTCTCAATCCAATGGCCAGGGAGGGACGTCCGTCCGTCAAATCTATAAGACGCCAAATTCAATCCTGGCCGTCGATCCAGAGGAGGGACGTCCGTCACTTGATCCAACGGCCAGGGAGGGACGTCCGTCCGTTCGATCTGGAAGACGCCAGCTTCAATCCTGGTCGTTGATCCAGAGGAGGGACGTCCCTCGCTCGATCCAACGGCCAGGATTTTCGTCCGTCCGTCGCCTTTGGGAATCACCAGATTCAATCTTGGCCGTGCATTCTGCGATCCAACGGCTAACGGGCTTGACAGAGACGAAACCACCGGAGACCTTGCTCGCCATCCATCGTCCATCTTCTTCAAACTGCCAGGAGGGACAACACTTGATGTCCTTCGTCTGCGTTCGACGGTGCTTGACAAAGACGAAACTGAGGCATTAAAGTCGACGGTCCTGGATGGGAATCATAACTGTGAGGTCGCCGATGAGAATTTTTTATAGTTCAGGGTTTTAGTTATTAAAAAAATTCTTCAATGTTTGACTTGTTATTAACCATGAACTATAGGATTTGCGCTGTTAATTTCTCAAACTTTTATCACAAAAGATGATAATGAAAACGTGAAAAAAAAACAGGGAGTCAACTTCCAATTAAATCTTCTTCATTCGTGCATTTAACTATTTTGGAGGCCCAAAAACAAAAGAATTTTCCAACTTTCTTTTCCTTGATAGTCATAAAAGGAGAATAGAACGAGAACTTTACGGATCCATAATTGAATTAAAATCTTGAATAAAATAGTGTTGCCGAACAGTAATTAAGATTTACCATAACTACATAAATCCATAATGCCATGTTCAGCCTTTCCTCATTTTAAAATACAAACTCGAAATAGAAAGAAAGAAACATTTTTGTATTACCTCAATGCACGCCCACTATGATATGTGTTGTGAACAATTATACCCAGACACAAGTGTATATTATCATAACAAAAAACTAAAGTGATTAAGATCGAGTGTTGAACTCACATAAAATAATTTATAAAAATATTCTATAAATCCAATTAAAATTTTCACTTAAAAAGTCACCCAATATTTGATGAGTTATGATTTATGAGAACTAAAGATATAAAAACTAATAATTAAACTAGCATAATGTAACAATTAATGATAATTTTATGAGAAAGATGACTGAGAATTAATTTCTCACCATTTATAAATTTCAGTTATGTGTCACAATAATACTACTAAAATATCAATTAGCTAATTAAAACTTTGAAATATATAACACAATAATCTACCTATTTACTATGTTATATTGTTTTATTTATTCTTGTCATGTGTCTATGTAAAGTTTTAACGGAAGATAAAGATGAGTTCTAATAGAGTTATGTTATATAAAACCTATATATATAAGTGAATGTTGACAACGCTAACTTTATGTTTAAAGTTAACTACCACACATTATTCAATATAAATTTTAAATACAAGTTATCGTTCGACACGTATGAAAAACAATTTATAATTAAGAAAATCGTCATTTTACCATAATAAAATAAAACACAATATTGAATAAACTAATTAATAAAACAATCTCAAAATCAATAACACATTGATGAGAGAACCACTAATATATCAAATCTAAGACCTTCAAACAATGCAGAAACATAATCAATAAAATTAGGAAAAATAGGAAACTTAAAAGTGGTAAGTTGACTGCCTAAATAAGAGCTGAATCTTGGCAGAATTCAAGGTACTGTTTGAATGACCAAATCACTTCCGAATCTTGCAATCGTCATGTCTATGGAAAGTTTAAGATATTTACTTTAATTTTTATGAATACCACACATCCATTTAAAATATTGATCTAGCCCAAATTTTCATATCAACTTTGATGCACAGAAAACTCAAGCTCAATCTTAAACTTTATAGCTTTTGTCTTTCTAGTTGGCCCATTTAGAATAATGACTCCCTTCATTTTTGTTATCCTTTGCACATTTTTTCACCATTGCTTCTTCATTAACACTTACCATATTTATTGGTTTTAATATATGTTGAGTTGATTCTTTCTCTTGGATCTCCACAATTAAGTCATGCAATACTTTGTGTATTTTCTTAATTCTTGATTTTGCCATTGGACCTCCTATGTAATGACTCAGTTTTTATTAGATTTAAAATCACGTAAAATTTAAAACTTTTTTTTTTTATAAAAACAGTGGAAGATTCTTCTTTCATAAACCAATTAAAAGATGATAATTAAACTCTTTTTCTTAAACGTTCTTATAAAACATGAACCCAATTAAAAGACATTAATAAAATTCTTTTCTTAAAATCTTTTATGAAACGCAGTGGAATATAATTAAAACAAAGCATTAAAAAAATACCCTTATTTTCTTTTACAATTTAATATTTTACAAACCCCTTACAAAATTATTTACAAACCATCTTTCTTTAAATCCCTTTAGCCTAATCAGCCACAAAATTCGCGCGTGCAAATCTTTCATCAACAGCTCCTTAACCTGTTCTCTTGTGTGTATACCTACATCGTAAGACGTAACTAATTAGCCTAAAGTTCAGTAAGAGATATAAAAGAAAATTGTAAATATGTTATGCATCTTTTAAAACCATGTGTCATTATCCATTTTTGTTTTCTTTTATCTTATACGTGTTAGCCTATTTTCTTTTGTTTATGTTCCGGGCTTTATCTATCGGTCCACAAAAACCGTTTAATTAATTTTCTTTTTTTTCTGTGTCGGGCATTACTTACCAATTCACAAAAATTGTTTAATTGCATTTCTTTTATTTCTGTGCCGGGCATTACTTACCAGTCCACAAAAACCGTTTAATTACATTTCTTTTATTTTTGTGTCGGGCATTACATACCGATCCACAAAAACCGTTATCTTTTGTTTGTGCTGGACATTACTTACCGATCCACAAAAACCATTTAATTACATTTCTTTTGTTTGTGTCGGGCATTACTTACCGGTCCACAAAAACCGTTTAATTACATTCAACCCAGCTTCACGCTGCCACTACCATATGCGCCCAAGACCAAGATGCAAAACATCCAACGATGGAGCATGATCCCGCAGCGATGCCCATCGATAGAGTCGAACACGATAGAGGAGAACGCATCTCAGAACAAAATCAGCATTCAAAATAAGCTCATGAAATTCACAATACTCGGCAATGGGGACCAAGAATTCAAATTCACAGAAGACTTACCACAAACAGAGCAGGCTGCTGGAATCGACGGCAGTCCACGACCCAAACACCCGAAGGAAAAATACCAGAGCACCACCCACGATCGGAGAAGACTTTGATGGAGACAAACATATGCCCGGAGGTTCGGCCTCACATCGAAGCTGCGCCTGAAGAAAACCTAATTGCCAGAAAGTTCTCCCTCACACTATCTCCCTTCTCTGTCTCTCAATTTCCTTTTGATTTTGATCATAGCGGCGCTCTCTCTTCCTCGCTATATTTACACACAGACGGCTAGAGTTGAAACACATAACAACCATTTAGGTTATCCCACGAATCCAGGCAATGGATGCAGATTTTTCGGCGATATACTGACACTCAGTTCTCCCTCGTCACTCTCTCTCTCGATCTCTTACTCTCTCTTTCCCTCTCGATTTCCCTCTCTGCAAATTTGGCCATGGGTCAAATCTGAATTCCTTCCCCCTTTTCTTTTGATTTCTAGACCAACCCAATAAACCAGCATGAACCGGTTCACAAGCTGGACCGGTCCAGCTCCTTCTCTCCCCTTTAATTTCATTTTCTTTTTTAATTCTTCACTTAATCCCCAATTAATTATCCCCTTATATTTTAATTCCAACTAATCCCACTTTCTCTCTTTTTTATTTTATCCTTTTTAATTCTATTCCATTTACCTTAATTCTATTTTATTTATTTTAATTTCTTTAATAAATCAATAATTATTAAATATACCTATAGTATATTAATTGACCCAATTTCCAATTCTTGATTTGTTCCGAATATTTCTTGACCATAATTACGGGTCCAACTTAAATTTCTCAATTCCAAACGTCGCTTGATAATATTTGTTGATTACGTCATCAGTAATACTCCGATAAATATCCAATTAATCCGAATACCTCTAATAACTTTCCAATTATCCTTATTAAATTTCATTACGAAAAGTTGGGGTATTACAGTGACGTCCTGAGAAAGAGTCACTTGTAGGGGTTTGATTGACACTCGTGAAGTCAATTATCACTAACTAGGGAGGTTAGGTGATTTAAGGATCTGTGGGAACTTGGAGAGCGAACATAGGCCAGATTGCTGAACCGAGTGAACAAACCGATGTCATTTTTCTATCTCTACTTTTTATATTTGTTATTGTTTTATTTTATAATCGTGATAAATCACTTAGGATTAGAAAAATAATATCGCACGAAGTTCCATCAATTCGAGAATGGTAAACTTCTCTATCAAACCATCCATATTCCTCGCCCCACACTTCTAATTGTTGCACCTCCACTCTACCAAATCCAAACTATAATCTCTGCCATCTCCATTCTTTGATGTCATCCCTCCCCGCTCGGATACCAAATGATAGAGTGTACTAATTGAAATTAAAGACACAAATCCAATAGAAAGCTCAGAATTCCATTCATGAAAATAAAAACATCTTTAGGAGCATCTTCTCAGATTACTAAGTACTCCCTTGCTCTCCACTTCTTTCCTACCTTCTTCAACCTTATTCTTCTCCCAAATATCTCCCCTCCTAACCGTTTCCCGAGGGAAGAGACGATTATGCTTTGCAGGGGTTTAGTGTTCAGTAGGCACAAGCCATTGATTTGCTGCAAATTAAAAGATTGTGGGTTTTCTCCGGCAGGCCTCCGGGTTTCTAGCCCAGTAATCCAACACGTGTCATCTTCCTTTTTCAGTAAGTATTTTTTTTTTTTTTTTTTTTCATGTACTATTATTATAGCAATAAGTTTAAACAAAGAGGATAAATGGGATGACATCCCTCGACTGCAGATTGAATGGCGGGTGGGTAGAAGAAGAAGAAGATGATAAATGGAGCTCATCCAGATTGTCATTTTAAATCTGTGTCAAACCAACCTAACAAGCTGAGTCAAATCACAAAAAATCCAACTCCCGGGAGTTAAAGACGCAACTGCACAAGTAAACTATATGCAACTGGTAGAGTTGTTGCAGGTTAAAGCACAAACCAAATCATATTTGAACATGGCATGATCCTTTCGACCTATCACAACACAGATGGATGACAAAAGAATCCGATATTTTATCATGAATGCTTCTCAATAATTTACAATCAACAGCTGTTGTGGAGGAAGAATCAATAAATTGAAGGTCAATTTATAAACAACTTACAAAGATTACAAATTGTAATGGCACAGAATGCATCATGAGTTTACAGCTTCCTGCAACTCGTCCCGAGGCTTTGTGAAGAGGACTGGCGAATGAATGCAATTACAGATTCTCTCCTGCCCATCCCAGACTGCTTCAACTGCAGTCACTGCAACAAATTGAGATTCACCTCCGCGTCTGTAGGCACTTTCTCTGCTTTCTTTTCCGTTCCCAACATAATCAATATGGTTGATTCTGTTTGTCTCTCTTCAATTGCACCTTTAATTTCTTACCTCCAAATTGATATCCATTCATCATATGAATAGCCGATTGAGCAGCCTCAAGAGACTCATAACTTACAAATCCTGCAGATAAAGCGCACTTAGATAGGTCCTTCAGATAATGACTTGCGTAAAATTCTTTGTTAATAGGTATGCTCACCGAAACATTTGCTAACACCAGTTGCTTTGTCCACAAAAACCTTAGAACTCAAAATCCTACCAAATGATTGAAAAACATGGGCAAGTTCTTGATCACCAAATTCTTGGGGTATGTGATAGATAAAGAGGTTAGCACCAGGTGGACCTGGATAAAGAAAAGAGAAAATTGGAAAAGTGAAAGAATCTTACATACTAATTAATCGAAACCACTTAAATAGCAACCTTCAATTTGACCGCCAGAACTTCTACCCGAGCTAAAAGAAGTTGAAGAGTTACTGTTTGCAACTGTAGATGGTGCCGAACTGGGAGGATCGGTCATAGGTCGATGATTCATCATTCCTCCATTGTACATTGGATGCTGAAGACCTGGAACAGCAGGATAAGGGGAGCCAACGTAACTTGCAGGGGGAAATCCATAATTTCTAGGACCAAAGTCGGGAGGGATTCCTCGCAGAGCATGTCCTTGGTTTACTTGGGGAACTACATTATGGAAACCCGGCTGATTCTGTACTGGTGGGAGGCGGTATTGCATAAGTCCGTAAGTACCAGGAGCCTAAAAGAATATGTAATAAACATTTTACACAATCAAGGTTCCAAATGCTGAAATCGAAAAATTTGTAAGATAGATCAAGGAATAGCAGATGATATAATAAAGCCAAATCACAGTGAAGCATACATGTTCCATAAAGTTCAAAAACACCAGCAGCTTCAATATTTATTGAAACATATTTTTAAAAAGTTCACACCTGATATCCGTATCCATTATATTGAGGAATATAACCCTGTGGCAAGGTTCCAAATAATGAAGGATGAGGTGAGTCAGTATTTAAAACATTAGAAGCCAGAGACTGTGCTTTCTGAGCCTTGCGAGCTCGCCTTTCCTTTTCTGTATCTGCCCATTTGACAACCAAAGGAACACTTGAACCCTAATGGAGAAACATAGATTAGATCTAAATATGTCAACATTTTTCATGATTGTAATAGCAAATATATCATCAATAGGAAACAAAAAGCAAGAACTCCAATCTATCAACTAACCCAACAAGAAATATTGACTAGAAACGGATAATAAATACACCACTACAGATTTTTTTTCTGATTTATAAAAGAAGATCAATAAAAATAAAAGAAATCTATACAGAAAACTGATATGATCAATTTCAGTCAATTTTCTAGCATTCAGATTGTATTAGGCATCTCATCCACCAATAGGTTGGGGCCAAGATATGAAAATCCAAATAAGGAGGTGAAAAAGGGAACAGTTGCTGTAAGGATATATGGATATGAAATAAGGAATTAGTTACATTTTCTGTTAGAGCCAAGTGAGGTATAAGGCTAGAGGAGTGGAATGGGAAGGATGTCTTCTTCATTCTCAGAATTAATATGTTAAGCACCTTATATAATTTCGTAACGAAATTAAAAAAATAGCAACACGTTCGAAAGGCCTATTGGCATACTACTTTCCCAAAATATGAATGTTCCCTCATAATACTTTCATCCCCTTAAATAAAAAACCTACACGGAATACTAAAAGACATAAGTAAATAAATATTTATAAATGTGAAAAGACAATTACAATAAGTGTATTACATTGAAACTCTAATTCTATCCTTACTCACCATCCAATGAACATTTTATCCTCAAGGTGCATGATCTTGTAATTGCTAATAGAGAAAACCTTCCTGATAGAGTGTATCGTCGACATATACAACTGTGATTTTTTTTTTTTTGGCTCCCCCTTGAAGAAAACAACAGCCTCCAAAGCTGCCATATTGAATCAAATAACACCTTCATCTGTGCTACCATACACTCGTATCTCGCCGAAAACCCAAACAACCGTCGCCAACTCCACAACCGATATCACGGGGATCGCCAAGTCCTTAGGCGATGCTTGCATCTTCTCTAAAACTTCTCCCAACAACGCCTCTTCCACTGTGTACAAATTTCCCTCTACCCCATCAACCTCATCGATCCCGTTCTTCATCCCTCCACCTAAGCTTTCCACATGTCCATATATAGAGCAAAACACCATAAAAGTCTTCCACTTCTCAATCGGCAGCAAAATAGTCGCTTGAAATTTGGCATCCGAAACGGAAACCTCCAAAAGAGTAGCCTCGACCGATAACGGCAAATTTGTTTCACCACCGTCAAGCTGCAGGTCTTCGAGGCCGGCAGTGACAAAAGTCCTCTTAGGTGTTTTCTTCTTGCTCGGAACACATCGTCCTACTTTATCAATTAGGAGTAAACAACGATGCCTTCCTCCACGTTCTAACTTCATCTAGGAATGGCTCCAGCCACCCCTCACCAAGCTATCCACCGTCCGACCGTCAGGGTTTAATAGATTGAACCCCGACCTATTGGTTTTCCAATCGCTTAGCACTTCTTTGTCCTTCTCTATCAATTTTTCTTCGCCTATCGTCAATAACGATCAAATATGATAGGGTTTAAGCGCTGCCTTTTTTCCAGCGAGCTTAGTGTTCCTTAGATTCCGACGTTGCTTTTTTCTGCTTCTAGTTGCAATTCTTGTTCATCTGCTTTCTACTCACCCATACCCACAAAACTATAGATTTTTCTCTCATGCTGAGATACAAATAGAAAAGACAACTACTCTAAAATTGAAACCAAGTCAGCCTTCAATGCCAAGAGCGAAGTCACATTCGTCTTCAACGTGCTCATCTCGTGAGAAACTTCCTCACAAAACGACCTCATTTTCGACCTAAGCTCTTCGCAGAGCTGACCCAATTAGAACTCTCCTGAATATTTTCACTCTAATACCATTGTTATGAACCCCATATAATTTCATAACAAAATTACAAAATAGCAAGACATTCGAGAAGTCTGTCATCTCTCCCCTTAAACTATTTTCCCAAAATATGAAGGTCCTCACATGTTACTTTCATCCCCTTAAATAAAAAAACTTAAACAAAATACTAAAAAACATAATTAAATAAATATTTAAAAATACTAAAAAACGCTTAAAATAAGTGCATTACATTGAAACTCCAACTCTAACATAATATAGTAAGAGCGTTAGTAGACCTCTTGAACATTTGCACATTCCTCTAAAATCCTTTGATCTCCATTAACAAGAAGCTGTCTTTTGGCTATTAAACTGTTCTTATCGCATTGCATGACCTTTTGAAGTGAAATATAACTTTCAATGGTCTAGTAGGTAATTGCATTTATAGTTAGATCAATAGCATAAGTCAGAAGCAAAGTAACTTTGATGCATGATGCAAAAAAGCTTTACTATTGTTCACAGGTATAATACTGAAGACAAAAATGTTCAGGAGCAAAGTGTATTTATTGAAAAAAAAAAAAGATCCTTCAAGGTGGAATTACAGGAGAAAAAATATAAGCACAAACCTCCATTCTATGCTTTCCATTGATTGCTTCAAGAGCTGCAATCGCTTGCTCTTTTGACTCGTATTTTAAAAAAGCACAAGCTGTCACATACATAAAAAAACAGCAAATAAAAAAAATTATTATCCAAGACATTATTAATCTTTGAAGAATGATATTACTAGTCCAAATCAACTTTCTACCTTTGCTTGTTTGCTGAGAACCTCTTAATATTTGTAAGTCAGTTATTTTCCCATATTGGGAGAAAAGTTCTGAAAGTTCGGGTTCAGATACATTCTTCGGGAGCATGCCAACAAATAACTTGTGTTCTGGTTCTCAAACAATAAAAAATTTGTTATTTAAGTATGCAAAAACTGCAAGAAACACCTTGTAGCTTGATTACATTTGAAAAGAAATATGCAACTAAATAATAAGAACCAACCTAATCTTTCTAGCTCTCCATCTGCATACTTCACTTGCAATGGGCTAGAAGCCTGAATTGATCGAATGCACAGGCCCATTTCAGTAAGAGTTGGAATAGAATTTATTTGTGGAGCACAATAAGGCAGGAAACCAAAGTTTGCTTTACATGCAATTGTTGAGACAATCATATAACTTCTACAATACTCCAATTCCATAAATTTTTTACTATGTAAATTAATTTGAAAGAGTCAAAAGGCCAAATAATAGATTAGTTTGACAGTCATTGGAAAGACTCAACTAAGAAGCTTGCAGAGGGACCTCTTGAAAGTTCAGTGAGGTCTATATTGGCTTCATGGACATTTTAACACCTAGGCTTGGAAACTGTTCTAGTGGAAAACGTATCGCCAACAACGAATGGTGGTTTGATAGATTGGATCAAAAACTTGTTGAGACAAAAAAAAAAAAAAAAAACCTTTGTAATCTCACGCAGATTGGTACTGCATTTGTTGCTAAAGAGAGACGGTAAAGTGTGAAACAACAACCGAAAATCAAAGACCTTTACTCTGATGAAGATGAAATTGAATAAAACAGCAGTCCATGGAACATATATTTTGATTCGCGAAACCCTTATGTGGCGGACAATTACAAATTTTTGCCTTGAAATCGACCAACCATTGTTGAGAATTGAAATGACAAGCCACCATCTTCTATTTGTGACAACGAACTACAACAACCATTATTCAGCCCAAAAATCAACCATCCAACCACTAATAGACCTTGCACATCATCACATCCTATGATTCCAGAATCAAATCGTGAGATTTAAACCTTAAAATGCGATTCTATTCCTTCAAACACCTTTCAACCCAATGATCATTGCCGCCAACAAGAGTGTTTAGCCTTTGATGATGTTAAATTTAAGACTTGTAACAGCTTTTTAAACAAAACAGTTAAGAGTGTTGAACGAGGCAATTGGTATTTTTAACAAACATAATGAGTTTGTCCCACCTCAAAGGCAAATATGTTTTCGATAACAAAACATCGTAGACGAAAAATGTAGTAAAGCGAAATTAGATTTGTTTGAGCAATTTAAAGAATCCAACTTTATTATTGTTTTCGAGGTTTGCGATCAATTAAAAGTAACTATTGAAGTTTCCACCACGATTAAAAAAAAGTGTGTATAATATTCATCAAACTTAATTTTTTACGCAGAAAAACTCAAACTCATACTCGATCCATGAGAAGTTTTTTAGGACAAGTTTTTTTCACGAGGAGAAGATTGATGTTGTACAAGATTTACTAATTAATTTAATTCCTATTATATTATAGGGTAAAGTGCAATTTAGTTATTTACATATTAGACCTAAACTAATTTTTTAGACAAATCGAACTTTCACCCAACAACTATCAATAATTTAGACACTTCTGTCAATTTATTCATTAAATTCAGTACCTCTATACCACGTATTCCATTTAATAAAGTATTGTAACTCGATTTCTAACCTTTCTGGCGATTTTTAACCCAATTTTGAACTTCATTGATCTCCTATCTACATACTTGAATTTGCGTTAGAAATTGTCAAAATAGTTAAAAATTGGGTTAAAACACCTAATTAAATAGAAAACGTGATATACTCGAGCTGAATTTAACAGATAAATTGACAACTATGTTTAAATTGCTTATAGTTGAAAGGTGAAATTTTAATTTGTCCAAAAAATAGCTTAAAGTCTAGTTTGCAAATGACCCCAAACGTAAGGGTCTAAATACATTTTACCTTATAATGTATTTATTTCCTATTAATTAAAATTTTTATTTCCTAATATCAAATAATTTCCTTAAGTCATTGTTTCCTTGGATTATTATTTGTAAATCTATTTAAAAAGTCATTCATAAGTTTAGAAAAGACTTCTTGAAAATTAACAAAAATTATTCTCATCTTGAGAATTATTTCTCTCTCAATCTTTTATTTTTTGTTTCGATTTCAAAAAAGCTTGATAGAATTGATCAAAAACTCGTTGAGACCAAAAAACTCTTTGCAATCTCATGCAGATTGTTACTGCATTTGTTGCTAAAGAGAGACATGAACATGTAAAACGACGACTGAAGATCAAAGACTTTTACTCTGACGACGATGAAATTGAAGAAAACGACGATCAATATAACACATATTTCGATTCACGAAACCCTTATGTGGACACACAACTACAATTTTTTGCCTTGGAATTGGCCAACCATTGTCCACAGTCGGAATGACAAACCATTATCTCTTATCTATGACGACAAAAGACAACAATTATTCTTCAGCCCAAAAAGCAGTCATCCAACCACTAATGGACCTTGCACATCATCGATTCTTGTGATTCCAGAATTGAACCATGATATTCAAATCCTAAAATGCGATTTTGTTCATTTAAACACCTTTTAACATGATGATCACAATCGACAGCAAGAGTTTTTAGCCTTTGATGATGTTAAAATCTGAGACTTGTGATGGTTTTTTGAACGAGACAATTAAGGTGTTGAATGAGACAACGAGTGTTTTCGACAAACATGATGAACTTGTCCCACCTCAAAAGCATATATGTTTTCGACAACAAAGCATTGTGGATGACGAATGTGACGAAACAAAATTAGACTCATTTGAGCAATTTAAAGAATCCAACTTTATTATCATGTTTGAGGTTTGCAATTAATTTGAACTATTGAGGTTTCCACCAAGGTTCAAAAAAAAGGTATGAAATTCATCAAACTTAATTTTCAAAGAAGCAAAATTGAAATTCATATTCAATCCAAGAGTTCTTTCACATGTACAAAACTCGAGTTTGAATTTTCTTAAAGGGGAGAAGGTTGGTACAGTACAAGATTCACTAATTAATTTATTTCATATTATATTATATTTATTTCTTATTAATTAATATTTTTATTTCCTATAGTTATTTCTTAATATTAGATTCTTTTCTTAAGTCATTGTTTCCTTGCATTATTATTTGTAAGTCTATTTAAAGAGTCATTTGTATGTTTAAAAAAAAAAATTTGACGATTAATAGAAATTATCCCTATTTCGAGAATTCTTTCTCTGTTGACTTTTATTTTCCATTTTGATTTTAAAACAAATCTTCCACTGCAGTAATTTATCTTCATACTCTATGCGGCTAATTTACTTCATTTCAAGAGAAGGAAGAACATTTCTCTAGAAAGAACTGTATATAAGGAAGTAAAATGTTGATATTATGCAAACACAGCTTCTTAGAGAGGAAAACTTTGTTAAACATGGAGCCACATCCTTACAATATAAAAATGAACTGCCTTTGTACCTTATGCATCAAGTACTTCTTAAGCAGTTAAAGAGGTTTATTCCAAAGATTAAAAATCATGGAGGGATGCTTGCACTAAGGAAATTCCAAAGCAACATATGGCTGCTAAAATATTAGAAAACAAAAACTCAACTTATTGTCATTAATGCCAAAGTAAAAGGTTCATATCTATCAACATACTTAATCCAGAAATGCTACATTGACTTGACTGCTACTGTAGTCATCGGCCGGAAGACAGGCTATAGCTACATTACAGGAAAGTCAATGTGCCATTAATTGTTCCCGTGAAACCCAAAAAAGGCTTGTCAAACAAATCCCCCTTCTTCCTATTGGGAAAAAAAGAAACTGGATTTTAAGATGGAACAGAATTACAGAGATATCACATATGCTAGAAATAGAAAACACCAGATTTTACTTTACGGGAATTCATTCTTGCATTCTAGGCGATCTTCATAATACTTGACCATCTTCAACAACAATCCGAGTGTTTAGAATCATCAAAATAAAAGATAACATCAAAAAACTAATTACAGAGATAAAACGCCCACTTACCCCAGGTAAAGTTTTCTTGTTATGACATGCATCGACCGTCCTATCCGCATCCTGTCTCGAAGGACAAATCACAAAACAACACCCTGAAAATTCATACGGAAAAATAAAAATCATGGGACCAAACACAAAATCCAGACACCACAAAAACGTATAAAATGGATCCAATCACATAAATCTAGGTTCCTGTCCTCCAGATCATGCATAATGAGTAAGAAGAAAAATCAGTCAAAAAAAAAAAGCACGAAGAGGAAGAATGTATCTGAACCTCGAGAAGCCCGAGTGTTCTTATCTTTGATGATGTTGACCTCGTCAACAATAGCGAACTGTTTGAACATTACGAGGAGCTGAGCTTCGGTCATGTGCTTCGGTACTTGACCAACGAACAGCTTCACACTCTCTTCATTACTAGGAGTTCTCTCTCTCTTCCCTTCCGCCATTAACGTCGCTTGAGCTCACTCAACCCCCTCTTTGTCTCTCAAGATTTGTATGGGCAGTCGTCCTCCAAACGAAAATTTGGGGATTTCGGGTTGCGGAAATGGATCTTCTTCCCTCAACTACTAGCATCTAATTTCATAAGCCAACTTTTCAGGCTTTGCTTTTTGATATATTTACGAGGCAGCCATTAAGGCTGGAATTTCCATTGCATCCATGCAAAAGACCTTAATGCCCTCAGTAGTCATTTTGTCACGACCGAAGTCGATTCTTACGGAATTCCCGTTATCAAGAACATTCAGAATTATTTTTATTTCGAAATTCACAATCATTTTTTTTAATTCATAAATTTAAATGAATAGGAAAAATGTCACCTTGAAGCATGTGTAAGATTTAATTTATTTTAGATGGGATGAGAGGATATAACAGTAAATAACGTGGAAAGGGTGGAATTGTAGTTTAGCGTGAGATGGAGGGTAAAAAGAAAAATCGGCCAGACTGTCCCGCCAAGCCAGTTTCTTGTTCTTCTCCGAGGTTTCGAATTATTTACAAAAATTAAAAAAAAAACAAATAATTAAGCCTGCGATTGAACAATAATTAATCAGTGCAAAAGCATCCTACCAAGTCCTAATTTTAAGATACCAATAAATAGTCGGGAAAAATCATAAAATTATTTATGAATGGTTAAAATCACCGCACTTAATTTTAGAGCTATAACTATATTTACTTAAGGTAATGTACATTACTATAATCATATGTATTACTTCTTCATTATGATTGTAATAGAGTTAGTTTAAAATCCATTAACTTTTCATATTACACATTTATTTTTAACTACCATCAGTTTTTTATTGAATAATTAATTTATAGCATTTATGAATCACACACTAATCATTCAATCTATCTACTAACGAATAAGAGGACATAAAATAACAAATCATATCTTGTTAACATTCCTAGTTATTGATTTTATTTATTCTCCAAATAAAAAGTCTATGTCATGTACCTAGTGCAAAACTTTCTCAGAAAATCGAATAATAGATTAAAATGAATAAGAGTATGGTATATACAATAAATTAATATTCGTATATATATGACAATCATTATGCTACAATTAATTATTCTTAATTTAATAAATATTACAAGAATAATATAATTTCATTTACACCAATCATATATAATTATCTTCTATAAAACATATTCATTCTATGTCGCTGTATATATATATGAAATTTAACCATACATACTTAACACAATAAACTATATTTATGATTTAATATTATTTTAAGATATTTTACTTCAAAATATAAGTCATAATACTTATTTATATTATTCTTATACTGTAACATCTCGTAACATTTTTCGTATAAAATTTTTCTTTTCTATAAAATAATTGCGTCATAGAAAAACCAGAGTAACATACAACGGAAATCTCAATCGTATAAAACTCATGGTAAACATACAGTGGAAGTTTTTTACATTTAAATACCACAAACTAATTTATTTAAATAAACACATTAACTTAAAACACAAGTAAAACATTTATTTGAAATCATAAAACACTTAAAAGCCTTTAAAATATTTAAATACATTTATTTCATTTCCATGAGCCATAACCCAAGGTCAGTGTCGTCAATAGTACAAATGACCACACAGCAATACTCCATCAGTTACGTCCTTTAACAGCTTTATCCATTCATCAGCTCCTTCCCTACATCAACGGGACCTAACTATGAGCCTAAAGCTCAGTACATGGTATAAATGTAAAACATATACAATTTCTCTAATATCGTATACAGTTTTCTGTTTTACTTATCTGTTACTATTCGTGTCTTTTACTGTTATTTATTCTGTTTATGTGCCTCAAAATGCAAGGAGAACAATTCACCCAAAACAGTTCACTCGGCAATCTCAAAATCAGGACAGTGACTTCGAATGAGTATAACTTTTTGTGCGTAAAGCCAAATGCTACGAAATTTACAGGGTCTCAAGGAATACCAAAGAATAAGGTTTAGTTCAAATTTCACATTCAAAAACGCGACGGAACAGAAGTTATTCACGAAACATTAACCTACCCTAAACCAGTTTCTGTGGAGACAATTCTGGTGACCTCCAATGAAACATCCACAAAACCGCAAATTTCAATACAAATTAAACCTAATCTATCTTCAATTAACCACAATCCACGGGGCATCAATCTCTCAAAAATCTAGAATAAAATTCGTATCAGTAACAGAGATATAGCCAAAACAACAAACAACTTTGAAATTGATCAATAAAAAATAGATTCTGCTATCTTCAAAATTAGTGGCAAAAAATCCTCAATTCGATTTCAAACCTCAACAAAAACTCAAGCACTTCAATAGCTTCCAAACAAATAACCAAAATCCAAAATCCCAAATCAAAATACTGTAAAAATCTAGAGAACAAAAATCGAAATACCAAAGTGGTCTGCAAAACCTCACACAACCGAGGAAAGCGACTAGTTCAGACCTTTGTAGAGAAAGGTCACTCCCCCTTAGCTTTTGATCAGTCTTCTAATCCACCACGCCATTGGACAACTCAAGGAGAGCTGCTGGGAGAATTAGCACGAAGTCTTCTCTCCAAGACCGATCAAGAAACAATGAGAGAAAACTGTTTGGTGATGATTCCGCGATGAGGCAAAAACCAAGACAACAGTTTTGTTAGAGAGAAATCTCCAAATAGGTTGCACTTGCGATTTTTAGGGTTTCAAAAACTCCTTCAAATTAGCTCTAAGGGAGGCTTATAAGCTCCACACAAAATTAGGGCAATTGAGTTGTCAAATTACAAAAATATCCTTAATAAAAAAACACACAAAGAGAAAGAGTCCGAGGTTAGAATTTGGTCTCTGTAAACACAGCGTTTGACATAGCAAACAAGCTCCACTTTTCCCAAAAAAATATGCTTTGGAAAGCTTAGACTGTTGGCAACAATATTCACGAAGGACAAAATTAGATATGAAGTCTTCCAGAATGCCAAAAAGTGCCCTTGAACGCTCGGAGGTCAGATTCTAGGCGGAAATGAAAAGCCCACCATTTCTTCTTTGTTTTGAATGACATCCACTTATCCAAATGCACGGATTTCTCTTTGTGAATTGACAAAAACTCTCTTCTAAGCTAGCTAGAGAAGAAACACCTACAAAATAAATAAAAAGGTTAGAAAACAAATGAGCCCTTGGCTCGGGCTCAGGTGACATGACCTTATGGTGCATCATACTCCCGAGGTTGAAAAGGATTTGTCCTCAAATCCAAGGAGTCTTCCACCTCTACCCTCTATAGATGGTCCTCCTCCAGGATCAAATGGAAAATTTTGATTGACATCATACATGATGATCTCCATGTTAAGCAGTCTTCAATCATCCAATCAACATCTCTTTCACAACTCAAGCAAGCATCATTAACCAAAAAATTCATAAATTTATCCCAATTGTGATTATCTCTTTTATTAATAACTGGAATATCAAGCTCATTACCATGGTGTTCTTTAGTTAGCAACATCTCTATAGTTGTACCACTAAGCATGCTAAGGTCAACAACCTCATTTGACATTCCAATATATAAAGAGGGCTCACTAATAGCAACATAAATGAAATTTCCAATCCACAGTGGTATAACAGATTCAAAATGACCAAGATTTTTGATCCACCTAATTTTAGAAGAATAATCAATTAATGTGTTGAATAACATGTACCTCATGGAATTAGAAATGGTTACGTCCCACTCTTCAAGTTCCCTTCTAAGTCTAATCAACACTAATGGTTCTCTTTTTGATAACCCGAATAGAGCATCACATGAATCAATTGTTATTTCTTCCATCTCAGAATCCAATTGGAGAGTTGAACTCTCATGTGGAGAAACAACCTCTTCGTCAAATTTCTCTTCCAAGATAAGTGCTGAGGGAAGATTATTGCTAACAAGGTTCTCAATTTTGTAGACACCCTCTTCCGACAGATCTTCTTTCAAACTTTGAGGTTCTGTTACTAAGAATGGTACAACCTGAGGATTGACATCTTCTTGAATTTGCTCTCCTGCCCTTTCAGAGACCTCTACAACCTCAATATGGCTTTAGCAAAGCGGAAGAACACTTAGACACTTGCATAATCGCCTGATTATCTTTCATGTTGTCAATTATTTGAATAGCCTTACTACAAATGACCTTCAACTCCTGGCGTTCAGATCGTCGACTTTGGAAAACCTCGGCTCATACTTTTGGATTGGTGGCTGTGAGACAGTCTTGATAAATTTTGGAGCATATTTTTCTCTCAAAAGACCCTTCATCAATTTCCATGTTTTGATATCTTTTTCTCCTTCTTCTTTTCGATTGGATATCAATCTATTCCACCATCTCGAAGCTCTTCCTCAAAGTTTTGAAGAAATAATTTTTACCATGCTCCTTTCCAAAAAACACAGCCGTAGAAAAATTTTGTCAACACAGCCTTCCCAATCCAAATAGTCTTCGGCAAAGTCTGAACCAATAAAAGTTGGAATAGACGCCAATAACTCATTTTCTTCTTCACTAAAATATCTCGCATACTGGTAATCTCGATTCATTATGAAGTAACCAAATCACAGAGTATAAAAACAGAGAACTTGGGAATTGCAGGCTTTGATACCAAATGATGTGCCCCAAAATGCAAGGAGAACAATTCATCCAAAACAGTTCACTCAGCAATCTCAAAAACAGGACAGTGACTTCGAATGAGTATAACTTTTTGTGCATAAAGCCAAATGCTACGAAATTTACAGGGTCTCAAGGAATACCAAAGAATAAGGTTTAGTTCAAATTTCACATTCAAAAACGCGACGGAACAGAAGTTATTCACGAAACATTAACCTACCCTAAACCAGTTTCTGTGGAGACAATTCTGGTGACCTCCAATGAAACATCCACAAAACCGCAAATTTCAATTCAAATTAAACCAAATCTTTCTTCAATTAACCACAATCCATGGGGCATCAATCTCTCAAAAATCCAGAATAAAATTCGTATCAGTAACAGAGATATAGCCAAAACAACAAACAACTTTGAAATTGATCAATAAAAAATAGATTCTGCTATCTTCAAAATTAGTGGCACAAAATCCTCAATTCGATTCTGAACTTCAACAAAAACTCAAGCACTTCAATAGCTTCCAAACAAATAACCAAAATCCCAAATCCCAAATCAAAATACTGTAAAAATCTAGAGAACAAAAATCGAAATACCAAAGTGGTCTGCAAAACCTCACACAACCGAGGAAAGCGACTAGTTCAGACCTTTGTAGAGAAAGGTAACTCCACCTTAGCATTTGATCAGTCTTCTAATCCACCACGCCATTGGACAACTCAAGGAGAGCTGCTGGGAGAATTAGCACGAAGTCTTCTTTCCAAGACCGATCAAGAAACAATGAAAGAAAACTGTTTGGTGATGATTCTGCGATGAGGCAAAAACCAAGACAACGGTTTTGTTAGAGAGAAATTTCCAAACAGGTTGCAGCTGCGATTTTTAGGGTTTCAAAAACTCCTTCAAATTAGCCCTAAGGGAGGCTTATAAGCTCCACACAAAATTAGAGCAATTGAGTTGTCAAATTACAAAAATATCCTTAATAAAAAACAGACAAAGAGAAAGAGTCCGAGGTTGGAATTTGGTCTCTGTAAACACAGCGTTTGACATAGCAAACGAGCTCCACTTTTCCCAAAAAAATATGCTCTAGAAAGCTTAGACTGTTGACAACAATCTTCATGAAGGACAAAATTAGATATGAAGTCTTCTAGAATGCCAAAAAGTGCCCTTGAACGCTCGGAGGTCAGATTCTAGGCAGAAATGAAAAGCCCACCATTTCTTCTATGTTTTGAATGACATCCACTTGTCCAAATGCACGGATTTCTCTTTGTGAATTGACAAAAACTCTCCTCCAAGCTATTTAGAGAAGAAACACCTACAAAATAAATAAAAAGGTTAGAAAACAAATGAGCCCTTGGCTCGGGCTCAGGTGACATGACCTTGGGGTGCATCAATGTGTCGGGCGTATCCAACCGAACCACACAAACGTCTGCTACTATTCATGTATTTTACTGTTTATGTGTCAGGCGTATCCCATCGGACCATACAAACATCTGTTTATTTATCTTGTTTTCTATGTCCGGAGTATCGAACCAGTCCACAACTATTTACTTATCTTGATTTTTGTGCCGGGCGTAACTAACCGGTCCACAGTTGTTTACTTATCTTTGGTTACTGTGCCGGGCGTAACTAATCGGTCCAGAAAAATGACTACTTACATTCATTTAATTTTCGTATAGTTTGATTTTTGTGCCAAGCGTAACTAACCGAACCACAGCTGTTTATGTATATTCCATTTTCGTGTACGTTAAGATTTTAAATCTTAACGTTGTCGTGCACATACAATTCTATCTAACATGTTCCTCAATCATATCCTTGAAACGTGATCTGTCCTAACTAAAGAATTGAACTTAATCTATAAACATAAAATTCATAACAATCAATTAACAAACAATAAACACCCCATAATTCTCGTGATGTAGGCCCTTTTGGACAAAACACATACAATACCACGTACCTAAAATCCTTAGCTTTAAAAGGTTTAACACTTAGAGTTTCTTCTCAAAACCAACCAACTCACGAATTCAGGCTACTCATCAAACCTTTCCTCATTGTCTCCTACAACGTTTACACAAGAATCATAACCACAACTCCAGAAGTAAGACCTCATGTCTCCAGGAGCACTCACCATAAACTTCAGAATAACCTCATAATTCCAGCAACTCACAGAAACATAACTCTCTTCACTGTTTCACTTTCTCATAACCCAGAATATCCTCACCTTCTCTCACACAACCTCACAGCAACACTAAAAGCACAACTCTCAACACTCATAGTTTCACCACATTTTGACAGAGTAACCCCACGCATTCCTTCTCTGTGAAACTTCGCTCCATTCACCCTCTATTTATAGGCTGCAAAACTTGACCCATCATTAACTCTCTAAAGACGGAAAGTCAAAGGACTTGCAATTCATCAATTCCATTAATGTGAAGACAGAAAGCCAAAGGACTTGCAGTCCATCAATGCCCATTAATGTGAAGATGAAAAGCCAAAGGACTTGTAGTCCATCAATGCCCATTAATGTGAAGACGGAAGGCTAAGAGATGCAACCCTTTAATGTCCAACAACTCTTCTACTTCCAGACGTTACAAAACTCTTCATCGTCCAACAACTCTTCGACTTCCAGACGTTACAAAACTCTTCATCGTCCAACAACTTTTCGGCTTCCAAAATTAATAACTCTTCATCGTCCAACAACTATTCAACTTCTAGACGTTATGAAACTCTTCATCGTCCAACAACTCTTCGACTTCCAGACATTACAAAACTGTTCATCGTCCAACAACTCTTCGACTTCCAGACGTTACGAAACTCTTCATCGTCCACAAAAGGCAGAAGGCTAAGGGATGCAGTCCATCAATGTCCATTAACTCCTTCGACGTTCAGACAATCTAGGAGACGACGCTTCTTTTCATCTTCTTGTCAGTTGAAATTCTTCAGATTATCCATCATAAATGGGCGGATGATCACGCTAGTCGATCATCACATGCCAAACGACCGCAACAAACAGCCGCCACGTTTTCCTTAAGAAAACTCCAAATATTGCATCAATCGATCGACACCTTGTCAATCGACCACTAATTCCAAATTCTTATTTTCGTTTAATTCTCCAATTTTTCATATATATTCACTCCATATATATATATATATACACACACACACACATCACCCTTAATAATCCATAAATCACTTTTCCAAATTACTCAAACTTCGTCACATACCAAATGTTTCACCATTGTTCCTTCACATTATTCCTCACTAAATCCAATATATCCTAAAATAGTATAAATCATATACCTTTAACTTTATTATTAACTAGCTCTCAATCTTTACAATATCCAAATAGGTCCAAATGTATTTTCTCTTACTATTTTCACTGACTATCAAACTAATTGATATTATTTAATCTAACTCCAATACCATCAAACAGTTCTTCAATTAACCTCAATCTTTTCCTTAATCTAACTATGAACATAATAAGATATCATAATTCACTTATTCCAAATACATTTCTCTTGACCAATATTTTTACTTGTCCAACTCAGTTCTTATCATCCCCAAAATTATCACTTAAGCTATACCTTCAGCTCAACGAAGATTCGGGATATTACATATGTCATATCTTGCATATATCAAATATATATATATATATATATATATATATATATATATATATATATATATATATATATGTTGAAATTTTTATAAATTTTATAAGGATATTTAACATAAATAATTCTAAACTATGGGGTTAACAACAATCTAAATCTTAAACTAATTTTGTTGACAAATTAAATTCTGAACCATAGAAAATGAACAAGTCAAATTTTACAGTCACATTTTCCGTTAAAAAGCAAGTCTTGTCGTCCACATTTGAACTAATATGCATTCGCGGATGAATATGTATCCATGGATGAATACGTGTTTGCAGATGTGTCACCGATGGACGAGTACGTGTCCACGACGGACGAGTACGTGTCCACGACGGACGAGTACGTGTCTACAAAATTGTCTGCAAATTAATTATATAAGCCCAAAATATATAACAATACAGTGTTTGTGGACACATGGTAGGGATCTGTGGTGCACAAGGGATCTGCAACGCTCAAAATTATATCTGAATCATCAAAAAGTGCTCAACCAATGATGTGCAAGGGATTTACAACAGATGAGAATGTGTATAAGAACGTGTCTATGACCGTGAATGTGTTTGCGGTGAACAAGAACGTGTTTGTGGCGCCTCATTATTATATAAGCTTATCATGGCAAGGACAAATTCACGTCCAAACCCTAAAATTTTTTGTCCATTGCAAGCAGTTTTGCAAGCGATTTTCGTCAATTTCAACTTTCTAACGAATTTCTCAATGGATTCTAAGTCTACAAAACAGACCTTCAAGCATAAACACCACTCCCTCTCAACCACAATTTGATTTATCTTGTGTCTGTCGAATGGTAACCCAATTCGTTCACTCTCAATTTTCAGAGTGGTCAAGCACAAGTCGATTCGTCCTGTGTTAGTCAATCGGCAATTGAAGTAGTTCCCTCTTAGTCAAGCGCCACATGTTTCTGACTCAACTATTCCTGGCAACCAACAATAGGATTCTTCTCATTCGTCTTCATGGCACTATCGTCGAACGATAGGTACGATAATGATATTAAACGTTGTTTGATTATTGTCTCTAGGAGAGTAGAATTTCACACATTCATAGAGTTGGGATAGAAGAAATGTTTGAATGTAGTGATTGTTGGGTTGTGCAAACTGGGCGGAGCTTACTGTGAGCGAATGGTTAGTTGTTCTATGCCAATTTTGGTGCAGCGAAAGTTTTGATTCGTAATCGAAACAGTGAATTAGAAAAAAACTAGATAAATAACTCTCAGATAAATAGAATAATTGTATTAATTGTTAAAAAGTCTAAAATTAATGTTCATCACAACCCTTTAAATAGAATTTGGGTCATTGAAATCCCTAACAAGATAAAATAAGTTTTCTATGAAAAAGGTAAAATCTATCTAAGAAATTAAAACAAATAAAATCAAATACGAAAATAATAGAAAAGATAAAATATTAAAAAGATCGCAAATATTAAAAAATCATGGGCTTATGGGCTTGGGCCACAACCTTGTTATGCATAAATCTCCTCTTCTCAAAAAAAAACTTGTCCTTGAGTTATGTGGTCACCGATTGAGAATTCTATTCAGTCGTTAGGGAAGCTTGGCTAGTCTTAACACGGTCGTGATTGTCGCTGGTGGGTTCGGAATGGCTCGAGATAGTGAGGTCCCAATTCAGAATCATGCGGGTGAACGGAGATCGTCGTTGGAGGTATGCGATTCACTTCTGTAATGTCATAGTTCGATCTGCAATGAGGTGGTCTATGATCACCCTTGGCGTTGAGGTGTTACGGTCGACCGATCTAGCCATGGTTGGTGGTCAACCGAGCCCTAACTAGGTGGTTGGCCTCTTCAACCATATTAAGATTTGCCGATGTACTTTTGTTACTGTATTTACTTCACTACTCATTGTTTTCTCGGTTTTCATCTTAATCGTAAAAATCAAATCTTTTAGTCCTTCGATTTTGTCACTCCTCGTTAATTGTCACAGTTATTATTTGTGGAAGATTGTGAAGTGCTTTGCTAATTTGACTAATTTCTCAATCCATTTTTCCAAATCGTTGATCAATGATTTCAAATCGTTGTTCGTTGTCGGTGATTCGTTGCCCATTTAAACATTCGTCAGCCATTAGGTTAAAGTGAAAACCATTGCTTTGATATTAATTTGGTGTAGTGAAAATTTTGTTTCGTAATCAAAGTAGAGACTTAGGGAAACTAGAGAAATAACTCCCAAAGAAATAAAATAATTGTATTAATTGTCAAAAAGTTTAAGATTAATATTTCCCACAACCCTTTAAATAGAATTTGGGTCATGATTTGAAATTCATAATATATTAAAATAAATATTCTATGAAAACGATAAAATCTATCTCAGAAATTAAAATGAATAAAATCAAATACGAAAATAATAGATAAGATAAAATATTTAAAAGATTATGGGCTTATGGGCTTGGGACACAACCTTGTCCTGCATCAAATTAGAAATTGTCCACCCAACCACTAGAGTTAAGGAGTTACATGTTTGGACAAGAGTTGAGGTTAACTCCCAACAATATAAATGAGTTGCTCGAATGTTCAACGAATGAACCAAGCGAGCTGTATTTTAACATATCTCAAGATCCAAAATTTATTAGACAAGGAGAATATAATACCCCGACTTTTAATTTGGATAATTATATAATTATCGAGATATTACCAAGTACGTATTTGTAAGATTGTGATTTAAAGAATTAAAATAAATAAAATGAAGATTTAGGTAATTAATTTAATGTTAATTTAATAAATTAAATTATAATGATGGAGATAAATAATTGAGAAGGAAAATTAAAAGAAGAAGAAATGGTTTGGGGATTGCCTGAACCGGTTCATTTCGAACCGATCTAGTGTGTTAAATGAATGGCCTCAGGCCATTCTAGTGAGAGAGACCTGAAACGTGAGAGAGCAGGGGGACGAGAAGAGAGAGTGAGGGAGGGAGACGATCAGGAGATGAGGGACGACGCGAAGGCTCAGCCCGGACTCGGGCAGCTCCTTTGTGGCAGCGATCGCCAGGCGAGTGGCTAAGGGCGATGAAGAACGGTTACCCGATTCGCAGCTAGGGCTCGAGATCGGAGCCTCTGCTGTGACGATTTCAGCTTCGAGTTGAGGTAGGTTCAGTTGATTTCTTCCTCCTCCTTTGCTTTTTGTTGATTGGGCGTTGGCAGGGAGCAATTTTCGGTGTCTAGATGGCAGCAAGAGACGTCTCGGGTAGATGGCAAGAGCTGGTGGTTTAGGAGGAACGACTGGGTCTTGTTCGGTCCGAACCAACCTTTCTCCTGGTTGTGGCTTTGGATGAAATCGACATAGGGGACATCGTAGGGCATAGCAGGGCAGTGATTGGTCAGGCGTGCTCTTTGCCTTCTTGGAATTGGCAGAGAGTGTCCCCTTCTGGCGTTGATATACAGAGATGAGACAGAGAGGGCTGGGAAATCTGGAGAAAAGAAGGAGGGAAGCTGTGATGGACAGAGTGTGAAGATGAGCTGGATTGTGGTCTCGGGCTTCAGGCAACTAGATCCTCCTCTGATAGTTGTTAGTCTGTTGGATGATATTTCCCCTTTGGTTGTGATAGCCTTGGTTGATTCTGCATGACGAATTACAGATTATTGGACAATAATTGGATTTATGCTATTTGTGTGGTTTGCTTAGGATCGATGCTTTGTTATTGGATTAGTACTCTGTGAACTCTCTCCCTGTTGAACATCATGGATTATTTACTTGGTTTCGTGAAGGATAATGTTGGGTGTATGCTGCTATAGGATAATTAGTTGTTGTTTGGTTGGATTCAGTGCCTTGAATATGTGTCGTGTGATGGTTTGAATGTTAATAAATGAGAAATTGTTTTGGTGCTAGTTGCTGGAGATAAGTTATTAAATTGTTTAGGCTGCTGATCTAATGTTTGGATAAAGAATAATGAAACACCCTCTGTTGGTTATTCCCTAGAGTACGAATATGTTGGATTTAGTGTGGTTGCAGATTTATACTTTGTTGTGGTTTGTGGATAATCTGTGAATTATAAACCATTAGGACTTGGCTATTTATTGATGAAGGTTGTTTCCCGGTGTTGATTATTACTTCTAAGTTATGGAGAAATGAGGTGAAGAATAAGAAATTATATGCAGTTGCTAAGTTGGGAATATTGGAATTTCTAAGTGTTAAAGTTTATAGGATTCGGTAAGAAGTTATTAATGGATAAATGTTTTAATTGTGAAAGTATAGGAAAGAGATAGAGGATGAAGATTAGGTGCCAAACACAATAAAGATTTGAGGTAAGGAAAATAGGTGTGTCTTGACCTATGGAGGCCCAACCCACAAGTAGAGAGTGCATGAGTGGTAGATTATTGATGCTCTGTAGTACTTCCTTGGGTGATTTACTGTTATTCCTTTGCTGCAGTTTGTAGATTTCTTTGTTGATTGTTATTCTTTTGTTGATAGCTCTGTTTCTTATTGTTTGTGATTCCCTTTATTATTGGTATGGTTATAAACGTTTTACCTTGATAGATAGACAATTGATGAATGATTAGATGAGTTAATGACTCAAAAAATAGGAGCAAACGAGTTACGAGCTATGCCTTCGAGATGACTATATTCCTTATCTGTTTACTTGCTATAATACACTGTCGTATTTAGTTATTTCTCGGTGTTAATTTCGTTATTCATGCATAAATATTGTTCTGCCATATATCCTTTAACTTGTTTAATTGTTAATTAATCTTGAGCATGTTTAAGGGCTAATTAACTAGAATCTTGAGATAATGAATTAAGTTATAAACCCGGAGCATGTAATTAACTAAGCATGTTTAATTAACACAACTCTTAATCTTAGCTGCTTGTATTAATACTGTAACGACGAATTAGTAATTAGAAATTCAACATGTTTAATCGTTAATTAAGTAGAGTAATTAGCCCAATTGAAAGTTGAGCATGTTAATTAATCTAATTAATTAACTAGTAGTTAAATAACTAATTCAGGCACATTTAACCAGTTGATTAATTAATGACTAATCATTGAGTTTGTTTAATTAGTATGCAACTAACTAGAACGAGCAAGTTAATTAACTAGAATAATTAGTTAGAATCTCGTAGTCTTTCTTTGAGCATGTTAATCGACTAGAGTAATTAACTAGACTTAAGTACATTAACTCTTAATCCGAGCATGTTTAATTAATTAGTCATGTATGTTTAACCCATTAAACTATTAAAAGCATGTTTAATGAATTATAATAAAAGCATGTTTATTTATCATTCTTTCTTGAGCATGTAATGAACTAAGATCACCAACTAGATTAATATTGGCATGTCAATTCTTCCTTGTCAATATTCTGTATACTATTCATTTATTTCAATTACATTTACTGTAACTGCTATAATTGATGCTTTACTTTATTAGAAATAATGAAGAAGATGAAAGAAAAATGAACTAAACAAGAATGAATTAAGAACTTAGTTGATTATGTGATTAGATGTTTTTATATTATCTTTGTTGTTGTCTTCTTGGTGTTGCTTATAACATTGCTCATAATTGCTTGTCCTTAGCATGTTATTGTCTACTAAACCTGAATATGATTAGTTAACTAGGATAAAACTCTTGAGCATGCTAACTACCATAATTGCTTGTCCTTAGCATGTTATTGTCTACTAAACCTGAGTATGATTAGTTAACTAGGATAAAAGTACATAATCAACTCTTGAGCATGCTAACTAAGTTATGTTTCCTTTATACAAGCATGTCCCTTGTTGTTTAATTAATTCTATAATTGTCTCCTTCATATACTTCACTTTATTGGGTGTTCCATTGTTATTACTTGTCCTTCTGTGCACTATTCAACTGTAGTTGTTACCTTCCATTATATGCTTTACTTTCTTTATATGTGCAAATTTCAATTACAGCTTGCTTTCATTTCAATGCAATTGTCAATTACTTTCTTTTATATGCGTGGTTCAAATTTGGTCAATGTTACGTTATATTGCATCATGCATCATGATAGTTAGAGAATGTGTCATCATGCATCATGCTAATAGAAATTCAAGTAGGGAGTGCCACCGGGTGGTGCTCACACGTGCATTGTGTGAGTAAAAAGGAAGAAAATGATGAGAATGATGAAAAAGAAGAAAAGAGGAGTTGGGGGGCGGATGGGTAACAGGTCTAGTCTGCAACTAGCCGAAGCCCCTCCCTTGTTAGGTATGAGAGTTCTAGTTGCAAGTAAAATGTTAGATTCGACCACTATTCCATCCCAAAGGAAATCCTCCAATCTCAAGCTCGAAGTACGAGTAAAGAACGAACAAACGAATGTAATGAAAAGATTGGTTTGGGTGGCCCCCTTTCCAAAAGAACTAAAGAGAGACATAAACATAATTGTATTAAACCCTTTTTCCTTACTGGGCTATTAGGCTCACGTATTACTTGTGGTGTAGGTGTAGGTACTTGTACAGGAAGGCAATGCACATATCAAAAAGCAGGGATGAAGAATTCGTACACGTGAGACTCGTGGCTGGCCAGGCTAAAGAGAATATAAGAGAACTCGGTTGTAATTAAGTTGTATTTAATTGTTTAGTTTTCATTTATGAAACGCGGTATTTAATTATTTAGTATTCCTTTAATATTTTACGCTTCCGCTATGTTTTAATAAATTCATTATGTTTTCACAAAAGACTTTACAGCTGTTTCCGTTATGTTTTAACGAAAAAAGTTTTAACGGTCCGGTTTTGCACTCTAATATTATCTTAGAAAGGTTTTAATAAAAAATTTTGAGTTTTAGTGAATTTTAAAAGGAAGTCGAAAAATTGGGTCGTTACAGAAAATGTCTCGCATTGCTTCGACAGCTGCACTGCAATCCCAACATCGGAGCATTCTACAAGAAAAAATCTAAGGACTTGAATGTCAAAGCTCGAGTGATATATAACCTGATATCACATACAATTTTGCCTCGAGATGGACATTAAGACCATGTTAGCTGTTCGGATTTATATCTGATGGAAAAAAATTACCATGGGAAGAGACTCAACATTGGTTACATGAATTCGAGTCACATATACAATATCTTTAACAACTCGAAGAAGAGCTTGTAGTATATCTAGCTTATTAAAAGATTTGTTGAGCATAACGGGATAACAATACCTGTCGATGAGCCAAGAATCGATGAAAAGGCAGTCGATGTGTACAATCAGGTGACCTTCTCTCAGATGGAGATGACCAAAGTTGGAGGGGAATGGTCGGAGGGGAATGAGTATTCAAGGCACAACCTTGATCCAAGTCGACCACACGCCCTCCATCCACATCACCCGAATTGTCTCAATCCACGTCGGCCAAACAACCTCCTTCTTCCATGGCCGAACAACCTTGTTACACGTGTGCAGTCTGGTCAACCAAAAATAGTTTCTTCAGCTCTCTGTCAAAATGCACTGAAGTTGTGGCACTAGATGCATTCCACATTGCGTCCTTGTACACCTCGTCTTGAATTTTTTTTAAATTGTCATACAAATGTCTAAAACAGAAACGATGTTCGGTTGACGATGGAAACTCTTTGATAGCAGACACCAACCCCTAAAAAAAATAAACAAGCATAATAAGACAATCGTTCTCTTACAACACATAACATAAATAGACATTAAAAAGACAATGAACTATACCTTTTGTTGGTCGAAAACAAATTTCCATCCATCGCCTGAAGCACTGGCTAGATCCATAAACAACAATTGCAAAAATTAGGAGCAAGAGTCTCTGCATTCTGCTTCAACTACTACTTTAGCAAGTGAATAAATTTTATCATTGTCTTTAATGCCAATAGCTATGAGCAATTGGCCTAGACACAAGCCATTCAAGTGACAGTCATCCAAGTAGATGATAGGTCTACCACACTTTAGTAGACATCTCTTGCATGCAACCAAACACATGTACATCATTTTAAATATTGGATAGGGTGTAAGGTTATTGTTATCTACGCTAACAACTAATGTGCTGCCACAATTAGACCTTTGAATCTCCTCTCCGTACGACCAGAGTTGTTTATATTGTTCATCGTCATCCCCTTCATTCCGTTTTCTGGCTTCATTTTTTGCCTTTCTGGCAAGACTAGGTATAATGTTGACATTAAATTTCTTCATGACTGTCTCAATGATGAAAGGAATATCTCGGTTGGCTTGACTTTTGAACTAGTCCAAGTATTGATTTGCCTCCCATTTGGCAGAGATATTGCACTTTTCCATTTGTTGTGAATATGTGTGAACATCGCTATAACTCTTTATTTGAAATGTAATTTCACCATGCATTTTTGAAGCGTGAATCCGCAAATTGCATTCTTTCTGTCACACGGTCGTCAATGGATAAAATTCATTTTTGACGAACTTTATCCCATACCCATTTTTCAACGCATAATCTATGATTTTTCTTCTCTAACTACATCCAACAAAATATACTTCTTCCTAGACAAAGATTCGGAAAAAAAAAACATTATAGTTGAAGCCTACTTTCGCCATTATAGTTGATGTTTTTTCCATATTATTGTTCGACATTATACCCATTGCTATATTAAATTATAAGAGTAGAATGTTCTTATAACATTTGCTTTATTAAAATTTATAATATAGTACACTTAACAATAGAAAGTTTATGTTGCAAACAACTCTCACTTAATTTAATGCATACAAACCGGACATATCAAAGAATTTTAACAGCAACCAACAACTAGGCCTAAGGAATAAGGGTATCTGCCCAATATGAGCTTCTGTTTATACAAATTTTCTAATATAATATTATATTACACAAATATTCTAAACCAACAGCAATCACAGAGCAATAACAGCAGGAGAGAGGTTGAACAGTTTCCCAAGAAATGTACTTTTCAAATGGCTGAGCTCAAATGGGTTGTTCCTTTTCTTTGGAGGCTCTCTTGCCATCTGAAGGCAGTTCTTCCTCAGCCTCACATTCTCTTCCTTCAGCAAATCAATTGTAAAACTCAGCTGTCTTATCACCTCCATCTTCTCTGCATCTTTCTGCAATAGCTGCTCCGTTTGAACTCTCTTCTCTTCCTTCAGTCTCTCCACTTCTTCTCTCAACTTTCTCATTTCCTCGGTCATATCAGTTTCCCGGCTTTCTTCTTCTTCGCTCTTCAGTTCTTTCTTGAGTTGGATTTCTTCTACTTCCTCTTCAGGATTGTCGACTTCTGATAGTGCACAATCCTCAAGATCACTAGTGTCGGAACAAGTTTCATAATTTTGATCTATCTTGCTTGTTAACTTCTCTGGTTGATGCTTCGTTAATAAGAATGGAGATCCTAATGTATTGATGAGCCGACTTCCTGATTCAGATTTTAATTGATCAAATTTCTCAGCTAATAATCGATGAGTTCGATAAAAGTCTTCCACCATGCTGATGAGTTCTGGTCTTTTCTTGTAGTACATTTCAGCACGCTGAGCAAAGGAATCTGCATCGTGTTCTATTAGCTTTAGCATGGCCTCTGTCTTCAGGTCTAGCTCTGCCATATTAGAAGACAACCATAAAACTATGTGAGTGATAATGTACACTCAATCGATAAACAATAACAAAAAATCATTGTGACCTCTATCAGAAGTGACTGTAAAGTACGAAAAAATTTCCCTTATAAGTCAGAGATCAAACCAGATTCTTATAGACTGAAAACAGAATGAATAAGGCCTAGTAATATAAAAGGCTCTCAATAAAATATTTCTAAATACGAAGGGTTCTGTTTTCCCCAAGACCTTGTTCATGTTAGTTTATTAAGGTACTACAATCTGAACAAGATTATAAATCCCATGAATGAAAAGGAAAGAAAGAAAGTAATCCCCAGAGAAAAAAAGAGCGCAGTAAGAACAATCTAGCAAAATAAACAGCCTTTATCGCCATAACTTCATACAATTCTATCAGATCCACAGTGTGTCCCTCATGAAATAGCATAAAAGTTATAATAATTCAATGACTAGAATTCTGTTGGTGTTGGGATTAGGCTGATAGGTCCAAGACCGCAGCCTTTGCAGTATAGACTTGTTTCAGGGTTTTGATGTACTACTACTGTACATATTATGCTTTAACTCGCAACACTCATCTTGCACTTTGATTTTGACAGTGAATTTTTCTCCTGTCTATGGTTTTTGGCCCGTTAGAGATTTTCACGTAAAATCTTGGTGTTCCATCTTTGTTATTCTTTTTCATATTAGTGTTTGAAGTTAACAGATAATTTAACAAAGTAGTAATATTACAACTGAAGTTAAAGAATTTGAATATGGGTTTCACGGATCATCTAGAGGAAACAAAAACAGTGCACGACTGCTAAAACTTATGCATACAAGTGACAAGAAACTAACAATATAAACTTTTTTTGGCATGAATGATTATACGTAACGAACAATTCCAAGTCTTACAAAAAATTCTTCGAACGAGTTAACTCACTGTTTATACGGTACAAAGACTATTTCATGTCATGATGGCAGATAGCAAGAAAACTAAGCTACAATTATGGGAGAAGAGGAAGGCTTTACCTGCAAGAGTGGATTGGAGCCATGGTGTTCGCCTTGTAGTGTTATGACTATCAAACCACCACCAGTTGGACGCTTGTTTCACCATCTCCACCATCTTTCAACTTTCTCAATTCAAACTTTTTTCAGAGAATCAAACCCAATTACTCTTGTTTGTACAAATAAAGATACTGATTGAAGAATCGAAGCAAATACACAGGAGTTCAAGATGAAACTTTATCAGTTCAGGCAAAAAGCAGTTAGGTTAATTTTTTTCCGAGGGAAAATCCTCCATTTTTTTTCCAACTGCTAAACTTAATGTTTCAGTTCAAGACGAAAAAACACAATAACAAGAAGGAACAGAGTAATGCTATAGCAGATAAAATAGTCTTTTACTCAGATTTTGCTGATTTCACAGGCACATGCAGAGAGAGAGAGAGAGAGAATAAGACCATTGTTATGAGCATGAAGCAGCATTTTTTGGAAAAATAAAAACATAAGCGACTGGAAGAGAAAACGTAGCAGGGAGTTTCAGAGAGGGGAATACCTGATTGTCTTCGTCTTCACTGGACTAGAGTGTCGTCTCCCTCTCTCTCTCTCTCTCTCTCTCTCTCTCTCCAGAAGAACTTGAACAATGAAAGCGCTTCTTTGAATTTGATCTGGTTCTGTGCAGTAATGGAAGAAAGATAGCGGTTGCAACCAATTATATGCAGCCACGTGTTTATTACGGGCATTGGATTACATTCCACGAGGAACTCGCCGTAGATTCTACATTTCAAAAATATTTCAAAAGTTCGATTTTATCCATTTATCAAATCTATCGATTTCAATCTATTTGGCGGAGTAAAGGGGTGTAATAGTAATTTTCAGTGGTGGTGGATCAGATGCCATAAAATGAGGGTATTGCCATAAAAACTTAAAAAGAGAGAGTAACGGTCGAAAATATAATTTATTTATATAATTTGTAAGCCACTAACTAATTTTAATTATGGAAAATAACAAATTAACCATCGTGGTTTGCTATCAATGACAAATCAACCACTATATTTTATTTTCTAACAAATTAACTATCGACGTATAGGAAAATGACAAAGTCAATATCGCTGTAACGTTCGCCGTTAAAAAAATAAAAGATAGACAATTCTCGACTATCTGTGGTCTGAACGCCGCGGCCTAGATGCCGAATAAATGGGTTAAATATTTTAATTAATATTGGAGGACATATATTTACAATGGACAGTCAGATCCAATCAAACCCATTTATTCGACCTATTCAGGTTTCCTATTGACCTTATCAAAAATATGAAGAGTTTCTTGTTAATTACAACAAAACCAACGCCGGGATCAAATGAAGTTGTCAAGTATTTGAATTAGTCGATAGCAACAACGTAATCTCGTGTTCATTCGATGATTATGTCCAAAACAAGTCAATTGGATGATCTGGAAATTCAAAAAAGTATTCAGGCAACCGGAAAATGTTAATTCAGAGAGAGGAACAAGAAAATGGAAATTTCAAATTATTCAAAAGCTTCTCTGATGACCGAGCCAGAGATTCGATTTGTCGTCTTTCTCGGCTCCGGCGATGCTGCTTCTTCTAGGAGACGATAACCTATTAACGATAATCCTAGTCCAACCAAACCCATTTATTCGGTCTGGATGTCGCGGTTCTTCCTGGAACAACGCCGCAGTTCTTCCATGAAGAATGCAGCGGCGTTGAATTCTGGGTTTTTACTTTTAGGAAAATTTTTTGAATTATGGGTTTTTTTCTTGCGTTTTTACTTTCTAGGAAATTTTCTTTCTAGCCAAGTTGAAGGAAGACGCATTACTCTAATGGATTCATTCAACCAAGCAACTGGATTCAGGTGCAATTTAAATTCGAACACCTCGGATGACGTAAATGACGATTCTGATTTTTCAGGAATGCTTGAAATCTTTGTTCATCATGTGAGAAACATTCATAACATTTGCATATACGATAATTAAGATGTCTACGCAAAATTCTCTTTCACTTATAATCCAGAAGAGACTCTGTCAACCAGTATCGACATTGGGGGTGGGAAGAATTGCTAAACCCACAGCACCGAGGCGTTTTGTCTACGAACCGCCACGGTGCCCTCTTAGCTTCTTAACGACAAACGTGACAGCGATGTTGGCTTTGTCATTTTTCCATACGTCAGTGGTCAATTTGTTAGAAAATAAAAGATAATGGTTGACTTGTCATTGACCACAAACCACGATGGTTAATTTGTCATTTTCCCTTTTAATTAAGATCTTATTATTATTTTAATTATTACACCTACAAATATGAATAACACGTAAATACCACGTTAGAAAAAAAATTAAAATATAGAATAAGATGGCAACACTAATATTACCCAATGTGACATATAATTTGAGGGAGGTTTGTTTCAAATTATATGATAATTTTACAGTTCACTTCAGTTGTCAATATCAAATATTACAAGTGAAAGCTGAAATAAACTACCGCAGCTGAAGATTGAAGCACTAGCTGAAGAATGCAACTGTAACAGCTGGAAATTGCTACATATTAATAGTAGTTATTTTCAGTTTTCATCTTCTTGATTCTCTATCTGTTTGTTCTGGTTATTACATGGAACTCTGTAATATAAAAGGGTTGCCAAAGTTCTGTAATACACATATTCTCAATAAGAATTTTATTCTTCTTTACATTCTAATATGATATAAGAGCAATTTTGCTCTTCCTTTCGCAATATATTTCTTCGATGACTCAAGGTAAGAATCCTGTTAAAGCAGTAGTTGCGGGACTTTCATCAGCAGGTTCTACTCCTGTTGTTGAATCTTCTCCTACAGCCAAGCCGTCTTCTTTAAGTTCATCTACTGAGAATTCGTCTAAATCTTCTTTTAGGTCAATAATGGATGATCCTAGCAATCCTTTTTTTTTTTGCACAATTCTGATCATCTAGGTTTGATACTTGTTACTCATCCCCTTCACGGTCCTAATTTTCACATGTGGAGACGAGCGATGACGATGACACTCACTGCAAAAAACAAATTTGCTTTTGTTGATGGATCAATCTCTCAACCATTTCCTTCTGATGCTAAATTCAACAATTGGAAGCGCTGCAACAGTATGGTGATATCCTGGATACTCAATTCAGTGAACAAGAAAATGGCAGATAGTCTTTTATATTTTGATTCAGCCATGGCATTTTGGAATGACATTACGGACAGATTTAAACAGAGTAATGGCCCTATATCCTACCAATTGTGTAAGAATTTATCCTTTTTTTCTCAAGGTTCCATGGATGTCAGTTTCTATTATACACAAATCAAAATTTTTTGGGATGAATTACAAGAATTTAGGCCAATTCCAAATTGTACTTGTGGAAGTATGAAAACTTTAATTTCATATCAACAACAAGAATGTGTCATGCAATTTTTGATGGGCTTAAATGATTCTTATTCCCATATCTGTGCTCAAATTCTGATGATGGAGCCTTTACCCACAATTGGTAAAGTTTTATCCCTAGTAATTCAAGAAGAAAGACAAAGATTTGTAGGTGATACTCAATTTCCTACTGATCAAGCTGTTCCTATGAGTTCATTCTGCTACCTCTTTACAGTCTGCTCCATCTTTTAAGCCTAAGAAAGATTGTCCTTATTGCACTCATTGTAAACTACTGGGTCATACTATTGAGAAATTTCATAAGCTACATGGATATCCTCTTGGTTATAAGGTTAAAACTAGTGGCAAAGTTTCAGTCAATCCGACTAATGGTGATTCAATAAATGCTAAAGCTTTTGTAAATTCAACCTCCAATGATGGATTATCAGCAGACCAATGCCAACACTTAATTGCACTCTTGAGTTCTCAACTTCAGCAGAGTTCTTCCTCATTTAGTAACAACTCAATTGTTCTTCTTCATCTTCTTCAGCTTCCAATTTCAATGGTATATTTTTTCCTTCTTGTTTCAATTCCATTCATTTACTTCCTTCTACATTTTCTTCAAATCATTGGATCATTGACAGTAGTGCTACCCATCATGTATGCTCCACTTTTTTTCTAATTCTTATTCAGTCTCCAATCAATTTGTTACTCTTCCAAATAATTCAAGGATTCTCATTAGAAGAATTGGTTCTGTAAACATTACTCCGAAAGTTTGTCTCACAAATGTCCTTTTTGTTCCAGACTTTCGTTTCAATTTGCTCTTTGTTAGTGCTTTTACCTCTTCTTTAAATTGTTCGATTCTTTTTTAATCTGACAATTGTTATATTCAGGACCTTACCTCGGACTAAATGATTGGGATGAGTGAGAGGTGCAGAAATCTTTATGTTCTGCATCAAGCTTTTCCAGATAGTCATCTATCTGTCAAAAACAATTCATTGACAACTCATGCTATTTCTGCTGTTTCGGATCAATTATTTTCTACTGAATCTGGTCTGTTTGAATGTAATTCTAGTACTTGTAGTTCTGATTTTTCTCTATTGGCACTACAGACTCGGGCATCCTTCTAATGTTGTTGTTTATGCCATTAAAAACAATCTGTCAATTTCTGTTAATGACAATGTTTCATTTCCTTGTGCAGTCTGTCCTATGGCTAAACAACGTAGATTATCTTACATTTCTCATAACAAGTTATCTGATTCTCTTTTTACTCTCATACACTGTGATGTTTGGAGGCCTTTTGCCATACCTACTCATGATGGTTTCAAATATTTCCTTACCATTATTGATGATTGTTCAAGAGCTAAATGGGTATACCTCATGAAACTCAAATTTGAAGTTTGAACCATTATTCCCCAATTTGTTAAGTTGATTGATATTCAATTTCATATCAACATCAGCAACATATGATCTGATAATGCTCTTGAATTTTCTCTTATTGATTTCTACAACAACAAAGGAATTATCCATTACAAGTCTTGTGTTAAAACTCCTCAACAAAACTCTGTTGTTAAATGCAAACATCAACATTTATTAAATGTCGCTCGAGCTCTCCTTTTTCAATCCAATATTCCATTACAATATTAGGGAGATTGCATAGCAGCATACTTGATAAATAGGCTGCCTTCTCATATTCTGTCTAATAAATCTCCTTTTGAAAAGCTATACAATAAGTCTCCTTCTTACAGCCACATTCGTTCCTTTGGCTGTCTTTGTTTTGCATAGCAGCATACTTGATAAATAGGCTGCCTTCTCATATTCTGTCTAATAAATCTCCTTTTGAAAAGCTATACAATAAGTCTCCTTCTTACAGCCACATTCGTTCCTTTGGCTGTCTTTGTTTTGTTTCCACCTTGACTAATGGTCGGAACAAGTTTCAACCAAAAGCTCGTGCTTCTATTTTTTTGGGTTATCCCACAGGCTATAAAGGATATAAGACTCTTGATATTGAGACCAATTCAATTGTTATTTTCAGGAATGTCATTTTTCATGAATCAATATTTCCTTTAGCTTCTCAATCTCCTATTTCAGATTTTGTTTCTTCTCTTTTTCTTGTTTCTTCATAATTTTTACGTAGTCCAACTTCTATTTCTACTCCTAGTGCCAAACCTATATTTGATCCTGTTGTTGACAAATCTTCTTTTGGTCCCTCTCTTTCTCACTCTAGAATTGTTAAGCCTCCCTCATATTTGAGAGATTATCATTGTTTTTTGTCCACTGCACCTGATTCTTCTTTTTCTTTGTCTTCCACTTCCAAATATCCCATTTCACAATTTCATTCATATCAACACCTTTCTCCTTTGTTCAAAGCTTTCAGCCTTGACATTTCGTCACACATTGAACCTAAATCATTCAAACAAGCTGAGAAGTTTTTTGAATGGAGGGATGCAATGCAAGCTGAGTTGCTAGCTCTTGAATGCAATTCCACCTGGTCTGTTGTTCCTCTTCCTCCTAGCAAAAATGTTATTGGTTGCAAATGGATTTACAAAATTAAATATCATGCTGATCGTTCAATTAAGTGTTACAAAGCTCGGTTGGTTGCTAAGGGATTCACACAAACTGAAGGTGTTGATTATTTCGACACTTTTTCTCCTGTTGCTAAACTTGTCACTGTTAAATTGCTATTAGCTTTGGCTTCAATTTATGGTTGGCCTTTGACTCAACTAGATGTCAACAATGCCTTTCTACATGGTGATTTGCATGAGGAAGTCTATATGGCATTGCCTCCCGATTATAAGTTACAGCATTCTTCTCCATTAATTGACAGTGATTCGACTTGGGTTTGTTAACTGCATAAATCTTTATATGATTAAAAGCAAGCATCTCGACAATGGTTTGCCAAATTTTCGACTGAGTTATTATCTCATGGTTTCAAACAATCTGATTCGGATTGTAACATCCCGTATTTTAAAAATGCGTAAAATTTAAAATTTTTCTTTTCGTAAAAACATCAGAGTCTTTTTCCTTCATAAAACCCGATCGCTAACACCCGATCGCTAAAACCCGATTGCTTTACTTTGATCACTAACACTCGATCCCTAAAACCCGATCGCTTTACTTTCACTTTTCTCAGTTTTCTTTCATCTTTATCAGCTTACGTTCAAAAACCATAACATTCTTTGAATAAAATGCAGCGGAATAAAAACAACATTAATAAGTTACAAAACTCTTTTTCAAATACTTTTCCTTTCACTCTCTAACCCAGCCAGCCACAAGATCCACCCGTGCAAATCCATCATCAACTGTCCTTCACCTGTTCATTTGTTGCTCATTCATACCTACATCACAAGACCTAAACTAATGAGCCTAACGCTCAGTAAGTGATAAAGTGAAGTGCAAATGATATGCATGATCACACAATACAATTTAGGCCAAGAGTGCATACATGACAAACACCATGGGACCATGAGTAACCCTGTCAATCCATAAAGGAGCAACATATATCAAGGGGTTACTCAGGCCATATACACTTCTTTGTTACAAGAACGTTGGAGATTTCAGAACAGGAAGCAATGAACCCTGGTATCCCATGTCGCTAACCTATTTTCTTTCTAATCCGTCCAACACGGATCTATATGACAATGCGACGTCATTAACTTCCCGAACCCCCACACGCCTGTTTACATAGATTATTATGTCATACAATATGTACGTGGATTCATACAATCCTATATGCAATAAATGCCTAATAAACACATCATTAAAAGAACCTAAATCTAGTAAACACACAGCACACAATCCTAATTCTTGTGATGTAGGGTATGAAGACTAAAACACAGTAAGTATCAACTTACCTGGTGTCCACAACAAGTTTCTATTTCCTTTCACTTCTTCGTACCTTCAAAACCATAACGACTATGCATTAATAACAATCACCTAAACCTTAACAAATATAACGGAATAGCAATAACCCACAATGTTGCTCATTCCATCAATGTGACATGATAATTAACTTTACAAAATCAACAAGAATATTTTATCATAAAACCCATATTTCTCAAACAGAGTAGAGAACCAGTTAATGCCTTTTATCCAAACAATAATCCAAGCCAAAGACTAGAATATACGTCAACGAATACAACCTATCAATTAACACCAATTACATTTCCCCAACAATATGTCTTCCAAACAGTCAATCCCTGATTTTATTCTCGAATATATCTCTTTAAACCATTTAAACAAACTTAGGCTCGTTCCCATAAAATCCATAACCATCAATCTATAAATTAGAAACAGACGACATATTCAAAACAAGAGCCATTCATCAATAGAGTATACAGAGAGTTATATTCAAGAGTGCATTTGAAACCTATTGAGTACATGCATCATCCTCAACCACAACCATCAATATAAAATGAACTAGAGCAGTAAATAAACATAGGACTTATCCAACTTTTTAGAACTAGACTTCATCAACAGAATGCTAAATCTCAACCAACAATAACCCATAGAAAAACCAAACACTTTCAATAGTAAAACATTCTTCTATGACTAATAGCATTATTTCGAACTATCTCAACCAAGGTAATCATTAAACTGAGAAGCATATTTCTATTAACAAAGCACAGTTTCGGAATTGGACCAAAACAGGGAGCACATAACCAACTCTTCCAACAACCAATCATAACCCTCCATCATAACCAAATTGCACATGAGTAGCCCATTTCACAGAATAAGGCTTCACACCAAATTACAGAAAATCCAAGTCACTGCACAACAATTAAAAACCACAGTCCAGACATAGGATGATTTTAACCAATTGATAATTCGTTAACATGGCCAAGCAGCAAGACCCAAAGCAAACAAGAATTCAAACTGTTCATCAAAACCTTTAGCTACTGTCGATAATTTTCAAGTCAACAAACCCATTCAACAGATTTTCCAAGTCTTAACAATACCAATAAAACTGCATAACTTATAAAACTCAAATGAAGAGTGAAGGAAATCACTCACCAGCCATCACTCGAGAGAAGCTACCATGTTCTTCTTCTTCTTTTGCTTTCTCACTGACCCACAACTCCAGAAGCTTTGCTCACCTTAATTTCTCCTCTGTTCTTCCTCAAACACAGAGAAGCCGAGTCCAAAGAAAGATTCTCCTGCTTGCTGTCCTTTATAATCAAGAAACGTACACCGATGGACAAGCAAAGGATGGAGGTCCACTAACCTAAAGACACTTCCTCATCGTCTGAACGTGTCACCAGCTGAAGGAATTGAAGACAAAGTGGGTTACGTATGAGAGAAGCGTTAGATTTAAATGGGTTTTTCGGCCAATTTTGCCCTTCCGGACGCAGTGCGTCGTCCGCATCGTTCGAAACCAGTTTTCGAACGAGAAAATGTGTCCCCAGTCCTTCATCCTTACAGTCCGAAATGCATATTCGGACACCATTTAACATCTGCATGAGTCGTCCGCAGTCGTCCGAATGTGTCCAGACTTAGGACAGATTTATTCGGACTCCATTTTGTCTCGTCTGTATACGTCTGCTACCGTCCGAAAGTTCCCAGAATTAGAACAGATTCATTCGGATGCCATTTTGTCTCGTCCGCAGTCGTCCGCTACCGTCCGAATATGTCCAATTTAAGGACAGATTCATTCGGACGTCATTTTTCTCTCGTCCGCTACCGTCCGAATGTGTCCAGTTTTTGTACAGATTCAAAGCGGACGGTTCTGCCGTCATCCGCAATGTCCGCACTGTGACGGTTTAGAGTTGAGGAGGCTAATTACCGTCCAAATTGGCATCCTCAGAAGTCCGAAACTCACTGTACACATTTTTCCTATATTTTTCACACTTTGATTATTTTTCCAAATATTCCCCAAATCCATTTTCCTCAATTAAACATTATAATATATTGATTACGTCATTAGTAATATCCCGATAATTTATTCGACTCATTCAAATATCTCCAATTATTTTTCAATTATCAATTTTAATTTCCGATATAAAAATTCGGGATATTAAAGGATTCCTCCCTGTTTGTTTGTTTTCAGTCAGGTTCTTTTCTTGCCTTACTTGTTTATGTTGATGACATCATTCTGACTGGAAGTTCCATTCTTGAAATGAATTCTATGAAAGCTGTTTTGCACAATAGATTCATGTTAAAGGATTTAGGTTCTCTCCATTATTTCTTGGGTCTGGAAATTTCTAGGAACTCTAGTGGCATTTCTCTAAAACAACGACATTATGCTTTACAGCTTTTAGAAGACACTGGTTTTCTTAGTTCTAAACCTGTTTCTACACCGATGGATGTTAATTGCAAGTTGTCCCTTGACAGTGATTCTCTTTTAGATGATCCTACTGTTTTTAGACGACTCATTGGTAAACTTTTATATTTGACTATTACTCGGCCTGATTTATGTTTTACCGTCAACAAATTGAGTCAGTTTTTTGGCGAATTCGAGGTCTTCTCATTTGCAAGTTGCTTATTGTATTTTGAGATATATTAAGGGTTCTCCCGTGGTTTGTTCTATTCTTCTTCATCTACTCTCCCATTGAAAGCATTCAGTGATTCTGACGGGGGTTCTTGCCCTGATTCCCGTCGTTCCATTACAGGCTTTTGCATTTTTCTGGGTAATTCATTAATCTCTTGGAAATGAAAGAAGGAACACACAGTTTCGAAATCATCAGCAGAGGCTGAGTACCGAGCTATGGCTCTTACCACCAGTGAAATCATTTGGTTGAAAGCTCTTCTTGCTAATTTTCGGATTTTTCCTTCTCAGCCTGCTCTTTTGTTTTGTGATAGTTAGTCCGCCTTACATATTGATGCTAATCCCGTGTTTCATGAGCGTACGAAACACATTGAAATTGACTGTCATATTGTTCGTCAACAAATTCAGCAAAACAACATTAAAACACTTCATGTATCTTCCAAGCATCAATTAGCGGATATTCTTACTAAACCAGTTCTTCCTGGTTTATTTCATGCTCTTCTTTGCAAGATGGAAATGCTTAATTTGCATTGTCCATCTTGAGGGGGCCTATTACAAGTGAAAGCTGAAGTAAACTACCGCGCAGCTGAAGACTGAAGCACTAGCTGAAGAATGCAACTGTGACAGTTGGAAATTACCACGTATTAATAGCAGTTATTTTCAGTTTTCATCTTCTTGATTCTCTTTCTGTTTGTTCTGGTTATTACATGGAACTCTGTAATATAAAAGGGTTGCTAGAGTTCTGTAATACACACATTCTCAATAAGAATTTTCTTCTTTTTTACATTCTAATATCAAACCTGGTGAACCTTGGGGAAGACTGTTTTTATATATTAAGTACCGATCACAATGGCATAAGGATAAAAAGCAGACGAAAGTGAGACAAAACCACGATTATTGCCCACACGTACGTGAAAGTTTAGAGACGAGAAGATAAAAATAGGCCCCCATGAGCATTTTACAGTTGCTGCTCACAAAATGTGTTGAAGCAACAGCAGACAACAGCCTCTTGCAAGGCTCTTCATCGAATCTTTTTGGGCAGCAGCTCTCATGGTCATTGGTTTGTTTTCTATGGGTGGGTACGACACTCCGCTACCATTAGCAGACATCTGTTGTCTTTCATCAAACTCCTTTCTGTCCACACCAGTTTACTCTGGAAGGGAACCTTCAACTATTTGCCCTCTGCTTATTTCTGCGTCAATTAGAAAAAAAGGGGGCTTTTATTTCATGGGGCTTTTAATGCCTCTTCTCACAGCTCTCCATCTTCTCCTCATCTGTCCGTTTTTCAATCGTTTGACTTAAGTCGCAAAGTTTTTATTTCATACATCACCAACTCAGTTTAAGGTTTGTTAGATTATGATAATTCTTACAAAAAAAGGCAAACATTATGTGAAACTAACTGCAGAGCTTGAAATATTATATGAAGAGAGGGGCAATGGCACCATGAACAGGCTGCAAGGTAAATACAGTGATCTAAGCAAAATTATTAACAAATTTTGAGACCACAGCAACAAAATTAGATACCCAAGAGCACAAGTCGATACACATACGGATCAGATCATTCACACAGATTTCTGACAATCAGCTGAGTGCAGGCTCAGCATGCAATTCACATCATCTTCTCCTTCGATTCTACGCCAAGAATTGGTTTCTCCACCAGATTCCTGCATTCCCGCAAGTCCCATCTGGTAAGAGTAAAAATGAAAATGAGAAAACATTGAATAAAGCCATTCCAAACATGTATCAAAGTTCTAACAAGTCATAAATGAAAATCCCCAGGAACGAAAGCATGAACAACATTTTTCCTCCAAAGATAAACAGTGTAAATACCAGAGCTGTGATTTGAGATCAAGCCAACCGTGATTTTCTATCTCGATAATAAAAAAATAAAGATTATGTAATCTGCATACTGGAGAAGCATGTACAGGTCATTGATCCTTCCTTGCAAACCGACCCCTTATTCTCATTCTGCCTTCTGCCCGAACCTTCCTTGATTCATACCTGATGTGCTTATCATATCTGTTGAAGTCAAAAACGCAAAGATCCTGTAAGTTGATGACAATGACAAATTTGGAATATAAATAAATAAGACAAATATTAGTGTATTAATAAACAATACAATCACGACTAAATTTAACTGCTAAGTAATGAAGTAGGATAACGATCTGATGACAAATACTGACGCAACAGGAGAGCTTTCAACAATCATTATAAACTTCTTGGTAGCTATGAAATTATAAACTAGGAATAGCACCGTAAGAATGATGACACCAAATAAAGAAAGTCAATTGTTAGAATCTTGAATGGATATTCAAACTATTATGATTGAGCTCAGTGTAACCCAAATTCTATTTAGATGGGGCTAGTGGACAAGTGTCGTGAATCTCATTTAGAGTTTATTTTTCTTTATAAATTCACGTGATCTAAAGCCACAAAACTCGCGGTTGTATTTCGATATTTATTTAGTGATATTTCGATAAATGCAAGAATTTTGTTAGAAAAATTATGATTTTTCAAAGAATATGTGAAATTTTTTGGATTATTTTTGGTTAAAAATTCAAACTTCCTTTGTTTGGATTTTTAGGAGATTTATGGATTTTTATGTATATGTGTTTTGGTATTTCGTGCCAAGTTTGAGATCGTAGTAATATCTTAATCATCATAATTATCTTCAGTTGAAGTTCAAATCAACATTGAATTGTGATATCTATTATTTTCAGTTTCAATTTTTTGAGGTGAATATTTTATTGATACTAGTGATTTTGGGTTAGAAATTTTGTTGAAAACTGCGATTTTGGGTTTTGAGATTCTACATTTTTCGTTATAGGAAGATAACGATAGTAAAATCATGAAAGATTTGGAATGACATATTTGATAAGACAAGTCAAGTTGCGAGATATGGTTTCACGATATTTGAATGACTCTTTGCGAGACTCTAAAAGGATATCATCATTGTAGTTTAAGTGTTTCTTAAACGTAGTTAGCATGAATTGATGAATTTATCTTTGAAAACCTTTATAGTTTAGTGATTTGAACCTTTATTTGGAACAGGCAGGTGGAACTACGTTGAAGATATTCTTTAAGGGCGTCCAAGAGGAGAATTTGAAGATTTGTTCATTACATCAGAATTCTTTCAAGATGGAAATTATCAGAGTTTAGTGTGTTGGATTCTTTTTTAGATTTGGTTGATGAGTCTGCGTTTTGCATCTCCTTTATGGAATTTGCGTTAAGGTGAAAATTGTTAGAGTTCAGTGTGACTCGAATTCTATTTGGGCAAGACCAGCGCTGTGAATCTTATTTAGAGTTTTGTTTTTCTCCATAAATTCATCTAATGTAGAGTTGCAAAACTTGCGGTTATACTATGATCTTCGTATAGTGATATTCTCCTATGCCCGTGATTTTTTTAACGTAAATTTGGTGTCCCACTTTTGTATTTTCTTTTAGGATATTGTTTGAACCAAGGAGATTTCAAATCCAAATGATAGCATGTTGTCAAGAGAAAGAATAAGGCCGTTAATTTAAAACAACTACACGGCGGGGCATTTGAAATTGTTGGAATAAAAGTTAAATGAGAGGTGTACCTCCTTGTTCTTTTCTTCTCCTTATACCGGGAAATGGCAGTTTCTCTATCTTGGAGGCTCAATTCATAAGAAACAACCTTTGGAGAAGCCGACAATGGGTCGGAGATGAGAAGAGATCGTGGCTGGCCTTCAAGAGCGGAATCAGGACAGGGTAAAGTGCCACTACTGTCAGAATGCTTGCTGGGAACTCTAGAGCTTTCCTCACAGTCGCTTTTTAATAATGCATTCTGGAGAAAAGCTTGAGTTTCATCACCGCCGCCGTCAGTACACCACTGCAAGTCATCATTAACCTACATTTGTTAAGAAAATGATCTCATGTCAGGCTTGTTTTTGCAATGACCAATGACTTTTCAGAGGGAGGGATACCAAAAGCACAAACTTCATTGCAAACCGGACTCTCGTCAAAACTATCTGTGCAATGAAGAAGACGGAGTCGAGTGGAAATAATAACATATTCATTTGAGGGGTCGAGCAGGGCCTCGATCCATGTCTAAATACCAAATTCTCCATCAACATCCTCCACCCAAAAACAATTGCAAATCAATTAAGTCGATCATCCCTCTCGCCCCAACTCCCACACAGCATACAACTCTCTAAAATCCGAGGATTTGGCTCTACCTGCCAAAAGGAAATAAAGCCTTTACCTCGAAATCAGGAAACGGAGCAGCCTCGTCCACTGGTTTCGCATCTGGTGCCGGCTCTACACGTTGGAATTCCTGACGAGATTCTGGATTCACATCTTCAGCATTTGAGTTGATTTCCAGCTTTGCAAGCTCATGAAGCTGGCCGAGTATTTCCTCCTTGTGCAGTCCACAAGCAGCAGACTTGTGATTCTGATGCCAACACAATCCAAAATTGATAAAAAAATGCCCATCCAAAAGACCATAATAACATACAACTTCTCTAAAATTGATAACAGCACCGATTTATCTCCATGACTAAGCCACGACAGCCTACTCAGTAATTCAAGGGGGAAAAGTTCTACCTTGAACAAGGGAGGAACCGCCGTAGCCAGAAATTGACGAGAAGAATAGGAGGGACTAATCAAATCGTCGATACTGACAACAGTTGGAGGATCCCAAACCAACATATCCGAATACCCATCAGCCAAATCCACAGAATTTCCAAGCCCATCACCATCGCCGTCATCATCCTCATCTCTCAAAAGCTGAGTTTTCTGATACGCATCCTCAACCCCGATAATGGCCGAAAGCTCAGTTACAGAGGGACACCCAGTAAAGCCCTCGAGAGGCCTCCGGTCATGCACCGGCGACAGAGAAAGCCTGTGCCTTTCCCAGTCACAGGTCTGGCAAAGAACAGAATTTTCATTGGAACAAAAAATTGAAGCAGGGGAAGAATTGCAGACATCGCAGAGCTGAAAGCGAGTGTGCTTGCAGAAGAGCTGGTTCGTCGAGTGGACTTCACGGTCGCAGACGAAGCAGAGCTTGGCCGAGTCGGCTCGGCAGTAAAGAAGGGCTATGATTTCGCCACAATAGTCACATAAATTCTTCTGGGTCATCGTGTTTTGATCCATTCTTTCATTTGCACTGCTTTTCCACGGCCTTCTGGTTTTGCTTTCGTTCTATCGAGAGGGTAGGTAGTGTAAAGCGTATATTTTGAAACTGGACCGAACGAGATTCTCGGCAAAATAAATGTCAGACAGTGTGATGTGATCGAGGAAAAAAAATCTAGTTCGTGTAGACAACAAGAGGGGAGAACTATCTTGATTCATGAATGGTTTGATCGATGTTCATTTGCAATGCTGAAATTCAGGAAAACGACGTTTTACTGAACGAAAATAACAGACAGCACGTGAGTGGAAATTGGTCTGCTTTCCTAGCCTCCTTCAAAAGCCTTAATTTCTCCCGAAACTTCTTCTACTTTTTGCTTTCGTAATCGCTGACGTAATTGGTTCAGTTCTAAACGACCAGCTGGGCCATGTGTGATACCATAAAAATCTCTTTTTTTTTCTCTTAAATTACTGCACAATCTACTAGAAGTGGCTAACTAGCCGATCGAACCGGAAAAAATCTAGCTCGTCGAGCTTATCGAGTTTAACGAGTCGAGTCTAACGAGCCTACCAAATCTAACGAGACGAGCCTAACGAGCCGAGCCTAATGAGCCTGCCGAACCTAACGAGTCGAGCTTAACGAGCTGACCGAGCCTTAACGAGCCGAGCCTAACGAGCTAAATATACATAAATAATAATATCTTATATAAATATATTATAAATTATTTTCAATATTATATAATTTAAAACTATAATAAACATTTATTATTATAACGTAAAAATACTATAATTAATAATTTAATTGAATAAATATTTTTATTGAATTGAATAAATATTTTTATTACAATTTCAAAATGAAAATTACAATTTCAAATTTAAACTACAATTTCAAAGCACAACTTACAAGATAAAGAAAATATATGAATATGAAAATGAAAATTTCAAATTTAAATAAAAATTTAGTCTTCAACATCCAAATTTTTGAATTCTTCAACTATGTCATCTTCTTGTTGTTGATCTCTCGTCACAGTGTCGTTCCAATCCTTCATGCAAATGAGTGTCTCAACGATTTCTGGTGCAAGTCTTCCTCGTTTATCATCGTACACACGTCCACCTGCACTAAAAGCAGACTCCGATGCTATTGTAGAGACCGGAGGTGTTAGTAGATCACGTGTCATTCTAGAAAGAATAGGAAATGAAATAGAGTTGACTCTCCACCAAGCCAAAATATCAAAATCCTCGGGGCGAGAAATGTTATGGTAGGTGTTAAGATAAATATCGAGTTCATTTCTTTGTGAATTATAAGAATGAACATTGCTATCTATTTGCTTAAATATATCATACATAAAATCTTGTGGATCTCCACCACAAGCACCACTACTAGAACTAGCATGCATATCATATGAAGGAATTGAAGGATTATTAGAATATTTAAATTCATAAGAAGAAAATAAATTATCAATTTCATTTTTTAATTGAGCACCATTAATTGAAGAAGAAATATCTAAATTAGAAGAAATTCTATCAAGCATTATACACACTCCATTTAATTTAAATCTAGGATGCATTATGCATGCAAAACAAAAAAATATGAGGTATGTTAAGCCAATATTTTTTAAATTTTCTTTCAATTTTTTCAATTAATGCACAAAATTCGTTTCTTTGTCTAAATTTTTGAAAAGTACTCGTTAATTTTATAAAAATTGGGAGAACAAGATGAGTAGTGGGATAATAAATTCCCGAACATTCATTTGTAGCTTCAAAAAATGGTTTTAGAAAATCAAGAAATAAATTAGCAATATCGCAACTACTATGATCAAGAGTAATACATTTTGTTTTTTCACTAATATAAGCACAAATAACTAACCAATATGGCTTAGCATTTTCTAAAATTAAATAAGTCGAATTCCACCTTTTATCTACATCGGTTTTTAATTTTCTTGGTTTAAGTTGAGCAGTTTTACAAAATTCTTTATATTCTTGCTGTCGCGTATTAGATGAAGTAATATACGAAATTACAGATCAAATAGATTCAATATGATGCGAAATAAATGACATGCCATATCGAACAACTAAATTTAAAATATGACAAACACATCTCATATGAAAAAGAGTATTATGAGCCGTATCTAATTGAAATAACTTTTTAAATTCAAGAATTGCAACATCGTTAGCAGCAGCATTATCTAACATAATACTAAAAATTATATCTCTAATAGCATATTCTTGCAAAATTCTAACAATATATCTATAAATGGTAACGCCACTATGTGGATATTAACAACTACGAAATCATAATATTCTTTTATTTATTTGCCAAGAGTCATCAATAAAATGAGAAGTTACGACAATATATCCTAAAGCATTAGGTGCACTCCATAAATCAGAAGTAATACAAATAGACATAGACGGAGCATTTGAAAAAAACACAATTAATTCATTTATCATATTATTATACATTTTAATAATATCACTTCGCGTCGTACTTCTAGGGACTCGTCTAAAACTAGGATTAATATACTCTTTCATAAAATTTTCAAATAACTCGCTATCAAACATAGATAAAGGTGCCTCAGATTGTGATATATATTTTGCTACTTCTTCTCTCATTTTATTATGTGAATACATAAAATTGCCACTGCCACTAGCATTTATGAGTGTTTGTGTAGGGTCTCTCACTTGCTCGTCTGAGTGACATTTTGTATAATGCCTACCAAGTGTGCTAGTAGAACTACCGGATACGTATGCATAATGTTTAATACAATATTTGCATTGTGCTCTACTTTCTATTTTTCCACCAATTTTAATATCTTTCATTTCAAAATGATTCCATACATTTGACATTTTACTTCTTTTTTTTTTCTAGGTGACGATGTGGATGCATGTGTCGATGATTGATCAATTGCAATTGTGAGATTATCTTCCCTAATTTCCTCAATATCATCGTTAGTGTCATTAAAAGTGTCAAGCAAAAAATTGCGAGAATCCATAATTAAAAAAATTGACTACTGCGAAACAATTAATAATAAAAATGATACCGCACACCAATTACGCAACAATAGTATGCAATTGTTGTGATCACCTCCACGAATACGAAGAGTCCTACAGAAATCGGGAAAAAAAATTTGTTAGTTAATACACATTACACATTACATTAAAAAACATAAAAATGAATAAAATAAAATATACCTTTAAAATGGTGACTCGATGAGAAATATTGAGAGATTGAGAAATTGATAAATTGATGAGAAATGTAATAGATTGAGAGATTGAGAGATTGAGAGGAAGATTTTGGTGAAGAATTTAGGAAGAATTGTAATGGTATTTATAGAAAAAATGAAGGAAGGGATGAGGGAAACGGTCTTCAGACCGTTGCTTGAAGCAACTTGCTTCTCTGTGCAGAGAAGCAAGCAACGTCCGGGGAAGGCACGGCGGTCAGTGGACCGTTGCCATTCTTGACAACACCATCACCAACGGTCTTCGGACCGTTGCAATTGCAAAGCAACGGTCGGAATACCGTTGCAAAGAGGTCGACTCTCACAGTGAGTGAGAGTTGACGCTCTGCTCTCTGTGACTCTCACAGAGAGAGTCGACACTCTCTGTGAGAGTAACAGACTCACCGTCGGTGAGTCTCACAGTGAGAGTCGTCGACTCTCACAGAGAAAGTCAATGCTCTCTGTGACTCTCATAGAGAGAGTCGTCGACTCTCACAGTGAGAGTCTCCAGTTTTTCCACTATGAACTCAAGTTCAGAGTGTTGAACTACAAGTCGAAATGCGAAATGGGAGTGGGAGACCGAGACGACGTGAGGCGATGCGAGAGGCAAGACCGAGACGAGACGAGACGACGACCCTCTGCCTCCGGCCTCCTCCTTCGACGCTGGAGTCTGGACTAGGAGCTTTGACGCGAGGCGACTACGAGCTTCGACGCGAGATCCAGAAAGGGCATGGTCGCCCGTTGGACGTCTCTGGATCTATCTCGCCTCTGCTCGTCGGGCATCGTCGAACCTCTCTAGTCTAGATGATGCGTGAGCCTCTGCTTCTTGTCGCCGCGATACGAGACGACGACCTCGTAGTCTCCGGTCTCGGTCTCTGTCAGACGAGACAACGACTTCGTCGTCTCCACTCTCCAATGGAACTGCAGATTCTCCAGCAGCTTGCGGGCTCCGGGCTCGTCCAAGGGCTTGCTGGGCTGGCTCGCCGGGCCAGCCCGTCAGGCTCCCGAGCCCGAGCTCAGCGGGCTGGCGAGCCCGCCATTTCGGGCTCGGCTCGGCTCGCCAACCTAGCCCGAGCCGAGCCCGCTCATTTACTATAGAGCTCAGCTCGCTACAATATGGGCTGAGCGGGCGGGCTGGCTGGCCAGCCCTCCCATTAGCCACAACTACAATGTACTATCAAGTTATATATACTTTTATTAACATATTTAAAATTTAGGGAAAATCACAAAACATACCTTGTCCTTCGTTATTTATGACAAACCAAACATCATCTTTTTTTTTTGTTAATAAATTAACTACTGAACTATAAAAAAAAATAACGTCACTAACATCGGTTACGTTTGCCGTTCAACGTGATAATATCGAGTCGTGGCAGCTAGTCTACAAATCACCACGACTCCATATTTAAATAAAATAACACTATAATTTCACGGTTTGCCGATTAAACCCCAGCGGTGTGACAATAAACCACAGCGATTTCATATGAAACTACAGTAGTTTATTGTCACACTGCGGTGGTTTCATATGAAACCACTACGATTTATTGTCACACCGCTATAGCTTTTTATGAAATCGCCGCGGTTTATTGTCACACCGCCGCAGTTCAATTCTAAACCGCAACATATTAATACGTGCTTCGTTCAACAATTTAAGAAACTTGTGCATAAATAAGCTTCACAGATTCAAGCAAATTGAAACGCGATGGATCAAAAAGTGAAATGTTGGCTCGGAAAAATGTTGCTAATTTGACATTTTCATAATAATCAATAATCAATTTTTATTTCATCATCAACAATCAAATTATCAATTCCATTACAAACATATCATGTACATGTGTATCACAACTGCAAAACAATTTACCAATTCTATTACAACCATATCGTGCATATGTTCATGACAAACACAAACCAAATTCCGTTACAACCATATAATGTACATGTGCTCTAAGAATCGGTGTGCTGTAACCACATTAAGCATTTGTATTGTTTTTTGAGAAACATCCAGAAACTGTTGTAGATGATCCTTGCATGTTTGCTCACTCAAACATATTGGATGGACTCGCCGTAATGCAAAACCAATGCTCCACTTGCTACTCGTTTGGTTGAGGCATGACGACTTTCTATCTTTTTCGAGCAAGTGTGAACGTTGTTGTGGCACTTTATTTGAAACGTCATTTCACCTAACAGACATCCCTCAACCGATGCTTCGGCGAGTTGACCGCGAACCACAAAGTCATCGGAGAGGCTGGAAGTGGAAGCAATGTTGGAATAGAGTTCAACGACGATGTTCGGAGAGTTAAGTACTAGGGTTTTCCTGGCGAGCAAAATGAAAGTTTTCATCTTCGATTTTTGGGGAGGCTAGGTTTCGACCATTGTCGGTACAATTACAAAACTCCGAGTGCTCTGAGGCGTTTCGTTGTATGCGACTGACTCAGAGCACTCGAAGTCCTATAACTGTCTGACATTGGCCGAAACCTAGCCTTCGAAAATATTGAAGACGAACATTTTCATCTTGCTTGCAGCTGCAGTACTTAACCCTCAGAACATCGCCGTTGAGCTCTACTCCAACATTGCTTCCACTTCCAATGTTGCCGAGAATTCCGTGGTTCGCAGTGAACTCGCCTGACCTTACATGAAATTCTTATATACTAGGGCTTTGGGAACGTAAAATAAGGCACGTTGAACTGCTTCGGCGTCATATGAAGCCACCGCAATTTATTGTCAAACTGCGGCAGCTTCATATGACACAGCAGCGATTTATCCTCACACTGCTGCGATTTGGTAAGACACCACGGCGAACAATCTAAATTGTCATGTGATTTTTTTGAAACTATGGAGTCGTGACGATTTGTATGCAAACCACCGCGGCGCAACATTATCTCTTATAACGGCAAACGTGACAATAATGTTGGCGGTGTCATTTTCTCATGATTTAGTGATTAATTTATTAATGAAAAAAAGATGATGCAACATTTGTTATAAATAATAAAGAACGATGGTTGCTTTGTCATTTTTCCTTAAAATTATGTTGCATCGAATGGTGGGTTTTGTAATTGGATAAAGGAGATGGTGGGTTTTGTAATTGGATAAAGGAGATGGTGGGTTTTGTAATTGGATAAAGGAGATGGTTCTTCACTTGCAGACACAAGGGCCGAGATGTCATGTAAGCAAGAGGTCAGCACTTTCTGCCATTACACCTAACAACTCGAAGGTATTCTGCAAAAACAAATAATAGTTCATGTGACAGATACAAAAAACTGACATCTAGCCATGCTTTACAATGGAAAACATCCTCTGAAAACTCATGGTGATAGGAAGAAGGATGGTAAAAAGCAAATTACAGTGTACATTTGGAGAAGGAGAGTAAAATCTCAACAATTTGAATATAACATACCTATGATGTGCATGAGCATGTATGTATTAACATCTCTCTAGAGCTTAGAATGTAAAGGTAAAGACTTGAAAACAACAACTAGTTTCTTAAGGGCATTTGCCACTCTGTATGTTGAATTGTGCGAGTAGATGCAATATATGATGCGTTCATATTTTCACATACAATTTACGGAGCATGGAAGTTGATCCTGATCAACTCGGCAACCACATTTGCAAGAGTCCTATATTCTGATTCCTTGGAACAGCGGGAGACAACCTTGTATTTATTTGATGCCCCAGAAATCAGATTTGGGCTTTCTCAAGAAAAAGCAAGGAGCATCACTACTCTTGCACAAGACGCTTAATCAACATAAATAAAACATGGCAAGTGGGAACAACTGTCCTTGATAAACGATAGAGTTGGAGTCGATATGCCGCGGGGACAACTCAGGATTTATTTTTCTGCCTGGCAATGGATGTGTAACCAACTCAAAATAAAATTTTAAATTGATTTTGGCATGATGAGTTTTTAATTTAGAAAGGGAAATTAACATCACAAACCCTTTAGTTCGAGATCAATGACAAGTCAAATCTTAGAGAAATTTTTTTAACAACTAAAACCCTGAACTATGAGAAATTAACGCCGGTAACCTCACAGTCAAGTTTTCCGTCAAATCTAACTTCTCAGTTAACTTAAAAAATTTTCTCCTTAATTTCGATTTCGTTCGTCGGCGTAGATCCTTAATATCGATGTAAGTTCTCTCATAAAAATGAATTTCAAAGTCGAAGATTCAAAAATTTCGAACTTCCTGACTGTAAAACGACGATTTTTGAAGAAGAACCGTACAGTTTAGGTTTAAAGACGTTTTTTAACATATGACGGACGTCCGTTACACGTTGAGGGACGTCTGTCATAGGTTAAAAGATGCATTTTAACCTATCATGGACATCCATCGTGGCGATGGACGTCCATCTTATATTTAATATTAATTAAAAAAATTAAATTACTGTTTTAATCTTAAAAAAAAGTTGTCAGTAATATTTTAATAGGGACAAAACAGTAATTTGACATACAAGTGGTTGACAACTGTACCCAACTTGTCTGTCATATTACTGTTTTGCCCCTCTAAAAAAATTACTATAAACTTTTTATAAGGTTAAAACAGTAATTTAATTTTTTTTAATATTAAATATAAGATGGACGTCCCCCAATACGATGGACGTCCATTATAGGTTAAAATGAATCTTTTAACCTATGATGGACGTCCGTCAACACGATGGACGTCCATCATAAGTTAAAATGCGTCTTTTAATCTATGACGGACGTCCCTCAACGTGTAACGGACGTTCGTCATATGTTAAAAAACGTCTTTAAACCTAAAATGGACGGTTCTTCTTCAAAAATCGTTGTTTTACAGTCAGAAAGTTAGAAATTTTTGAATCTTCAACTTTGAAATTCATTTTTATAAAAGAACTTACATCGATTTTAAGGATTTACGGCGACGAACGAAATCGAAATTAAGGGGAAAACTTTTTAAGTTAACTAAGAAGTTAGATTTGACGGACTTTGACGGAAAACTTGATTGCGAGGTTACCGGCGTTAATTTTTTATAGTTTAGGGTTTTAATTGTTAAAAAAATTTCTCTAAAATTTGACTTATCATTGACTTCGAACTAAAGAGTTTGTGGTGTTAATTTCTCATTTAGAAATATTGATAGACTCCTAAATTTACATAATTAAAAATAAAATTTGACATTGAATTTAATAATTTTGAAACTTAAAATCTTATGATTTTATTTTAATTAAATTTTGTTTATAATTTTTTAATTGCATCTATTGTATAATTGAAAAATAATTTTATTTTATTTTTCATGATTTCATGAGATTTATTAAAATTTTATCCTAATTCAAAATTTTAAATTTGAAGATGTAATAGTAAAATCTAATGAAATTTCAATAAATTTAAAAAATTCATCTATCTTTAATTAAATAGATCATTTAATTAATTTAAAAACATTTTATGATGTTTTAGGAGATTTAAATTTTTACTATCATAAATATTGAGATTTTATCTCAATTCAAATTTTAAATTCATTTTAAAATTTTGAAAATGTTACAATTTACTCGTAAAAAAATTTCATCCTCAAAATTTTGTATTACTTTGACATTCAAATATCATATTAAAAGACTTCTATGCCATTTTAATTAACTACAACATCAAAATTTCTCTAAAAATTTCTTTTTCCTTAACTAAAGTCTAAGCTCCAAGCTTGTTCTAAACTAAAGATGTTAAACGTCCGCCCATTCACTCGGCTCGGTACTATAACGAGTTGAGATTGACTTGATTCATTTAATTAGTGCTCGTAAGCTAGCTCGAGTTGAAATTTTTTTTGGGAGGGCTAGTTATATCAAGACTCGAAGACGGGCCGGACAAAACCATCAGGTCAGGCAATCCGATTTTCGAAGAGACCCAGTTACCCAGCCCAAGGCATGAATTGTTATGCGGAAGTCTTAACGGAAATAATATCAAGCTTAAACCCAAAATCACATGAGTTAAGGTCCATAGAGTAATCAACTAAAGACATAATAGCATAATAAAGGAAAGTACTGTGCAGGAATTAAATCAAACAACATCAACACTAAAAAGTCCAACATACTGGGAGCAGAATGATTGAACCGACGAACCTCCACCCATCTACGGGGAGATTGAGACACCCACCAGGGAACACTAGCATCGTCCTGCTGCCAAATTCTATGCACCAAGCCTACACCCTAACTTGAGAAAAAATATAGTCTAGGGGGCGAGTGATAAACTCAGTAGGAAAATCTATACTAAATACAATACATGCTAAAACCGTTTTCCTCACCTTTTGAAAACCATTTCATGCTTCTCATTTACTGTACATGGATTTAAACATTTAAAATCTCTTTATCATTTTAACAAATGGACCCATGACCCTTGAGGTGGCCTTATCAAAACCCGCTGTATACATAGACAGCTATAATCGCAAAATATGCCAACATCGTTTTTCGTATGAAAACGTTATCAGTTAAAAGGAATGGTCACACAAGAACCCATCTGTCACTCATCATCGTAAAGTGGTGTAATCTCTCAGATGCGTCGGCGGGCCGTAACCAACGCCGATACGATCCGTATAGTTGGAGTAACGAATAAGGTTGCTCGCGATAGACCGCTTCTCACTAAATACCTCTGTGTTCCAAATTGACGAGAGTTGTCGACGAGCAATCTTAAGTTGTCACGCCACTTGTCAAATGAAACGGTACTAGGATAGACCAATCTCAGCGACTGACAACCTTCAATCTGTTCTCAATGAAATGGATGGTCACGCAAGAACCCACCCAACACATGTCACAGAAAGGTGGCTATCTGCAATAGCAACACCTCATGAGGCAAGAAAGAATACCATTGACGGCGATTCAAAGATCCAGCACGTCACCCGAGTTGCCCGCTAGTAGCTCGCGATGACACAATTTTTATAATCGCAGTAACGGATGAGGTTGCTCATGATAGACTGCCTCTCTACAATAATACCTCTGTGTTCCAAATTGACGAGAGTTGCCGATGAGCAAGCTCAAGCCGTCACGCCACCCGTCTGCTTGGAACGGTACTAGGATTGGCTAAACGCCGCGACTGACAACCCTACTAACTCCGTGTAACAATACCCTGGCCAGGTTTAGGGACTCGAACCCAAGGATGCGTCATCACCTTCCCATCTCCACTATCAACTTTCAGGACTTGCAACCTAAGGACACGTCACCAATACGTCATCCACTTTCACGCCTTGAAACTTGAGGACATGTCATGAATACCCCATTGTCATTTCACACGTAAATGACCAATCTTTATGCAATAGAAGATTGCACAGGGATAGCCTCATGGTGCTTTAGCACCAAGATGCCTAAAGCATTAAGAAGATTCATCCTCCCAATGTACATAACAAATCTTCTCACAGTAAAAGATTTCACGGGATAGCCTCGAGATGCTTTAGCGCTAGTGTAACAACCCAATTTTTATTACCTTGAAATTATGTGAAATTTAAAACTTTTCTTCTTTTTAAAAATAATGAAAGTCTTTATTAAAACATTTTAAAGCATGATCAGAATTCTTTTTTAAAAACCGAACCATTAAAAATCATTTTTACATAAGTTCGTTACTTCAATTGTTATAAACAGCGGAAAACTATAATTATAAAATCATTTTTCTGCAAACGTAGCAGAAATATAAATTTACGAATTAAAAACATTTATTAAATCATTTATATAAAATCTTTTTCTTTATAATTCGAATACTTTACAAAATCCTTCCAAAATCTTCTTCTTTTTCTTACTCTTTAGTCTAGTCAGTCACAAGATTCTTTGGTGCAAATCCTTCATCAAATGCTCCTCCAAAGAATGCTCACGTCATTACGATCACCTACACCACGAAGCAAACATGAGCTAACGCTCAGCAAGAACTGAGATACAAAACAATGTATGCCTAAACTGATTATGTTAGAATGGAATCCACCTAAATTGTTCTTTACTCACAGTCATATATACATCAACTCGTATATCGAGCTGGGACATTAGAGGTTCTATCGCAGGGAGAGTGGCCGCTAGTCGACACCTCACCCCTCAAGGTAGATAGGCTCTCGCAACCCGACAAGCTAAGAACATAATCTCGAGTCTACCTGGTTAGATGCGAATCACCTCCCTAACCTCCAATTCTCTTACATTCATTTATTTTATCCATTTTCTTCACATAGATCTATATGAATACCAACCCAAGGAGACATTCTTAATTGTTTCTATTATCATATGATGCATGTCAATGCGAAGCAATAATCACAACAATATATCACAACAACTAGAAAAAAAAACTATACGAGAGAAAAACAATTAATTAAAATTAACGAACTAAACAACGAAGAGCTAACACGAGGCATTTTACATAGCATAGTCTTAAATAGAGAACTAGGAATAAAGCATGACATGAAAATTTTACCAACATGCTATACATGGTGATATGCGGAATCTTAGACATGCTTAGCAATTTAAAAAAAATAATAACGATATACTAACATGCTTAATAATTAAAGGAAACAACAGCTATACTCTGGATGCTAAACATGCTTGGTAATTAGATTAATAATGTGAGATGAGCATAAACATAATAAATAAGGTAGCATAGTCGAAACGCTAACAAACAATCAAAGAAAGACACTGCTTGTGGTGTAGGGCCTCCACTGGCCAGACTTAATCACAATTCTTACCTCGAAGCTTTAAAGTGTATTAGCATTTAATTATTAACCTTCTTCTCCTTTATAATACCTTCATAATTAAAAATATTTAATCAATCATTGACAATTAATCAACTTATTAATTTCATCAACTTTTATATTCTAGGGAAAATGACAAATCAACCATCGTGGTTTCAAGTCAATGACAAGTCAACTATTGTGGTTTAAGTTTTAACAAGGTAACCACTAACGTACGTCTAAATGACAAATCAACCATCGTAGTTACGATCGCCGTTAACTAGCGCGCCGTCGCAGTGTCCCACCGCGCCACGACGGCAGCCCGTGTTACGAAGGATAACAGGCACAAGTATTGCCTGGACACCGCAACTAGTCGCCACAGCGTCCCAGGACGCCCCGACGGCGCCCAGGGACGGCCCGGCAGCGCCCCTGCTGCTCCTCCGGACGCCCCGGGACTCCCACAACGCCACTGAGGCATCTAGGGCCGCCACCACGGCGTCCAGATGTCAAATGTCGTTAGAGTAACAAAACATTAACATGAACCAACACACACATATAAGCAACACACACATATAACCAACTCACAGACGTTCTGCGTGCACCCTTCTAAGCGGCCGATTCTCGTCGTCCTCTTCGTTCTCGGCATGTTGGCCGCTTCCAGCACCGGGGCTACAAATGAACCCTATGACATTCCGTCAAACATTAATAAAGTAGATACTCAACCTTGCGTACGAAGTTAATCACTTACGCGCGATGTGAGGCTGATGCCGCCGCGGATGACGACGATGACACACGAGCTGATTGCCTCCCACGTCGCTCAAGTGCTGCCATCATATCACGGTGCCAATCTGTTGCTTGCAAATGGCGCTCTTGTGCAATACGATGCCTCTCTTCCGCAAGGGCTTCTACTTGCATATTCCAGTCTTGTTGCATTCGGTGCCTCTCTTCGGCGAGGGCCGCTGCTTGCAAATTCCACTATTGGGCCATTTGATGTCTCTCGGCTGCGAGGTCTTCTATTCTGCGCAGTTGGATTTGTTGCATTTGGAGATGCTCCTCCATCATTTGCATTCATGCATCCATTCTGATCCTCCAGTCAGTCGTCTCCTCACGCATCGGAGTGAAGTGCGATGACTGAGGAGGAGGCTGCTGTTCATACCTGGGGGCTGCCTGCTGAGGCTTTGAGGGGGGTGGAGGTCGAGGTGCTGCCTGGCTGATGTACTTGCGCCGCCATTCCCTCCAACGTTTGTGAACCGCATGCGGTCCACCTTTGTTTGATTGTAAACGTGTAACGACGACTCCTCAATTCTCGGCTCGTACTGAGGGATGGGCACTCCATATTAGTCACATATGCTCTGTATCAACCAATTATACGGGAGGTTCTTCGAAGGGTTGTTCAACACCTCATTCATGTGGCTGAGGATGATATATCCAATGTCCACATTTTTCCCGGTGAACACCTTCTCCAGTATGTAAAGATCCATGAAACTGACATGGTCTCGATGCCCATCCCGCGGCAAAATGGTGTATGTCATGATCAGGTGGACCAATCAGGCTATGACATGAAGGTCCTTGCCCTTCGGCTTGTGGTACTCTTCAACCTTTGGATCGCGGTGCAACAATCTCAGTTCTTGTAGCCCTTCTCCCCGACTGACAAATGGTGGCTCCCGAGACACATGATAGTATTCCTCGCTTGGGCCATCCATTTCACATTCAAGCAAGATATTTAGGACTTGGGGAGTCAGCCTCAACTCCCGTCCAAACACCAACGTCGGTAGCTCCATTGGCTCTGTCGACAGTCTCCAATTTGCATAGAACAATTTGATAGCTTGTTCGTAATAACTGCCTCTCATCTAACACAACCCGGCTAAGCCAGCATATTACATAAGATCTTTCATCCCCATGCCAGCCAATGAGTCCAGGTCCACAATTTTTGAGACAATAATTGTACGGTTTTGAATATCATCCTCGTACCGCGATTTGCATTGTCTAGACCTGAATAATTTGACCCTCCGCCCAGCGGTGACAGGTTCAACCCGGACAATTGAGCGTCCAGATTCTTCTTCGCTTTGTTCTACCGGGGGTTCATGTTGAAATTCCCACGGTGCTCTGGGTTGCTCATGCTGGGACGCCGTTGCTGTGTGCTCAACATTGGACGCCGCCGCGGGTTGCTCAGAGTATGCCGACGCGGGTTGATCAGTGTAGTACGCTGCCAGTTGCTCAGTGTAGGGCGCCGCCGCGGGTTGCTTGGCCGTTGCCTTCCCACGCTTGGCCGCCAATTTCCTTGCTCGTTGGTACTGTTTCATTTTCTGTCTTTGATCGCTGTGAAAATTGATCGCCGTGAAAATTGGTCGCCGAGTGGTTTCGGGGTTTTTGAGTGTTGAAGATGGGTGCAAATGGCGAGCCCTAGCCTTTGCATGTTATGTATAGAGCCGATTAAAATTAGGACGCCGCGTCGGCGTCCCGAGACGCCGCATGGGCTTCTTGGCACGTCGCCGCCTGGGCTTCCTGGCACGCCACGGTGGCGTTCCAAGACGCCGCATGGGCTTCCTGGCACGCCTCAACGGCTGCTTGGGACGCCGCTGCGGCTTCCTGGGACGCCGCGACGGCTTCTCGGGACGCCGTATGTATGCAAGATTTCGCTTATAACTTAGTCGCCTCTTTTCCTTAGCCGTGCACACTGGTGGATATAAATTGATTGATACACAAAATCAAAACATTTTTACATTGAACAATTGCGGTGAACTTGATACAACAAGTCAGATATTTAAATTTAGTCACAATTACAACAATATATAGCAATGATTAGCAATGTAAAAATTAAATAACGATAAACGGTTGTGTTCAAAGATTAGCAGCCACCTCGCCAAAGTACAACATGCCAGTAGAAATTGGAGGCCCCAGTTTGCAGGCCGTGCCCAGTTTGAGGTCATCAACAGTACTGACATGTACTCTGTCGATTTGGACAAGTGTACGTGTACATGTTACCGGTGGGACTTGACCAGCATCCCCTATGTCCATGCAATCTCGTGCATTCAGTTCATGAGGAGATCTCCGGAAGAATTTGTGGATGCGTGCTATCATCGGGAAACATACATGACAATGTACTCCCACTTCCTCCGCCCCCTCAATGGGTCAATCGAGTGGCCTCTTGTGACGAATTTTGATCCAATTAGCCCACCGCCATTTAAAAGGCTTCCAGGAAGGCCACGCGTACGTAGAGTACGGGATGTGGACGAGGCCCCAAGCCGGACGGTGCCTAAACAGAAGACAGTTGAACATCACTTATGGGCGGTGTGGTCGTGTGAGGCACAATTCCCGCACTTGCGATGGGGCAAGAGAGTCAAGTGCTGGTGATGTGCCCCGAGGACCCGTCACTTGAGCCCGAGCCAAGGGCTCCTTTATTTTCTAACTTTTTATTTATTTTGTAGGTTTTTGAATCCAAATAAACAAGGAGTGGGCATTTGGACTAATGGAGATCTTGAATTCTTTTGAAGGAAATTGTGGGTTTTCCAATTCCGCCTAAAATCTGACCCTCGGCTATTCAAGGGCAATTTGGATCATTAAGACGACTACCTTTCCATTTTGGTTATTCATACCAAATGTAGCCAACATCCATAGCTTTCCAACAAGCTATTGGACGTTATATTTGGTTATCTTTTGCTATGTCAAATATTTCTTTTACAGAGACTAATTTCCCAAACTCGGACTTATTGTGTATGTTTTATTATTTAGGGTTATTTTAGTAATTTTCTGTTAGGGTATTTTGGTCTTTGACCTATTTTGTAAACCCTAGGGTTTAATACCCCTTCTTGCTGATGAAAGACCAGTTTTTGAAGAATAGAAAATTGAAGAGTGAAGACTCCTTGCCGCGGCCAAGCTTCCCCTCCTAGCGCCGATTCCTCCATCCCATTGCAAGGGTCCTCTTGAAGTTTCTCATCCTTGCTACCTTGGGTTATTGCCTCTTCCAATCTTCCTTTTCAAGGTGTGATTGTGGTGTGGAGGTAAGAGAACTATCCCCCATTGGAGATAGTTGGTTTCAGCCAACCAAAGAAATGCCCTCTCACTTTAGGAGGTGCTGCAACTCCTTTGCGTTTTCCTACTTATTTTGGTGTTACTCTTAAGTTTCCTTTTTACTGGTTGGATTGTTTATGAAATGGAGGGTTGAAATATGTTAGTTGCTGCAAAGTTTCTTTGAAAGTTTTACGAATGAAAGTGACATTTTCGGAACCTTGTGAACTACAGAATCTGTGAATTTTTGTTAACTGAATTTCTTGCTGATTGTAGCCCCTGTTTGGACCCCTTATTGTAAGCGTCTCTGTTCGAGGCCTTCTAATGAATTTTCCAGGATTAAGTCAGGAATCTAACCTCGTTGATTTGAGCCTTATTCGTTACTGGTAGCTCAAGTTATAGCATTTTAATTCGAAACTGTAAAATCTGTCTATTTGGAACAATTTTTCTGGGAATTTTGAATCGGATAGATCTTCGACTCTAGAATGACTTTTGGCCTGGGATTTTGATACAATCTTCGTCTCTATATTGAGTTTATACCCTCCAAACTACAGCTCTAGATCAGTTACAGAATTGGAGTTCTAATTGTTTGATTATTGCTGGTCGGTTATTGTTGTTTGTTGGAGCAGATTTCCATTAAGGTTTCCAAGTGTTTCTTGGAACCTGTCAGCTGGGCCATGCAAGGGGAGCGCCCGAGGCAGCGGTAGAGACAGAGGCGGCAGAGGCAGAGGAAGGTCGAAGGGCACTTTTATGGGGTTCAGAGTCCCCAAGTTAGCCCCCTCCCTAGTCCCCGAGACAGAGCCTAACAGAGTCCCTGACATCTAGCAGCCAACCAACAGATCTGCAGCAAAACTAAATCCAACATATTCATGCTTCAGAAATAATTAATAGAACATACCATTTATTTATCTTTTTTATCCAAAGAAGGGCAACAGATAAATCATCCAAACGTGCAGAACATATATCTAATGTGCAGAACACTTAATTTTAATCTCACAGTGCATGATTTTAATCAAACTTACGTACATAATATTTCCGTAATCTAATCCGAGGCAGAACCAACATATTAATAACTCATTTTTAGCAATAACAACAACTAACCGAGCATGTTATCCCAACATTTCATAACCACCAGTAGGCGAACAAAAGGATGAATCTAATCGATAGAGCACATTTCACTCCCTCGATCTCTCTGTTTCCCTTTCGCGTCTCCCTTTCTCTCGATCGCTCTCTTTTCCCCTTTTTCATTGTCTTCAACCGGACCAGCGAACTAGCAGCATGAATCGGTTCACGTGCTAAACTGGTTCAGCCCTTATTCCCCCTTTAATTTTCTTTATTTCAATTCTTCATTTAATCCCCATTTAATTACCCTCTTACTTTTTAATTCCAACTGATCCCCCCTTCTTTTCTTCCATAAACCAATAACTCCTTAATAATACCCCTCCAAATTAATCCTAATTATCATCCAATAAATTCCCTTAAATCATAGTCTATCGAATATGTTCTTGATAATACCCCGATAAATATCTAAATAATCCGAATATCCCAATTTACTTTCCAATTATCCTCATTAAATTCTGTTATGAAAAGTTGAAGTATTATAGCTAGAGTGCTTAAAGCATCAAGAGGATTCATCCTCCCAATGTACGTATCATATAACCCATCTTCTCACAGTAAAAGATGTCACCGGATAGCCTCGGGATACTTTAGTGCTAGAGTGCCTATAATATCAAGAGGATTCATCTTTCCAATACATGCATAGATATCACATCATCAATATGGCATAATATCAAGAATAAACTATGTACGAAATGTAAATGTGAGAAAACATACATATACGTAAAAATTGACGTGTTGTCGAACAATCCCCGTCTGGTTTTCAGGTGTGGTATCTCGCAAAATGACAATTTTGAAAACCATAAAGCAATGCAGTGCAAGAAATATAAAGATCCCTACCCCGATGACGATCACAACATGCTTACTGATAAGCCAACTTCACGCACTATTAGAAGGTAGGTCACACCTCATACATCTCCAGAACCTATAACAAGGCCGATGTTAACATCCACACACATAACAAGGATAACAGACCAGTCTCAATCAAGAATAAAATTCAAGACGGCTTCTAGGAACAACCACGAGCCCCAACTTGAAAACCAAATCTATGAATCCCAACCTTTGTAATGACCCAATTTTTCTTACGTTTAAAATCATGTGAAATTTAAAACTTTCATTTTCTTTTATAAAAACAGCAGAAGACTTTTCGTTATAAAAATCCCTCTTCATAAAACCTTTTGGAAAACGTAGCGGAAACATAAAACACATCATTTAAAATACAATACATAAACCTTTTTACAATCATTTTCTTTTAAATGCCTTTAGCCTAGCTAGTCACAAGATTCACACGTGCAAATCCTTCATCAACTGCTCCTCAATACATTTCCTTGCATACCTACATCAACAAGACTTAAACTATGAGCCTAACGCTCAATAAGTGATATAACATAAAATCTATAATGCACATGTCATGCAGCTTTTAAAATCTATTTTCGTTTTCTGTTTCTATTTCTGTTTCAGTATCTTTTATTTTACATTATCCGTTTGGTTGCCGGGCTCCTTCTTACGGAACAACCTCACGACCTCGTTTCCACGTGAGAATAACCTATTTAGTATCCGAACTCACGTAGAAATATGTCCACTTACGTTTATTCGTGGTCGCACTATAGTCTAGAGCATTGGAAATATCATCGGATAAGAATAGATACATCCTAGAGATCTAGCCTGGGCAGACCCGTCACCCATCCCGACGGAAATTGAGATGCATCATCTCGTAGTTTTCCCAGATACCGAATCCACGACACTTAAGCAGAACCGTCTCTCAATTCCGAGGGAGATGAGATACATCATCTCGAAATTCTCCCAAACATCATCATCACTAAACCCTTCGATCTCCAACGTCTATTTACGTTTATTCACATTTCATTTTCGTTATCGTTTTCCTTTTCAAAATCATCATGAAAACCATTTGCGTATCATTTTAAAAATCATAATGCATGATGCTCGTAAATGCATACATTTTAATCTCCTTTATATAGGCCCTCAAAACATGTTTTGTCTTATTATCACTATCTGTAACTCAATACTAATAAACATGTCGTTAAAAGAACCTATCTCTATTAAATACACAGCAAACATCAATACAATCCTCGATACTTATTCATTAATAAACAATAGTTTATCAAACTCATTGTTACCCTATAATTATTTCATAATTGTCTACATGCCTAGAATGTAACACCTTAAAACCTCCTCTGATATCTAAATTACCAATTTATCCACAATAGCCTAACATTCCAAATATATTCTTACTAGACATCGGTAACATTGCTCAAACCAATTCAAACTATCCAACGATATTATCAAGACAGTGAACATAAACAACAACCTATCAAGCATCAGGGAATACATTCAAGCCAATCGCAATTAAGCAACCCCACACAACACCTCGAAAATAACATAACAATACTTATCCTCCAACATGCTTATCAATGAGCAAAATAATATAACCTCAATAGCATGGTCCTAACAAACAACAGATAACAACATCAAACCATTTCTACCAATAACAGGTTATGAAGCACATCAAAATCTCCAACAACAGGTTATTCCCTTGACAGATTACCCAATAACTAAACAAACTACCATTCAAAGAGTTTACCATTACAGACGTTGGATAAAGAAAAATCATCACTATCCTCATTCATATTTTCCAAAGCAATACATAACAGAATTAAACTTTAATAACAAGAGAGACACTTTGAAAACCTAAAGGACCAGGAAGAGAACTTAGAGCAGCTTCTCCTTCCCAAACTCTCTCTCACTCTGTATTTCTTTCTCTCACTCTCTTTCTCCCTATGTAATTCATCCAAGTGCATCCTCCCTCAAGCACTTCCTCTGTCTTTGGCATTTTCAGTTCAATACCAAAACGCAGAACAACCAACAATGGAGCACCATCCCGCGGCAATACCCATCAACAAAACCGAACACAACAAAGAAGAAATGCATCACAGAACAGAACTTGACATCCAAAATAAAACCTAGGAAATCAACAACACTCGGCAATGGAGACTGAGAAACCAACACACAGGGGACTTATCTCACATTGGCATCGGAGAAACATCGCCCCTGCCATCCGCTTCACCATCCCCTTCAGTTCTGCCAATATTTGCCTCGGTTAGGCGTTGCAAATTCCCAGCTCGTGGGTTCAATTACTCCAAGCCCTAGCCCCACGACTCGCCGCCCTGGCACCCAGCGTCGTCACCCACAACTCCATCGCGAAGCCCAGCCCTCCGCGGAAGTCACCACCTTTGCCCGAGTCTCTCTTGAGCCCTTCGCCCCTGTCGCCTCTCTGTGTCTCACCTGCGTCCTTCTCTCTCTCTTTCTCAAATTTTTGTTGCGGTCACTCTTCCCCATTTTCCCCCTCTTTTCTTTAATGCCAAACCGGCTCAAGGATGAATCGGTTTGAACCCACATCTCCTCTCCCTCATTTTAATTCCCTTTTCATTTAATTAATTATTTCATTTTAATTTAATTTCTTCTTTTTATTTAATTAATTCTTTTATTTAGTTAATCCCCCATCAAATAAATATTCAATTATCTAATTATACTCAATTAATTTTTCAATTATCCTTACTTAATTTCGTTACAGAAAATCATGATATTACAACTTTATCACTCAACAACCTAAACAAGGCTTTATTAGAAACTATCAGTTCTAGGAAAACAACATATATGTCGGATAAGTCCTAACATCCATCTTCATACAACTTTAAACCACAACCCAACATTTTCTATTTCAGCCCAACTATTATTTAATCCTCAACCTTTGCAGAAATTAAACAACAGGAACAACAATTTGCACTCAACCTATGCAAAATCCTTTCTAATGTATAGCAGCCGAAACAGAACAGAACCAACATCATGGACAACAATAAATTAAATATCCCTCACCTATTGTTATAAATCCACAACTCAACAACCAACAGAATTAAAATCCAAATTCATTATCTTCAGAAAAACCTAAACGAAATAGAGGCATTCCTAAACCAACAAAGCACTATTCTCAACAAAAGTCATCTAAGCAGTCACTAGAAAAATAAAAGAGTCTACTTAACCGAGCATCATCCCAAACCTGAAAGCCCAACACTAGCTATCAACACCGTAATCGGAAATGACAGAACCACAGACCCAATGAGCAGAGCAATCAATCCCCACAATATTTATCTAACAGTAACATAATGGAAGACAGGAAACCCAATCGGCAGAAAGCAAAACAAAGAATGCAAACACCACAGCAGAACCAAAATCCCAAAAGTTTGCTAACGGAACAATCTCTAGAATTTCATCACAACAAGAACCAGTTTTCAACTCAGTACAATACTTTCAACCTATCATTGAGGGCTATTAACATAGCAGAATTCCAACATCAAAAATATAATTCATCATGTAGAAACTGCAGCAAGGATAAGGACAACTACCATCACTAACCGGAATTCATTTAATCACCAAAAACGGTGGCAAAGAACAGGAGCACACAATTGGCATTTTCATCAAAACAGAAACAAAGCCAATGTGGCCGAGAGACTAATATGCACGGTAATATTACCTCAACGAAGGAAATGGAGAAAAGCTCAGCTAAAAAAATGACAGAACAAGAACGAGGAGAAAAAAAACAATTCGGCCGAACCCCAACAGAAATCAAAACAGCAACTAAAAATCAGAGACCCAATTTCAGGGCAGAATCCAACATAAAAATAGGAAATCAAAAATCAACCCTAGTTCACTCATTACTCACCGCAATCAGAGAAATGGCGGAATGAGCTCGACCCTGCCAAGCCCAGCTTTCCTTCTCTTCCGCATAGAGCTCGTGGGTCGCCGTTGCCCATTCGCCCGAAATCAGCCTCCACCGCCAAATCGCTCGCCCAAATGGAAGGAGGAGAAGAAAATGCCCTATTTCTTCTAATCTGCCGAAGGCAGAAGGAAATGAGGCATTCTCTCTTTTTGTCCCCTTTATTCTAATCTTCTTTTCATCATTTTATTTATTCTTATTCTTTCTTTATATTTCTCAAATTCTTTCATGCATGCTGGGTAGGGTTGGGCAAGAACCTGACTAGAACTGAGAACTGAGAACCGACCTGGAATCGCGCTTCGGTTTTGGGTCGATTCTGGTTCTCGGTTCCTATATTCTTAAATGGTCTCGGTTCTGGTTTTTTGTTTTATTTGTTGTTCGGTTCTCGGTTATGTAAACCAAGAATCGAGAACCGCATGTTGTTGAAAAGAAAAAAGGGACACAGGACTCAGGACACTCATGAAGGTAGCCGGATGCTACGAAACTAGAAGCGAAGGAGAGAAAACAATCTGCGAACTTGGAACTTGCGAGAAGACGAATCTACGAACCTGGAATCAAGACGCGAGAAGACGAATCTTCGAACTTGGAACCGAGAGGCGAGAAGACGAATAGTTACTTCTGGATTTAAGGTTTGCGATTTTGACATAGATTTTGATTTAGGAGTGACTTCTATTTTTTATTTCTTCTTTGTTTTAGTAGGGTTTTCAGTTCTGATAAACTATATTCTCTCACAGTACAACAATCTGATGATCAATGCTTCAAACATAATCATTCCTTCGGGAGGACGCCATTGTGAACACAAAATTGCCGCATAGTTGATAAAATGGAAACAGGTATTGGGCGACAAAATTTCTTCCTGCTCAATGCAATTGATAAAATGATTTTTGGGTGTACGCTAACGTCCAAACAATACTGATGCATATTGAGCAGGAAGAAATTTTTTATTGCCAATTGCACAATGAGATCTTCAGAGACTCCCTTGAATAGGTATGAATCTTTCACTGAGATCAAACATTCTTGTTGAATATACCGAGAAATTCTGGTTGACAAAGTTATTTCATTGTTAAATTTTGGTTGACAAATTCGTTGCGCTGAAAAAAGCTGACAAAATTTCTTCCTGCTCAATGCAATTGACAAAATGATTTCCAGGTGTATGCTAATGTCCAAACAATACTGCTGCATTTTGAGCTGGAAGAAATTTTTTATTACCAATTGCACAATGAGATCTTCACAAACTTCCTTGAATACGTATGAATCTTTTTTCTTTCATTGAGATCAAACATTCTTGTTGAATATACTGAGAAACAATTGGGAAATTTTGGTTGATAAAGTTATTTGATTGTTAAATTCTGGTTGACAAATTCTGCATTACTCCTCCATTACGCTGAACAAAGTTACTTGATTGTTATTGCTCTAAGAACTGGAACCGAACCGAAACTGAGTGTCGGTTCCGGTTCCGGGTCTAGAACTGCACGGTTCTGGTTCTGGTTCTGGTTCCGGTTTTTTAATCTTGGAATCGATAACCGAATGGTCGATTCCAAGAAGTTCAGAATCGGAACCGAGAACCGATTTGCGCACCCCTAATGCTAGGCACTTCTTTCTTAACTCTTATTTTTAATTATTTTCTCTTTTATTTTATTTACTAAAAATATATAAATGTATACATAAATATCATATATTAATTTATTACTCCAATTCACGACTTAAAATCCGAATAATTTAAAATGCCAACCAAAATTATTTTTTATTCCAAATAATTTACAAAACACATTTTCAAAAACAAATTTCCACTCGAAAAAACCCAATTTGATTGTTTTACGGAAAAACGCACACGACACCGATACGCGATAAAACAGTTCAACTCTTTCACATTGGATTGAGAGTTCGAGAAAAATTTACACGTGACATTTTAAAACTATTTTAAAATCTTAAGACTTGGCTCGTTAAACTCGCTAGGCTCAACTCGTTTAACTCGCTAGGCTAGGTGAGCTAAACTTTTTCCGGCACAGCTCGACTGGCTCGTTTTTCCCCTCTACCTTCAAATGCACTCTATCTGTTTGTATAAATACCGAGATGAAAGTTTCGTTGATAAAAATAAGTTGCTCAATTAACACTCATTATTCGAAACAAGTTTTTTTATTCTCTACCTAATTATTTGAGATAAATCTCATTGTTAACTGGACTAATGAACTCAAAAACTGTTATTGAAATATAAATTTCAGCAAAATATAACGTTTGCATATCTTTTTAGCTAATAGTTTTTTATTTTACTTTTTCTAGAGCATTGCTGGAAACAGTAATTATAACTACGTCATATGTGTCTGTTGGATGTATTGTGCTTGATGAAAAAATTAAGAAATGCTAAATGATTTACAATCAAAGTATTAATGAGAAAAAAAATCTTCATACGAGCTTTGGTTCATCCCCTACAACTCCTTTCTTTTCTCCATCTTTCTTTTTTCTCTCCCTCTTTTATTCATTATTTTTCTTTCTTTTATAAATACCATATTTCTCTTCCATTTTTTTTCACAAAAAATTCTTTCAATATTTTAATATTTTGTTTCTCAATTTATATTACTTCATCAAAATATACAATGTTAAATATTTATAACGATATTTATGTGATATATTTTTTTATTGAGTTATCTCAAATAATTTTTTTCCTTCAATACATGTCATTTTATATATTACTAAAACAATTTTGTTAATCAAATGACTAACAATTATATTTTGACATTATAATAATAAATAATTATTATAATTTTAATAACTAAATTTTAAAAAAATATATAGTATATTGATATAAATTAGAAATATTTATGTTTGCTCGGCTTGGCTCGGCTCGGCTCAGCTCAGCTCGTTTAATTCGTGGCTTGTGGGTCGGCTTCGAGTTGAAAATGTTTTTGGGTGAGCTCATAAAGCTCAGCTCGTTGGACTCGCTAGGCTCGTTGGACTCGCTAGGCTCGTTAGACTCAGTGAACTAGATTTTTTTCGGCTCGGCTGAACCGACTCGTTTGTCACCTACATTCTAAACCTAATAGTTAAATATAAAATTCATGATTAAATGCTTTAATTTTAATATTAATTAACTCCATCCTAAAAAGAAAAGAAAAAAAATATCAACTACAATATATTTCCAATGTTTTCCTCAAGCAATGGTCATTAGAACTACAAACTCAAACACATTATTCATATCCAAGTTCCTCAATTTCACTTCAATCAATTATAACTTTAAAATTTAATAATTCTTCAACTATAATCTAATATTAATGTTTCCTTAAGCGATGATTGATTAATGTTAAAAACTTAACTCATAAATTTATACCCTATGTCCTCAACTTCGTATAAATCAACTATATCGCCAAAATTCGTAAAATAAAATCCAACTTTCACATTTTCTAAACAATTGTCTTAAACTAAACATTGAAATATAATTCTCATCTTATGTTCCCAACTTCTCATTGATCTAAAATATTCAAATTTAAGTTTGTATATTCTCCTAACTTAAAATTTACCAATTGTATTTCAACAACCTAGAATGTTCTTATATAAATCTTTGTAGACTTTTATATCAAAATTTGAGTCTAAAGTAGGGTACTTGTGCAAAATTTGGTGTTAGTTCTATACCCATTTCTCATGCTTATATTAAACTAGGTTTAAATTTTCATAATAGGTTTTTTAAGTATAATTGGAAGGGAGTTTATTAATTAAGACCAAGTCTTTTAGGATTAACAATAGCTCTAAATCACAAAACTTATTCTAAAAAAAATATTAAAATATACTTTAAAATAATTAAAAATATTTTCAATAAAAGAATTCTAAATAAACACAATATATTAAAGTTCAAAATTATATATTCAAGTTTTTTATAAAAGTATTTCTAAAAAGAACAATAAAAATTATTTACTTGTTCATCAATAATCTTTTTAATGTAGATGAATATACCTATAGTATACAAAATCTAATAAATCTAGTACTCTAATACCAATTGCAAAAACCTCAAAATTTATTTATTTTTTTTAATTTCAAATCTTAAATTTTTTTCAAATTGATTGAAAAGTTAGGTTTGATTAAGTAGTTATAAATCTTGACTTAAAATATGTAAAACCTCGAAAACATCACAATCATATATTAAGTAGAAAAAATAATTTAATAATTATTAGTAAGTAATTTATTTTTAGTTAATCATTAAATAATTTTATTTAATCAAATACAATTATCAACAATAAAATTAAAATACTTAAAAGAGTTAAAAATTCATTTTCTAACAAAATAAAATATGAAACAAGTATCAACACTTTATTAATTAAAACATTAAAATATAATTTATTCAAATGCTAAGAAATTTAAATATGTAATATTTTTAAATGTTAAAATAACAAATATAGTTTATTTATAATATTAAAACTAAATAGGAAATTAGATTTATTCTCATAACATAACTACACCCTCTTCTGTATACTCTTCTGCCTCCAAAAGATTCATGATCAACGTCAGTTATTCCTCAGATAAAAATTCATGTACAGCACAAAACTACTAATGAGAAATAATCTCAACAAGTAAAACACGTAGATATATGAATTAATTGCATACATGACCAAGTTCCATGCTTTAAAAAGTTACAAACTAATTAGAACTTATTTTTCAATCTTACCATGCGTTCAGGTTTTTAGAAAATTAGCAGTTTCTTAACCTTATAAGATTTCATCGGTCATCTCATATTTATCATGTGTTGCGACTTTCAGACAACCTTACCATCATAAGGTTGTATCAGCTATCTCATATCATGTTTTTCGTCAATTCCATCAGATTCATGCACTTATACTCGCATACATTATGTCCTACAAATTTTATCTTTTTAATTTTCTATGTTAATGTCTAACCATATGTGTCCAAGTAAAATATCATAATTAAATAATAAAATAAATATAAAGAAAATAATCTAAATATATGTTTTGTGATGTATGGTTTATGGTCAAAACATTGAAAAACTAGTATTTTACTTGTATTATGAGGAAGTAGAGTTTTAGGGATTTTCCAAACCTTCAGATAACTTTCCCTGCTGATAAAATTCTAGGTTGCTAGAGTTGAGTTTGGATTGACTTGGACGATCTAAGAGAAATCTTGTTCAATAGGTCTGGTCTGGTTCTGTTTGGCTAGATTAGGGAAGCATGCGGTGGTCAAAAATTGAGCGTGGCAAATTCATCAAATGTGTGCATTTCTCCAATTGATTAATAAGTTCCATAGAGCTCTGGAGAGAAAATGTATTGCTTCGATGTGAGTTTTTCCTTCACGGTGAAGCTTAATTTATAGGGAGAGGTCCTTAGTATTTTCATTTTAAAAGGTTAGAAAATCAAGGCTAGATTCAATATTGTTTTAAGAATTGATTTATTTTCTTATGTTAGATATTGAAATAAATCATTGATTTAGGGTTGATTATTTTTCCCAAATCAAGAATTAGGAAATAATTTTTCTGAGTATGGCTTGATGGGTTTTTAATTTGGGAAGATTGATTGACTCCTAAATTTGCATAATTAGGAATAAAATTTTCCATTTAATTTAATAGTTTTTAAGCCTAAAATCTTAAGATTTTATTGTAATTAGATTTTATTTATATTATTTTAATTGCATATCTTATAGAATTAAAAATTAATTCTTTTGTTTTATTTTACATTATTAAAAGAGATTTATTAAGATTCTATCATTATTTAAAATTTAAAATATTCTTTTTAAAAATTTGAAGATGTGACAGTAAAATCTAATGAGGTTTTAGTAAATTTGAAAGATTCATCTACCCTTAATTAAATAGAGTATTTAGTTAATTTGGTAAGATTTTATGATATTTTAGGATATTTGAATTTTGACTATCATAAATATTAAGATTTTATCTTCATTCAAATTTTAAATTCCTTTTAAAGATTTGAAGATGTTCCGGGATGGTTGCACGCTTTTTGCATGCATAAACTTTGAAACTTGTTAACCCGTAAGGAGATGCATGGCCTGGTTAAAGTGCAATATTGAAGGCAACCTACAATGCTCCTTTATTTAGAGCCATCTATGAGAGAGATACCCGAATATTTTGATAAAAGCTGGTCCAAAAGTCATAGGTGTTGGCATTGATTCAGAATCCTCTATTTTAGCCTGCGAGAGAAGATCATGGATATATTTAGAGTTGTTTAGCTATAAAGATGAATCTCATCTGTAAACCACTACACCTAAAAAATAGTGAATGCTCCAAGATCTTTGAGGGTAAGGACGGAGCTAAATTAAGAAGTGAAGGTATCAATGGAAGTAGATATGTTACTTGTAACAATAATGTCATGAATGTAAATGAGCATAATTAGTTGCATACCATCTTTGTTATAATGAAAGATTGAAGGATCCGCCTTTGAAACATTCAAGCCTCATTTCAGTAAGGCAAGAATTAATTTTGTAAACCAAGCACGTGGAGATTGCTTAACACCCTCCCTATAAAGCCTTTCCAAGGAGAAAGCCACAAGGAGGACGTAATATTTTATTCATTATGATGAAAGTTAATTACATAGGTAAATAACATCCAAAATATGAAATGTTATGCAAGTGAATGGTCTAAAATATTTTTCCTATTTAATATTTGGCATAAACTATTATTATTAAGTTGGTAACCTACAAGAACTCTAAAGGGTGCATGTAATGGCAATTCACCCTCTATAAATAGTGGAGCTGTGCTTTTGGTCTTCAAGCTCAATTAACCACAAAAGTTTGCACTACACCATTAAGTAAGATTTGTGGAGAGCTTTGAAAGATTAAGAACAATTCTAGAAGATAAAAGTTGAGGTGATACATTAATGATTGAAGGTATTTATATTTTCGATAATTTTTCTGCTCTAATCTCTATGTATTGCCCTGATAAATCATTTATGTATTATGTAAAAGATTTTATGAACAAATATTTTATAAAAAAAGATATGTACCGTAATCGTTAATTTGGAACTTGATGCAATGTAATTAAATGAAGAAATAGTTTGAAAAAATTATTAAGTGGAAAATTGTTACGGATTGTGCATTTTTGAGTTCTCGGTCGACTTGTGGTTGTGGCTTCAGTTGAATATTTTGATCGAAAATGCATTCTGGTGACTGCTTGCATTTTGGGTCGACTCAAGGTCGAGATTTTGGACAAGTATCTCGACCGAAATGCATTCCAAATCACATTTGGGGTTTTCAGTCGCACCGCGGTCGACTAGCAGTTGAGTTGCGGACGTGAAGGATTTGAATCTGCCGAATTCGTTGATTTCTTTGGTCGATATGGGGTCGCATGTTTTGGTTGAAGTTCTTAACCGAAATCCACCTCTGCTTGCATTTTTGACATTTCGGTCGATGTGCGATTGAGGATTTCGAACACCTTCCTCGACCGAAAAACTAACTTAAAGTGCATTTTTCTGTTTGTCACTCTCTCTCATTCTCATTTCTTTTTCCCCGATGATTTTCTCCTCACTCGAGGGGATTGCCTCGCCTATCCCCTGCACAATTAAATTGCCCACATGGAGGTTGTGCATTGGATCACTTCCCTTGAATCGAGTAATCGTCACTTCAATTCTGGCCTTTGCATAAGTCTGTTTTTTGCTCTCTCTCTCTCTCTCATCTATAAGTTGATGGCGTGGGTGATGTTTCTGGATGCTGCCCTGTGTTCTGCGACTGAGTGAAGGGAAAAAGGGTGAGTGCTATATTTTGTTTAGGGAGTGAGGAACGTTTTGTGAGCTGTGGAACAAGAAGTGAGCCTTGTTGTTGGAAAATCTCCTAGGTGTGTGCTGCAGCTGTGAAGTGTGCTACGGTAGAGTGACATTCTACTAAAGGTAAGGATTGGGATGTATGTGGAGGCACTACATCGCGAGATTGTTTTGTTGTTTGAACACTGAATTGGTTATTGTAGTTATATGTCAATATACTTTGGTAAGTTGGATTATTATTCATTGTTAATTCCTGTTGAATTGAGAAACTGAGAAACTGATTCATGTATGAAGTTAGCCTAAGTGTGTTAGGCATATTTATATTTTGATGATGAGAAATTTAACTAAAGTGTAAAAGTTGTTTATTCATTGAATTAATAATTATCTTTTTTGATGTTTAAATTGGAAATACCCTTGATCAAGGGTATTGGGATTGTTTAATATGCTCTTCTAAGTCTATGCAGTGATATGGAAGATTTGTATGACTTAGAGGATGCGTCTTGTGCAAGATTGAAGTGTCAAGTACACATGCGGACACAGTTTGATGAAGTGCGGATGGTGTGGAGGCGTCCAGATTCAGCGTCCTCAGTGCAAACTATGTTAGAGCGGACGTTACGGACGCTACGGACGCCATTACGAGTCATCCGATTTGAATCTGCCATTTTTAAGATTCATGCGGACGAGTCACACGGACGAGGCGAACGCTATTTTGCGTCCGCGTCCCTTCAGCGAAGCGGACGAGAGAAGAAGCTAACTAAATGGCCACAGACGCCAATCCGTGACGTCCTATATGAATCTGTCTTTCAGAGCTTGACGCGGATGATTCACGCGGACGCTGGGTTTTGCGTCCGATTTGCCTCTGTCCATTTTGGTGATCAACGCGGACGATTCATGCGGACGGTAGAGACGGGAGAATGGCGTCCGCAAGTACGCAGATTTCTCTAACGGCTATTTTCCAACGTTCGACTGCGGACGATCCTAAAGGTGTTGAGGATGTCCGCACTGGGAAAGTTTATAAATAGAAGGGCTTCGAAGAAGGAAGTAACCGAAGCGATATTAAGCGAAGCTCTGCCAAATTTCTGACTCAACATTTGTGTATGAATTTGAGTGATAAAACATCCTCCAAAGTGCTTGTGTGAGATCATTAAATTTTTGGAAGGATTGTTGTATTATGAGAGCTCAACATTTTCCGAGAGAAAATTAAGTTATTGTAAAGGTTCGATTGACACCCGTGCAAGTTCAATCAATTGTAACCAGACGTGGTTAGTTGAATACATCTTCAAGGGAGGACCTTGAAGCGCAGACGTAGGCGTGCTTTGCCGCACCGCGTTAACAATTCGGTGTCAAGATTTCTAACTCTATCTCTTATATTATTTGTCTTATTGTGATTGCTTTATGATTAAATTGACATTAGTTAGAAAAATTATTATCGCACGAAATTTAGTAAATAACCTAATTCACCCCCTTTTAGGTTAATTTCGATCCTTCATGAAGTTGGAATACCTGCTGTAAATCATTAGCCGTAAGAGACCTTATTGGTTGTTTGAATAATGCCATTCACTGTTGCTGTGAAACTACACTGTGATCTGCTTAAGACTTATGGTTGTTCAATGCTACTTTGATTTTTACAATAAAGTTGGTCGGTCTTGGGTATTTGATGTCATCTTTTACATTGCCGTGAATATAAGGAATTTAACACTGTCAAGATAGATGTTGAGGAAAATGGACAGAAAATATCAGCCCTCAATTGAAATAATGCGTGATTTGCTCCCTATCAAATTTTTCTCCCTATCAATTTGTGCTCCGTGGTTAACACATAACTTATCCCCTATTAATTGATTAAAGCATAAATTACCCTTGAAGTTATAACATAAACTGCTCCCTGTAAGGTTAAAATATGAATTACTCTTTATAAGTAAAGTTCAAATTTCCCACCACTAGCAAATGTTTGATCTAGTTGATAGCTCTCATGATTATGCCTTATAAATTGTTGAGAAGATACTAAATAATAGAAAGGGATGGGTTAACTTAGGTATGAAATGTCATAGCCTTACTTCAATTCATGTTTCCAGTTTGTATTTTGTATGTATATATATATATATATATATATACATTTGTGAAATGTACGTGACATCCATGTATCATACTTAAGGCTGATGAAATTGTGAGTATATTGCATGACATGCCTAATATATGTAAATAGGCATGTGGGGGTTCAGGAGAATTGATGATGATCCATCGGTGGTGACATCCTGAATGGATGTATCTCCTCCCACGTAAAGAGCGGAGTAACAGTTAAGCTACGTGGACCATAGGATGTATCATCTTCTTTTGTACGGAAATCCCCAATGTCTTCAACAAAAGAGTATGGTGACGACATGTGGTGACACCCTAAATGGATGTATCTCCTCGTCGGAGTAACGGTTAAGCCATATGACCATAGGACATATCCATCTCTCAGTATACCAGAAAAGATAGGTTCTTTTCTGTAACGCATCGTATGACATGCTCTAGCATTTGCATTGCATTCCATTTTAATTCTTGCTGAGTGTTAGACTCATTATTTTCTCCCGTGATGTAGGTGATTCTTATGATACATGTGGCGTGCAAGCTGAGGAGGAGACATTACAGGATGATTCCTTGGGTTATCAGCTAGGTTCGACCTAATGGTTGTGGCTCATAAAAACAATGTTGGTTATTTTGGAAGTTTACTTCTCCTTTTTGATATGGTAATTGTTTTGTAAGCATGGACCTTTATTGGGAGGATTGAAACTATGTTTTGAAAAATTATTACCTATTTCCATTCGATTAAGTTTGACATGTTTTCAAATGAATTTTATTTACTCTGATTTACACGTTTCGAATAAATTAACCAAAAAATTTTATAACACAAAAATTTAAAATACAGAAAAATGGTTTTTAAATGAAACGGGGCGTTACACTTTAAGCATATGGTTTTAGCATAATAAATTATTTAACGTCTAACATTTGGTATTAGAACAAAACTAAGTTAATATAGCCTCTTGATGTTTCACGATGTTTTAAAGTTTATAAAAATTTATTCGTATTTGATTTTTTAGTTCGAGTTTAGTTTTTTACAACTATAAATCATAAAATAATGATATAAATCCTTGAGAAATTGAAATCTGAATGAAATGGAATTTAAAACAACAATTTTTGGGGCCAGAATCATGAGAACTGGTTGGGTTCTCGTTGGGCCTCATGTTTAGATTTAGGTCACACAAAAGCTAAACCAGACTGCTGATGGTTGAAGACAACCAAAAGTACAATACCAACAGGACCAACAATGCTGCCCAACAATTGGCTTTTCTTTTTCTAATGTGTTTTCTTTACTATATAAATGAAATTCGTTTAATTTTAAAAAAATTAAAACTTGTTTGTTCCTCTTTTGTGATTCCAACCCATAGGGGTGTTCAAAACCAAAAAAGAACTGATTAACCGAATCGAAACTGATGATCCACAAAGGGGTGCAATCGGGTCAACAATGGGGACTGAGCGGTTATTAGCTTGTACCAAAAACAGAACACCAATTTGTAAAGTGTATAACTTCCTTTTTAGAACTCCAAATAACACCAATTTTGTACACAGCCAAAATTACCAGTTAATAGCGTCACCTCCAAAAATCTCGTTCTAATTTAGAAATTACAAAAGTTATGCCAATGGAGAGATTTTACTCGAAAAATTGCCAAATTGACAGTTTTTTTTTATCCCAAATGGAAAGTGCACAAAACTCATGCCTCACCTCAGGTCCAAATAACACCAAATTTGGCACACTCAGTCCTTGACTAGTAACAAATGAAACGCCAAAATCTAGAATCCAAACGCACAACAAGATAAAAATGACAATGGAACTTACAAGCTGGTTCGAGAATTGCTTTATCGGTAATCCCTTCAATGGATCTTTTGTACAAAGGACCACTCTACCTTGCTTTAATGTTTGTCTTCTAAACCTCTTCTCTAAATACCACCTCTGGAAAGAGTTGATGGAAGGGTTTGTAATACTATGACTGTACATAATATAATTTAATAAGGATAATTAGAAAGTAATTAGGAGTATTTAGATTAATTGAGTAATTTTTGGGGTATTACCAAGGACGTATTCGTTAGATTATAATTGATGGAAATTAATGTAATTAAAATAAATATTAATTTAATTAATTTAAATTATAATGTTGGGGATAAATAAAATGGAGTTAAAATAAAAGAAAAAAAATTTTAATTAAGAAAGGGGAAAAAACTAGTTCACGCTGAACCGGTTTGGCTGAAGCAAAAAACAAATGGCCTGTGGCCATTTGTTATGGCGATGCGAACCCGAGATGAACGAGAGAAGGAGAGGGAGATGAAGGAGGGAAGCGAGCGACGAAGAGGGAGAACGACAGAAAGAGGGGAGTGAATTGGGTGGCTCCTTCCCGACGGCAAGCAGACGGTGACGATGAGCAGGTTGCGGGGCTAGAGCTCCGTGGGATGTTGGACTTTGCGGGTTGGAGCTCGGGTCCTCGATTTTGGCTACGGGTCGTGGGATGCGGCGATGCTTTGCCGATTTTCCTGGTGGCTGGCGATGGCGATGGCGTAGGCGAGGTTGTGATTCCAGCCTCGTGTTGATGAGGTAAGGCTAGCAGTTTGTGCTGGACCGGCTGAAGGCCGGGTCCAGCTTGTGGTTTGGTCCGAACCAATCCGACAACTCGGACGTGCGTGGAATGGTGCTGATGTTCAGGTATGGCTAGAGGCATGGAACACCTCTCTCTAGTGACTTGAAATGTCGAGAAGAAGAAGAGAAAAGAAGATGTGAGAAGGAGTTGAATAGATCTCTAGAGAAGTGATGCCGAGAGAGAATTGTAGACAGAGAGATGCCGAGAGAGAATTGTAGACAGAGAGAATGACAGAGGAGTTAGGTGAAGAGTTGAAGTCCAGAGAAGGAGATGGCTTGGACTAAGAGCTCTCGGGTCTCTGTGTTCCTTCAGGTAAACTCTCTTTGTTCCTTTGAGTTTGGTGCCTTATTGATTGGATGCCACTTTTGTTGTTTGCTGCTTATCGGTTTTGTTGTGGTGTTGATGAATTGCTGCGACTTGGTCGGAGATGGAGCTCCTGAAGTTAAGATTGCTGGCCAAGAACTATGAAGGGTGAACTCCCTGCTCTCGGGTGCCTTGTTGGTGAGATTTCTCCTCCTCTGTTAGTTGTTAGCCTGATGCATGTATGGGTAGATATTATGATGGGTGGTGGGACGTAGAAAAGTGTTAAATTGATGTTTTAAATCAACCTGTTCAATGATAGATCTCTGTTTGTTAATAAATTGTGAATAAATTGAATACGTTGGATGTATGGAATATGTTGGATATATGTTTGGATGTACGTTCTGGGAAATCGATATTCTGTGAAGTTGAATTGTGAATATAGCACCCTGTTGGTTAATTTCCAAAAGCATGAATATGTTGGATTTAGTTTTGTTGTGCTGCCCTCTGTTGGTTGTTGATTGAATAACTTCTGCTTGCAATTATAAAGTGAAATTGTTATGATTGTTTGTGGGGAAGTTAATATGTCGAATTGGACTATGTTGCTAGAGGAGGAGTTTTTAATTAGCTAAACATGATTTATGTTTAGGAGTCAAAGCAGTTCTTAGAATTATTGTACAATTTAGAATACGGAAAGAAAATGGAATTTATAAATGTTAATGGTAGATGTTTTAATTATGAAGGAGTGGAAAAGAGAAGAAGGATAACTATTAAACGTCAAATGCGATAAGGCTTTGAGGTAAGGAATCAGGTGTGTCTTGGCCAGTGGAGGCCCTACCCACAAGTAGTGTGCGTGAGTGGTGTAGATGTCTTTATTGTTAGTTCGTTGTAATTCTCTTTACTGCAAATGCTTTACTTGAGTTGCATAAATAGTTGTGTAAATTCCTTTACTGATAGTTCCTGTTATTGATATACTGCTGTTAAATTTCCTGCAACTTTCTTTATGGTACTTCCTTTACTACAATTACTTACTTTGATAGAGATGAATGCTATGAAGAAGGCTTAATGCTTGAATGTGATGAATGCTTAGTGCGTGAATGATAAATGATCTAAGAGTTCCTTTGATTCTATTCTGTTATATGAATTTTTACTGCCTTACTTCATGTCACTATGTTATTAGTGCTACATACATATGTCTATACATATGGGCGCACGCACACACACACACACACACGCATGCACGCACGCATGAGCACACACACACACACATATATTAAATTGGAATATATTGGTTTGGAGAAGAAGAATTAATACAGCAGTTGATCGTGAGGAAGTTGGCAGTTAATCTCTGAAGGCATAAAATATACAGACTTGCAACCAAGTGGTGCTAGTTGATTGTCCAAAGGGAATTAATCGACTGGTAATTCATTGAATAACAAAAATTTCAGATTAGCAGTCGATCACCCATCGACCGGTGTCAAAGGAAATCGTGATTTTGGAGTGATGGTGGTTGATCACCTGATGGAGACTGATCGACTAGCAAAATGGAGAGTCGCCAGAAATGGAAAAATCGTCGCCTGGAAAACGTGTGGATCATCCATTGGCTCTTCATGGACACTCGAGGGTTTGCATTCATTGGCTTTCCATATTCAATAGGACACTGAAGGGTTGGATTGGATGGTCTATAAATTGGAAACCGAGGGGAGTGTTACATTGTTTTGGATGGTAAGAGAGCCGAAGGGAAACTCTGATATTTTAGGGAGGAAGAAACTGTGAGGTTTTCTGTGAATAATATAGAAAGAGAAGGAAGGAAAAATTTTCTAGTCTTTGGGAGTTCTTTGGTGGTTGCTGTGGGTGATTCCATCTGGAGATAATACCATGATGAAGCTGGTGGTAATACCGGTGAGAGAGAGAAGTTTGGAGGATTTGAAAGTGGAGGAATTATCTGGTATTCTCAGAGTGTATCTCCTGCGCTATTTTGGTTTCATGGAGATGCTATGGTGCTATTGTGTTTGTGTGTTGCTACGGTGTGACTATTAGAAGAAAGATTTCGACTAAGGAAGGATTATTGCTAAGGACTCTAGGTAAGAAGTTTGCATGTGTTTTGTCCGAAAAGACATACATCACAAGAATTAGGTGTTTGTTTTCTTAATGCAATTGATTTAAGATCATGTTATTAAGGTTAAAATGTTCAGCTCTTTAATAAGCTTGTTGAGAATAGATTTTGTTATGTTTTGGTTGATTACTCTCTATTGGAATTAATTGGTTAAAAATACTGCAAGTTCTATTGTTGTGAGATGGCTTCTGCTTTGATAAAAATTAATAAGAATTATTAAGGGTATTATATTGGTGGAATTGGTTTTGATAGTTGTTGGAAATATTACATAGGTTTGTTACTACTTATTACGTTGTTCCCCGTTTTCCTTTAACATGTCCACTTATAGAATAGGTAAAAGTTGTTAGTTTGAAAGTACTCCTGGACACTTGATAAACCATTATCATGTTAACTACAAAAATGCTGGCACTTGATAAACTATTATCCCATTAACTACATAAAATGCTAAGTTGAAGACATGGTTGAAATAGTGGAATTGTTATCTAGTCTGTGGTGGAATTACTCTCGGTTATTATTTGGATAAATTGTTGGACTCATTGTATGATGGTTCTCCTTGGTTGCCGTAATGGTGGAGTACTATTGTATAAATTGAGCAATGTTGGGATATTGTTAGATCTAGGTTGTGATTTTGCTATCGATTAAGGATATAAAGAAAATGTGCATTCATGCATTGTTGTTTTTAAAAATGTAAACAGATTTCCCAACATTTGAACTGAATAACTAATAACTGAAATGTAAACTGAATGATTGAAAAGCTTGAGTTTGTTAGTTTGTTTTTGATTGATGTCGAGACAAATAGGCTAACGGTTAGTGAGGCCATTATCGTTGATGCACATAGCTACTAGTGCATTCTTGATTGATGTCAGAACCGATTGTTGTGCATTGATGTGTACAACCGTTAGCAAAGCTTTTGATTGATGTCGGAGCTGCTTAACGGAGGTGATGAGTTGTTGTGCATTGAAGTGCAAAGTAGCTAATAGATGGTTCGATTGATATCAAGGCTTTATCAAGAAATGTTATACATTGATGTGTATGGCAATTAGAGTCTTCAATTGATGTCGGGACTTGTGTACAATGGTTGGAGTCTTCAATTGATGTCGTGACATAGTGCATGGGATGTGCACAGAAAAGAAAGAAAGGAAAATAAAATGAGAAAAATATTTTATAAAAAGGATTTAAGTAAATGCGTTGTATGTTTTATATTTCATTTCACTTCTTACTGAGGGTTAGACTTATAGTTTAAGTTTTGGGATGTAGGTATGCATGGTATCGAAAATAGGAGCAATTGATGAAGCATTTGTACGTTGCGGACTTGGTGGTTGACTAGGCTAAAGAGAAAATGTAAAAGGTTTTATAATATTGTTTTAAGAAAATAAATCTTATTTACGTTATTATGTTTTATTAAGAAAGTTTATTTTATTCTCTTTGTTTTTAAAATACAAGGTCTTTCGCTGTTGTAAACGTTTTATTTATGGAATTTCTAAATGCTTTAATAAGAAAAGTCTTCTGCTGTATTTATAAAAGAAAAAGTCTTTAAAAGGGATAAGTTTTAAATTGTACAAAAAATCAGGATATTATAGATATCCACAATGAAAGTGTAACTTTCCGTAGCTGACATGTAAATTTCTGCAACTAGGTATGTGGGCATCAACGAATTAAGTTAGTGTGGATGTCTGGAAAATGAATAAAGATTATATGATGTTTTGGAGCAGAGGTCTGGAGGTTTAAAACCATTTGTTTAACCATTGCATAAGTTCTTTAAGGATAGTTTGAGACATGAGTAGAGAGTGTTTAGATAGATGTGTGATATCATTTCATGCATAATTTATGTATGCTTAATAACAAGATTTGCATTGTTCATATTACTTGCATTATTAGTATGCATTATATGCATTCAATGTATGTATATGTGGATGCCAAATCATGCATCATGAAAATATTTATATGTATAAAAGATATTATCCGAGTGGTATAATTGGTCACAAAAGAACTCAATATACCTTGCCAGACTATGTATTTATGTGACGTATATAATGTAATGCCCAGATAATCTTCCATGTATTATGTAAAAGATTTTATTTAATATTATATGAATGAAGATATTTCGTAATCATTAAATCAGGAATTGGTGTGGTGTAATTAAAGGAAGGAATGTTTTGGGAAATATTTAAGTGGAAAGAGTGTCACGGATTGTGTAATTTACACTTTCGGTCTACTTGCGGTCGATGTTGGGTCGAAGTGTCTTGATAAAAAATGTATTCTGGTGACTCCCTATGTTTTTGGACGAGTTGGGGTGGAGATTTTGACGTGGTGCCTCGACCTAAACTCGTTCTAGGACACTGGAGGTTTTCGGTCAACATGCTGTTAAGTGCGGTCGAGAAACGTTTGAATCTATCAAATTTATTTAGCCTTTGGGTCGATATACGGTTGACTAGTGATTGAGTGCAGACGAGAAGGATATGAATCTGTTGAATTTATTGGACATTTTGGTCGACATGCGGTCGAGGCTCGGACGCATTTCCTCAACCTAAAACGCAATTCTGAAGGAAATTTGGACGATACATGGTCGAGGCTCAGATGCCTTCCCTCGATCGAAAAATCCATTTTAAAGCGAGAAAGCCATTTTCATTCAGATCATTTCTCTCTCTCTCATTCGATTTCTCTCTTCCCTACAACACGCCTCCCTTCCCTAAGAAGATTGGGGAGCTTTCCACATGCTCTTCTCCTAATGGACCACACTCCATTGAAGGGGGTGATTGTTCCTTCAGTCCAGTCTTCTCTAGCCTTTACGTGGGTTCATCTTCTTCTTCTCTCTCCCTTCGACTATAAGAGGATGGGTGTGAGGTTGTGTCTGGACTTCTATCTTGTGAGCTGTGGCTGAATTGTAAGGTGAGTGTTACATTTTGCCTTGTGAGTGAGAAACATTTTGTGAACTGACTGGGAAGTGAAGTGAGTTTCTGTTTGGCGTTTCTGGGCGTTACTGCTCTCAAATTTCTGCTGTGGTTGAGTTGCTGAGGAGTGTCATTCTACTAAGGTAAGAACTGGGATGTGAGTTGGCCTGTGGAGGCCCTACATCACGAGTTTGCTTGTTGTTTGATATTGAGCTCTAAATTGGTTTAGTTACTGTGAAATGTAGGACCGTCTGGTTGTTAATGTTAGATATTGAATTGGTTTACTTGTTGTGAAATGTGATTGTGCCATGAATTAATGTACTAGTGTTGATTTATTTTAAGCATGAAAGGATGAGTTGTTAGATAGAATGTTGGAATCATACTGTGAAGAACTGTCCTGTTGATACTAAATGAGTTTTGGAATGGATTCTGTCTCCAATTCATGTCTGATTATTACCTTGTATGGGCGTTATGAAATGAACCCGTGAAACTTTGTGGTGAGCATAAATCAAACCTGTAAATTTCTGAATGTAGCATGAATTGCACCTGTGAATTATTGGACAAAGCATATCAACCCCATTGTTGTTCTTGAACACCCCATAAACTCGCTTGATTGTTTCCTTGTATCAATTAGTAGAATTTGAGTTGATAAATGACTTGTTCTCTTCCAAGCACATATGAGTTACTCCTTATAGGTTTCAAATTCTCGTTGCTAGTGAAGGTTTGATTTAATTGAGGGTCACTTGTTGACTGTTATATCCTTTCCACGATTCATTACTAAATGTCATGTTTCCTTTATATGTAAATTGTGAATGGTAGGTGACATTCATGCGTCACACCTAGGACTTATGAAATTGTTAACATAATGTATGAAATAAAATATGTAAATAGGCGTGTGGGGGTTCGGGAGATTTTGTGACTGTCCATCGGTGGGGACACCATAGGATGTATCTCCTCATCGGAGTGACGGTTAACCACGTGGACTCTAGGGTTAATCATTTCTCTTGTATTGAAATCCCCAACGTCTTCCACAAAAGAGTGCAGTGACGGTCATGATGGTGATGCCATAGGATGTATTTCCTCACTGGAGTGACAGATAGCTGTATGACCATAGGATGTATCCGACTCTCGATTTAACAGAAAAGATAAGGTTCTTTTTTGTAATGCATTGTATGACCATGCAATGCATTTGCATTGCATTCTATTCTAATTCTTGCTAAGAGTTAGACTCATTGTTTTCCTTGTTATGTAGGTGATAATGCTTGTGATGTACTAGTTGAGGAGGAGATATTTCAGGATAATCCCTTGGGTTATCAGCCAAATTGACCTGATGGTTGTGGCTCACAGAGTGTTGGGTATTTTGGGTAATTATCATCTTATTTGGAATTAGTAAATGATTTGTAATTGTGAACTTTTGTTGGAAAAACCTAAACTACTTTTTGAAATTTCATTGTCTATTCCACTCAATTAACTTTGTGTGTTCTTAATTGAAATTGATTGCTTTGATTCACGCATTTTGAATAAATTAAAAAAAAAATTTAGATCACGAATTTTAAAATATAGAAAAATAATTTTAAATAAATGAGGCATTACAGTTGGTATTAGAGCGCAACTAGGTCAAACTCGGTTCTGTAGTCTGCTGATAACACGAGGCTCGTTGTGGAATACTACTCCTATTATAAGTCTAGTTCTACTTTGAAAGTGAATTTTGTTTCCTTAATTTACTATTCCCTAATTTGAAATGTAGAAAATTCTAAAATGGCACGAAGAGCAAGAAACAATATACCAGTTCCTAATGAATGAGACGAGACCTTAAGTCGTATTACTGATCTAGTTGAATGCCAAATCCAATTTATGGAGCAGCAAACCCACCTTATGGAAAGATTCATGGTACGCGGAAATGGTAACGGAAATGGAAACCACCATGCTATTGTGGTACCTATGAAAGCTGGCTTGGAGAGGTTTCAGTGACTTAAACCCCCTAACTTTGAAGGCAACATTTCTGATATAACGAGAGCGGAGGGATGGATACGCTCTCTTGAGAAGATGTTTGAATATGTTGAAATACGAGAAACTGAAAAGGTGAAGTGTGCCACTTACCTTCTGACCCACAATGCACAATTCTGGTGGAATTATATGAAAACGACATTGGACATCTGGACTCTCACGTGGGAGGACTTTAAGGAATTGTTTAATGAGAAATATTTAAACTTTACAATCCAAAATCAGAAATTGATGGAGTTTATGAGGCTACGCCAAATGGGGACTGTATCTGAATACATTCAGAGATTTGAGGTGTTATTGAGGTTTGCTCCACACTTAGTGAATGATAATGGACATAAGGTCCAACATTTCATCTAGGGACTGAAGGTGGAAATTTTGAGCGGAGTTAGACTGGCTGTGTAATACCCCGATTTTTCATAATATAATTTAATAAGGATAATTGTAAACTATTTAGGGGTATTTGCATGAATTGGATAATTATCGCGGTATTACCAAGAATGTATTTGTAAGATTAATTTGGAAGGTGTATTATCTGACTTTTTGGACGAACGCGGACGAAAGTGCGGACACCTTCCTTCATCTGAAATCACAATTTTGAAGGGAAGAAATATGGACTAAACCTGTTTGGTTTGGCTCAATCCAGAAATATTGGGATGAATCGGTTTTTAGAAAAAGGGAAAAAGAAATAGGATTAATTGTAGTTAAAATGTGAGAATAATAAAGGGGAGGATTAAATGAAGATTAAGTGGGAAATTAAAGTTAAAGGGAGTAAATTGATGACGAGGAGGACTGAACCGATTTACACGAGAGCGGTAGAAAGGGCGACGAGCAAGGGAGATGCAATGGGAGCACTTGGATCAGCTTCCTTGCGGTGGTACGACGCTGTTTGGTAGGTGAACAAGTTGTGGTCGGCGACGCAGTCTATAGGCTAGGGCTTGGTATCGCGGGTTGAAATCGGAGCTCCTGCCGGCTGTGATTCTGGCGTCGGGTCGAAGTAAGTCAATGAATTTCCGTTCTTGTCCTTGGCATTTTGTCATTTGGGTGTTTAGGCATCAGAATGGCGATGGCGGAGGAATGGCCATGGCATGGGGATGGTTGGGAGTTTGCGGTTTGTGTCTTACTAGCCAAAGGCCTGTGGTCCATGTTGCGGTTTGGTCCGAATCAGTCTATCCATGGCTGGTTTTTGCTCTGAAAACCGACAACGTGGATGTGTGTGAGGGATGGAGATATGATAGGGTATGGCTTGGTGGGAAGGTGAGGGTGTCTGTGGCAGTGAAGGGGGTGCTCTTTGGTGACTTATAAATGTAGAGGAAGAGGGGATTGAATGGCAGAGAAGCTCTCAGGTGCTGAGCTGGGAGAGAATTGGAGATACAGAGAGGAGAAATACTCTCTAGAGTTGGAGATGGAGCGATGGCTGAGAGTTGTGAAGGAGAGAAGCTCTATAGAGGAGAGCTGTGGCTGAGAGAAAATATTAGGGCAAGAAAGAGAAGAGAAGCCTAAGGGAAGAAAGCTACTCTCGGGTCTTCTCATGTCTTCATCTATCTCACATTTTGGACAAAGCATATCAACCCCACTATTGTTTTTGAACTCCCCATAAACTCGCATGATTGTTTCTTTGTATTAATAAGTAGGATTTGAGTTGATAAATGCCTTGTTCTCTGCCAAGTACTCATGAGTTACTCCCTGTAGGTTTCAAATTCTCATTGCTAGTAAAGGTTTGATTTAATTGAGGGTCTCTCATTGACTGTTATATCGTTTCCATGATTCATTAATAAATTTCGTGTTTCCTTTATATGTAAATTGTGACCGGTAGGTGACATTCATGCATCACACCTAGGACTTATGAAATTGTTAATATAATACATGACATACTTAAAATATGTAAATAGTCGTGTGGGGGGTTTGGAAGATTTGGTGACTGTCCATCGATGGGGACACCATAGGATGTATCTCCTTATCGGAGTCACAGTTAACCACGTGGACTCTAGAGTTCATCATTTCTTTTGTATTGAAATCCCCAATGTCTTCCACAAAAGAGTGCGGTAATGGTCATGATGGTGATACCATAGGATGTATCTCCTCATTGGAGTGACAAATAGCCGCATGACCATAAGACGTATCCGACTCTCGATTTAACAGAAAAAGATAAGGTTCTTTTTTGTAACGCATCATATAACCATGCACAACATTTGCATTGCATTCTATTCTAATTCTTGTTGAGCGTTAGACTCATTGTTTTCCTCGTGATGTAGGTGATGATGCTTGTGACGTACTAGTCGAGGAGGAGATATTTCAGAATGATCCCTTGGGTTAACAGTCGAATTGACCTGATGGTTGTGGCTCATAGAGTGTTGGATATTTTGGGTAATTATCATCTTATTTGGAATTTTGTAAATGATCTGTAATTGTGGACATTTGTTGGAAAAACCTAAACTACGTTTTGAAATCTCATTATCTATTCCACTTAATTAACTCTGATGTGTTCTTAATTGGAATTGATTACTTTGATTCACGCATTTTGAATAAATTAGGAAAAAATTTTTAGATCACGAATTTTAAAATAAAGAAAAATAGTTTTAAATAAATGGGGCATTACATATAAAGTGAGAAATAGAAGGGGAATGACTAGGGGTCTCCCTTGAGTTGTGGATATCTAGCCTTTTGGAGGTTTATTTGAGAATAGATACACTTATTGGAAATAATGGACAACACGGTGGGTGTCATGGCTTGGCCCTCGATACCCTCAAAAATCGCATCGTGAACCAGATTTTCTGCTCAGAGAACACTCATAACTTATAGCGAAAACTCACAATAATACATTATGTTTGCGTAATTGGGCCACATAAATATAAAATCCAACCCAAACAGAAAAGTTATGCACTTTATTTATTTTACAAAACTTTTTCTGAATTTATTTTACAAATATGGGTCAAACTAAAATTTAACAACAAAATAAAAACCCAAACCTCACTTTGGGCCTATGTTGTGCTAATCATTAGTCCAAGTAATATTTACCTTTTTGTTCTTGAGCTGCTACCAGTTGTTCCTGAAAAATATGAGAAAAGAACCACAGTTAGCTTTTTGAGTTTCGTAAGAATCCTAATCTATGGATCCAATAAACCATTCAAATATTACAACTACCATGTATTAAACCCAATATGATTAGTCCTCACATTTCTTAATTTCTAACATTTAACTTTTGATAAACTTTTATGATCACATATCCTAAGATCTATATTTTATCTATATCTTTAGATATTTCTTATTAATATCTCAACTATCCAATACAACTCTTTATGCAGGAAGTGTTTAGTGTACATGTATAAATGCTTAGACCTATGATTTAGGTAATTATAGCCTACCTTTCCCATTTCTCATGTGCAATTATTCTACATGCATAATTTATTCTCATACGTATTTACTTACTTAATACTTCCATCACAAGTATCATGTGCTATATCATTAAGCACCTTTATACTCTATAAAATATTTATTCTATAATTTCTTTTTTATATTCCAACGTGATTTTTTGCATTATAGATCATGTGTTCTATTATGATATATTTATTACCATTATTATTTAGACATTTCCAATTAATACATAATTCCCAAACTATCTCTCATATTCTACTATGGTTTATCTATCACCAATGCTAGACAGTGCTAATGTGTGTCTCATCCCAAGCTATTTAGACATTTATATTCATGTCTATCATAAACTATGCCTCAACCACATAATCCTCTATATGAAGAACTTTCTTATTTCTAGACATTTCTAATTAATGTCTATCTCAAACTATCTAGACATTTCTAATTAGTGTCTATCATCAATTGTAGTAACCCGTTTTTCCTTTACTTAAAACGTATGAAATTGGAACACCCTTTCATTTCCTAAAACATGGCGTAGCGGAAGACTTTTCATAAATAACAACATTTGGAAATAATTGCATGAAATACCATACATAAATTTCTTTCTTAAAATCTTTACAAATCATGTAATAAATTAAAAACAATGAACATGTTATAAACATATTTTCTTTTCCCTTTTATCCGTTTAGCCCAACAAACACAAGGTCCGCAACTCATAAATCCTCCATCCACTGTTTCTTCTCTCGTTACCGTGCATACATACATCACAAGACTTAAACTATATGCCTAATGCTTAGTAAGAAATGAGATGCATAATGAATCATGAAATGCACTTTACATAAAATAGTTTTCGTATTAGTTCCTTTCTTTCCTTTTATGTGCACATCAATGCACTTTGTCTTGATATCAATTGAAGACTCTTTAACCACTATGCACATCAATGAACGATGTGTAACACCCCGACTTTTTAAGTTGGACAATTACCGGGATATTACCAAGGGCGTTCTAGAGCATTAAGTCTAGGGGTATTTCTGTTATATTTTCCCTGTGTATGCGATGAAAATTAGATGGTGGAGCAGTTAGGGTGTTACATCGCGTGATTATACGTGTTGTGTGCCTATGGGGGGAAATGTAACAAGATAGGAGTTAAGTGAGAAAAGTGTGAGCAAAACTGTCCAAGGCATTTGCGGACGCCTGAGGACGACACTTGCGGATGAGATGTATCGTCCGCAAAAGCGTTGCACACACACACAAGGGTTAGGACGAGACTCAGAACTAGATTTCTCATCTTGAACACACTGTGCCGCAATGTTGTGGACGACTCCGGACAAGTGCGAACGAGGAGTAGCCTAGTCCAAATTGCCTCTGTTCCAATCCCAGACACCTGCGTATGAGGTCTCGGACGATGCGGACACGAGTTGCATTGTCCGCATCGAATTTTTTCTGAACATTGACACCTTCTGACATGTGTTCTATTATGACAAGTCGGAACATTGACACCTACGTATGAATGTGAATGAGGACAAGTCATCCGCACTCGTCCGAATCATTGCAGAACTGGGGTAGCAGAGATTTAAAATTAGATAGAAAATGACCCAAAGCCAATGGAAGGACGCGACCCTGACAACAAATCTCCTCCCAGACCATGCGTGGCCGACCATCCCTGGCTGGAGCTGCCTCCCATTGCCCTTCCAAGTAACGGTTGTCCCCTCTCCCAGGTGGGTATAGCCATCCCTCTCTTCTTCACTCCATTCTTCATGTTCTGCCAGAGAAATTCCAGAGAGCGAGAGAGAGAGAGTGGAGGTGAGCTAAGTGAGATGGTGGTTTAGCCATTGAAGGTAGAGTGTGTAACAAGAGTGAGCTAAGGAATTGGAAGTGGGTGAGTTGCTGAAACTGCTGCTGTCCAAGAGCTACTGGAATCGCCACTGTGGAGTGCGAACCGTGAGTGAGTTTATCGATTGAGGTAAGGAAAAATGGGTGTGTCTTGGCCATTTGGAGGCCCTGCACTACAAGTATAGGTGTGTGAGTTACGTTAGTGTCTTGAAATGTTTATTGCGATCATTGTAACTAGTTTTAATTGCTAAGTAGTTAGTTGCAAGTGCTCCCCTGAATGAAATGCTTACTGATAAATGTTGGATGCTTATTAGGATGAGTTTTTTTGATGCATGTTATTTGTTGCTTACTGCTAGTGTTGAGATTCCCTTGTTTGTTCTTGTTCTTGTTGCTATGTTTGTTAAAGTGCTTTACTTTGAATGGTGGTAATGAAGGAGTGGGGATGAATGATTTAGGTTCTAGTGATGAATGCAAGCACGATAAAGGGGTTGTGAAGTTTGGAAATGAACTAGAGTTTTAATATGTTGAGGAATCATTTATGTTATTATTGTGTTGTCATTTAGCCAAATGTTAATCAATAATTGTTAACCCCTTATTAGACGTTTACTTGTGCAGTAGCATAGACCCAAGCATGTTTGTTATTTACTTAACTAGAATGTTTAATTTGACCAACTAGACTAATATTACACTAGATGAACCGTAAGCATGTTAATCTATCTAGAGAAAACAACTAGTTGATAATCATAGCATGTTTAACTTAGATTTCGTGTTTAATTATCCGTATGTTAGTTAGCTAACGTAATTGAGTACCCTTGAGCATGTAATTAATTAAGCATGTTAATTTTTCTGTTGTTTGAATCAATTAATGGCATGTTAATCGACTAAGGTAATTAGTTAATTTAAGCATGTGGACTAATTATCTAATCTAAACATGTGAATAAGCATGATAATTAACTAGTCATTCAAACCTTGACTATAATAATGACTTAGTCGAGCATGTAATTAACTTAGAATAATATTCACATGATAATTAATAAAGATATGCCATGTAACAAGTTTGTATTTAGGGTGTTCAATTAGTATGTCAATTATCACTTAGATAATGAAAGTAGGAAGCATGTAAGTGGACTAGCTTCTTGATCGTCTCTTCACTGCTCATCTATTTTTGATTCTGTTACTTATGTCTGCTTTCAGTTGCTTTGATTTTCAATTACTATTAATGTATGTTATAGAGTGTATGTTATAGAGAGTAGAATGATAATGAAGATAAAAAGGGAATGAAACGTGAATGATGTTAAGGGTTTTATTGACTAAGCGAATGAATGTTTTGTTATTGTTTTCTTGTATTGGTTACGATTCCAGGTCCTTAGCATGTTATTTTCCATTAAACCAAAGCATGATTAGTGAAGTAAAATAAAAGCATGAAATCAACGCAGGAGTATGTTAATAATTGATTAGAATCATTGCTTAGAAAATATAAACGTAGGAAGCATGTAAATCGACTAGGATAATTTACATGTTAATCGATAGTATGTTTTTGATTCCTTTCTGAATGATATTGTTCTATTAATCCAAGTATGTTTTTCTTGTTTCAATCCATTGTACTTGTTCTTTGTGGTGTGCAATTATTTTCTTCTATTATATGCTTGCTTTTCTCATATGTGCTTCAGTTATTTTAAACGCGCACTTCCATTTCTGTTAAAGTTACATTATTGAGCATCATGCATCATGTTAGGTTGAGAATGTATGGTCATGCATCATGTTAATAGAAACTAATAGGGAGTGCCACGGGGTTGTAACATCCCGATATTTTTAAGATGGATAATAATCGGGATATTACCAAGGATGTTCGAAGCGCTAAAATAATAAACATTTCAGTAACGTTTTCCTCTTATACGTGATGTAATTAAAGTGTTGGGATTACGAGGATATTTCATTACTTGTTTACACGTGCCATTTGTGACGTGTATCTATGAAGGAAACGTCGTGGGGATTACGTTGAGTGTGAAAAGAGGAGAAACTGAACTTGAGGGTGACTCGGGACACCATTTTTCATCCTAAACTCACTGTGCAGTGATGTTGGGGATGCAGGCTATGGATGGACAGACGGTGCGGACGACTCAAGGCAGCGTCCGAATAAATCTGTTTAAAAACTAGAGCATTGCGGACGACGGCGGACGACTAGATTCAGCGTCCGAATGAATCTATCCAATTTTTGGGACAATTCAGATGACACCTGGGACGCCGGCACTGCGTCCGTAACACAGCTGCGGATGGTACGGACACAGTGAGGACGCCATTTTTCCTTCCGAAGCCATGTATTCGCTGTGTGATTTTTGGTCTTACAGACGCATGTGGACGACAGTACGGTGTCTGCAACCGTCCGAAAGTTAGCAGATCTGCGAAAATCAAGAAATAAAAGTCAGAAAATTTGACGAAATTTGATGATTAGCGAGTTAATACTCGCACTTTCGGCGAGAAATTCTTTCCTCCAGATAGTAGCTCACTCTTTTTGCACGCCTTGTCACCTAGAAGGTTCTCCCCCTATTTTATTCACTACATACTCTCTTCTCCCCCATTTTATTCTGTGGAAAGGGAATTCTACTGAAACAAGGAGCTGCTAGACTAGGAGTTCTATACGGGTGAATCAACTTCAAGGGTAAGGAATGAGTTGTCTTGGCCTTGTGCCCTACACCCAAGTATAAGTGTGTTTGATTCTGTGATTGTAGTTCTTTCAATTTGCTAAGATTAGTTGACTTGAGATTTCCATTTCCTCTGTAAATGTTTATAAGCTTTAGTGTTAAATGTGATTGATGCTGAAGAATGATGGAAAAGTGATAATTAACTTGAAGGAATCCAAGAGAAGATTGTTTAAATAGATAAGAAGTATGAATGAATGCCTAAGAGATTATGCTTGAAACTAAGGATGCTGTTGTTATGTCTTGGAACTCTAATTTCTCTTTAAATGTTTTACTAGCTTTTGTGTTAATTTATGATTAGATGCTGAAAGTTATGTAAAAGTGATAAATTAAGCATGAAGGAATCAAGGAAGTGATAAACAAAGCATGAAGGAACCAAGGAAGAAGGTTGTTTGATGGATGTTAGTTAACAAATGAGGCGTGCTTAATGTTTTGATTTGCCTTACAAAGCTTACTGCTAGTATTAAGTTCAAATGTATGAAAAGAAGAGTGTTGCTGGCATAGTTTCCTTACTATTAAGAAGTCCCTAATATGTTCTCCTTTGTATAGTTCGTAGATTTTCTTAGATGAATTGTTTTATAATAATCCTCATTGTTTTGTTATTAGTATGCTGTAAATGATAAATTACTTAGATTGGTGATTGAAATAGAAACTTAAGTAAATAAGGGATTAGCAAAGTCTGAAAATGAGAATAAAGGACTGAATAGTTTTCATTGTATTCTTTAGTTGACTGTTAAATAACTTGGAAAAGCATGTTATTATTCTTGGTTAGGAACAAGAAACACTCTAGAGAATTTAATACCAAATTGCTTAGCACATTCTTGTTTAATAACATGGCAAGCGTGATTTTAAATGTAATTCGTTAAGTAGTTTCCGTATATGATTTTATAAGTATGTTCACTACCTGTTTTATTCAGAATAGCATGCGTAGATAGTTTGAGATTGTCATTTGATACTGGTTAGGAATTGTAGTTCTCTTTGTTGATAGAAATGTGATTGATAAATGAGGAAATGAAGAAGGAAAAAGGTTTAGTTAACTAAACAAACGAAGGAAAAAGGTTTAGTTAACTAAACAAACTACGGAAAAAGGTTTAAGAAGTTAAGATGCATGAACGTTGTCATGAGTTCAATTAAAAGTATGATTGCTTAAACGTATTTCTGCTGATTAGTCAAATAGAAACATGTTTCGATGATTTGTATTTGTTGCTGCATAGTTAACTAGAAGTATGTTATGATATCTCATATTGTGTGATTCACCGCTGTTCATCTTAAATTACGAAGCATGTCCGTTATTATTAGCCAGTGTTTTACATTGACAAATACTTTCCTTACATATGAAAGCATATTCTATTTGTGATAGTGAATGTCAATAGCACGGTTAGATAAATGCTATGATTACTTTCGTTGTGTGAAGCATGTGATGATATTAGTTTCGTTCATTATTTAATGTGGATTTCTAAGTGCTGATATTGCTTCTCATATATGCTTTGTTTATTAGGAAGAGGTTAGATCAAGCTCATGATAATAGAAACCAAGTAGGGGGTAACCTTCGGGATGGTACGTACACGCATGAGTGAGTAAAAATGCTATGAAAATGATATGTTTGGGATGAGCGGGACACGTTCATTACCGAAGAACTCTAAAGGCGGGATACGCCGGAAAAAGAAAGAACCCTAAAGGCGGGTATATGCTGGAAAAAGAAAGAACCCTAAAGGCGGGTATATGCCGAAAAAAGAGAGAACCCTAAAGGCGGGTATATGCCGGAAATAGGGAGTTGAGGTAGATGGGTAGTCCGGATCTAGCCTAGCTGCTAGGATACACCCTTACCAAGTCAGGAAAGAGACTAGTATGCACACAGGAAGTTAGAATCCGATCAACTAGGTCATCTCAAAGGAAAACCCTCAATCTCTAGCTCGATGTACGAGTAAAGAATGAACGAAAGAACGAATGTAATGAAACGATTGGTTTGGGTGGCCCCCATTCCAAGAAGAACTAAAGAGAGAAATGCATAAATTGTTTTCTCCATCTCCTTACTAGGCGTAAGCTCACGTTCTTATTTGTGGTGTAGGTTCAATGACAAACAGGTAGTAAACGGATAAGAAGTAGATGAGAAACACGTAATGAAGTAGGGATGGATGATTTCATACACACGGGACTCGGGCTGGCAAGGCAAAGACAAAGAAAAGTAAACGATGATGAATCAACGAAGTGAAAGGAAAGTAAATGATTATGAATCAACGAAGTTAATTGTCAAGTTTTATTTGATAGACGTAATGTTTGAATGACTTAGCATTTCTTTTGAAAGATTTATAACGCTTCTACAAGACTTTAAACAGGTGATCTTCATTATAGTTTTATGCTTCTGCATATTTAATAAGTTGGTTTTCACAAAGAGTTTTAAGAAAGAGTTAGTAGCGATTCGGATTTACGCACTCTGATTTGTCTCAAAAAGAAAATTTTAAAATTTACGTTATTTTAACGATTTACAAAAATCCAGGTCGTTACAGGGGTGGTATGCACATGCATGAGTGAGGATAAATGATGAAAATGAGTAAAACTATAAGATAATAAAGGCCTCTGTGGTCCGGTAGAATGCCCGGTACAGACATAAAGAAAAGAATAAGGGAGTTGAGAGGCGGATGGGTAGTGGCCCTAGTCTGGTAATTAGGCAATGCCCTTACCTCGTCAGAAATGGGACCTAGTTGCCCATAGAAGGTCAGGCCCAACCAACTATACCATCCCATAAGGGTCTTTCAATCTCCAGCTCGAAGTACGAGTAAGGAACGAATGACATAAAGAAAAGTAATAAAATGATAAATGGTTAATGAAAGGATTGGTTTGGGTGGCCCTCATTCCAAATGAACTAAAGAGAGTCAAAGCACATTGCATTAACCATTTTCCTTATTGAGCCATTAGGATCACGTATTACTTGTGGTGTAGGTACAATGACGAACAGATAATAAGTAGATGACAAACACATAGTGAAATAGGGATGGATGATTTCGCATGCACGAGACTTGGGGCTGGCCAGGCAAAGAGAAAGATGAGTAAACGAGTGTAATCAAATGATGTTTAATTGTCAGATTTATTTGTTAAACGTAGTGTTTCAATTATTTAGTATTTCCTTCTGAACAATTTATTTACGCTTCTGCCATGATTTACAAGGGTTTATTTCTTTATGTTTCCGCAAGATTTTAAACAGATGGTTTTATTTTATTATTTATGCTTCCGCACCTTGTAATTGGTTTTTCCAAATGAGTTTTAAAGAAAGAGTCAGTAGTGATCTTGTTAGACGCACTCTGATACATTTTGTTTTAAAAAGAAAGAAATTTCAAATTTTACGCATTTTTAAGGAATTATGAAAATCTGGGTCGTTACACGATATCTCTTGATAAAAGGCTCGACATCAATCGAAAACTCATTAGCTTCTATGCACATCAATGCATAACATCCCTTGATAAAGGCTCGGCATCAATCGAACCTCCTGTTTGCTATTGTGCACATCAATGCTCAATGACCGATCACCTTTGGCATTGTAGCTCCGACATCAATTGAAACTTTGCTAGTGGTTGTACACATCACTGCACAACGATCCATTTTAACATCAATCGAAACTCACTAGCAGTCATGCACTTCAATGCTTAATGACCTCACCAACCGATGACTGGTCTGTCTCGACATCAATCAAGATCAAATTAACAAACTCAAGCTTGCCATTCAATTATTCTTATCATTCTAGTTATTTCGAGAAATACATATGCACGAGAAATCATTTTCATAACGTTTTGTGAAAATCATGATGCATGAATATGATTACATACAACTTAACATGTTCTGGTATATCATCAACACATCCTCAAATATCAAGATCATTTCACTTAAAATCTACAAAACACAAGCATCAAAGCATCAAACAACATATCCTCGACAACATGGTCAATACTTAACATCTATCAAACACAGGCATCAAACAATAATAAAACCCTACCTCTTGTGATGTAGCCCAAAAGGGAAAACACAAATATCATTTCTTACCTCTATTCAAAATGAGGAGACACAACTCCCTTTAGGTTTCTTCTACTCCAACTTGCCTCTTCCTCTAAGTTAAAGTCTCTTATTATTATTATTATTATTATTCTCTTAAGGCTTTCTTACCTTTTCTCATAGTTTTCTCACCTTTCTCTCAAGCTTCCCTCTCAACTCCTTTCTTACGGCTCCTCTCTCAATTTTTCTCACAAAAGGATTGTTAAATAATCCATCTACAACCTTCAAGTATGAAGTGCCATCCATATATCAAAGAAACGGTGAGTCACCACAATTTCATCCAATAAAAACATGACATTTTTCCTTAATTCTGGTGACTTTTTGCATTCTAGTTGACCAACTTTGAGAAAGTGGTCGACCAAAATCCTTCCTGAGGCTTTAATTTTGCATATTGCAAGATTTTTGGTTGACCACTCCCTCACTGGTCTACCACTTTTCGACTTGAGAGCTTCCATTTTACAATCTGCCTTCAAACTGGTCGACAACAGCTAGTGGTCGACCACTCCTCTGCATGCTTCACTAAAATCTGCAATTTGCCACATTTGGGGTAAGCCACTATCCATGAGTGGTTGACCACTCCTCTACACACTTCACTAAAACATGAAAAATTCTTAATCTTTAAAGACCATAATCCATAATTCCCAATACAACTTCATCCTACACAATTCAAACAATCTTTATTCCTCAACATTCATTCAAATATCATCATCAGTTAACCTTATGCTTAATATAATGAGAATTCAGGATATTAGATAAATAATTCCTCTATATGAAGGAATTTATATCGTGCATATACATAATCATCTAACCATGTCATCCCATGACTTACAATTATGGACTATATATAAAATGCACATGAAAACACATAATGAGTCTCTTTTCACAACTATGCAATGATAATGTTAATCAATGTATTGTTTTATTTTATATTAAATGGTCATATTATTTAACAAGTACCATATTAATTAACATGTACGTGAAAGTCGACATGTATAACATGAATAATCAAATACCATCATATGTAAATTCACACAAAACTATAAAACCCCACTATATTGGCCATTGTTTCTAATAGGTGTGTCTATGAACAATAAAAACCTCTGGAGGGTTAGGATTTTGCAATCGAAGGGGGACCCACATTCACTTCCTTACTATATCTCATTTTACATACGTCACACAATACATAGTCTAGCGAGATATATTGGGTTCCTCTGTGACTAACAATACCACATGGATAATATTTTTATATGTATAAATATTTTCATGATTCATGATTTGACATCCTCACTATACATACATTGAATGCATATAATACATAATAGTAATGTATGAACATAAAGTATGCAAATCTTGTTACTAAACAAACATAAATTATGCATGAAATGATATTACACATCTATCTAGACACCCTTTATTGATGCCTTAAGCTATCCTCAAAGGACTTATGCAATGGTTAAACAAATGGTTTAAAACCTAAATAAATTGTACTTAATCAATAAGGTCTGGATGTCCGCACCTCATATGTGGTCGTCTGCTCCAACATATTTCAAAGGAAAAACACAATTTATGGTCGTCTGCTCAAGACTCCAGTCTTCCGCTCATAACAACTTTTAAAAACTCAAAAAACTATCATATTTTCGAAAGTCCCCCCCCCC